>CM070877.1:157187226-157362226 GCA_036365515.1 Torymus aiolomorphi
ATTAAAATAGATATAATTATCTAAAATGAAAATATTATTGGTATTTAGTGTAAGTTTATTAATAACAACATCTGTAATAAAGTAAATCAACAAGAGATAAAATGTGTACTTGTTTTGACTAGTGTAGTTACCATAGAACTCCCTTAAGATAAAAAATATTCCTCTTTATGTGTATATATAGTAAGGATCATAGATTTAAAAATTATAAAAATAGTGCTGCCACGTTTATATGAAAGTTTTTACTAAAACTAAAGTCGTCTCTAAGCGGAGAATCCCTGGATCCCAAAACGTAAACGTCTCAATGATTTTATTGCCATTATAAACAGAGCTTGTCTGCGCACTTGAGAGCAAAGATCGAGCGGAAAGCTGCAAAACCAACGCGAATTGTAGGACCACCTCCTAGCGTGCTACCTATTCCAAGGGTCTACTCTCTAAAGTTGAATTAGTGAAAATTGCTCCACCATTTCAATTAGTAGAAAAAACTTCTAATTTATTAGTGAATATTCACTATTTCATTTAGTAGTTTATTAAAACTACTATTTTGATTAGTAGTTTTTACTAATTTAATTAGTAGTTTTTAAAATGCACTAATGAAATAGTGAATATTCACTAATAAATTAGTAGTTTTTTCTACTAATTGAAATGGTGCAGCAATTTTCACTAATTCAACTTTAGAGAGTAAGGTGACGTGTCGTCGAGGTGGTAAATACGGTGGAAGTGTCGTGGCAGTCTCATCTACACGAGAGAAGGCTTATGTTTGCATTCTATGACAATTTCCATTAAACGTTGTTGTTATATTGTTAAAGAAAACGCACTTATTCTCTTGATGTAAAAATGATAGGTATCGCTACGAAAATATTTATAAAACTATAAAACTCCTCGATAATAATAGAAAACGTTAAGTATTCTAATTAAAAAAAATCGTATGTTTTTTTTACAGCTTCGCATTAACGATGACAAAAACTCAAACCTTCATGTAGAATACAAACAAGTTCTTCATTTCAAGAAAAATAAGAACTTTTTCATATATACACGTCGTAATCATTCAATTTTCCTTTTGCTGAACAGAAAAAATACGGAGCTATACAAGAAAAAAAAAGTTCTATGCTCTTCATGGGTGCGCACGTGCGCGCATTATCAAGTTTCTCAGGTGAGTTTCATGTTTGGCCTTGCGAGGCGTCTTATATGCACAAAACTTTTAGCAAGGCTATGCAATTATGGATGCAATTACCATCGTGAGAAAAAATATTACCGGTTCTTGGGAGGAAGCGGCCGCTCAAGTTTTTGACTTTGCGCGTCGTATAGCACGAAATTCACTTTCTGCGTTATATGTATACGAACATGGACTACTTTCCCTCAAAAAATATTTGTTACAAAAAAAAAGTAACGAAGCGTTCCAAATCGGTAATTCGCTAAGCATGGAAAATAAGATTTACCCATTCTTTTTCATATTTATTATAGTTATTCGTATAACTATTCATAAGTATAGGTTTGTTTTATAATTAAAATTCAGAGTAATTTCATGAAAAAGTTATGAGCTATGGTTTCTAAGAATAATAGTGAACTTATTAAGTATTAATCATTATGAATAATTACGTAACAGTTTGATCTTATATCGAAAAATATCGATTTGGAACACTTCGTTACTTTTTTCATAAAAATATTTTGATGGATTGAATGAATCAGATCAAAATCGATGTTGGATATATATAATATGTTTAATGGAAAATAATTCTGTTGTTCAAATAGAATGTGGTATTTAACACTAACTTTATTTTAACACACCCAACTATCAATTTTATAATTATATGTTTGTATATAACTACAATTCTGCAATAATACAAAAATCTCGAATCATTAAAGTTTTTTTACTTTTGCAACAAAAACAGCACAAGTTTTTCAAGTTTCGTTTTGTAAAAAACCATCAGGTGTCAATTATGTAAATATGGACCAAACTTTAGAAGAAGTAATATGAATAATATAAGAATTCTAACGACCCAAAATTTTATAAAAAAAAAAATTTTTTACGTAAAACTTATTTTTAACTATATCTTTTTTTAGCTTTATGTAGAATAGTATGTATACACTATATATAGAATGTTATATAATTGTCCACGATTTCGAAAATTGTCAGACGATCATTTGGTATCGTAGATGCTGCATTGAGAAGTAAAACAAAAATTTAAAAATGAAACAGTCATTTATTCATCAATGAGGTATTACATACGATAGAAGCTGATAATAATAAATTAATGCACTACACCAGACGACTACCCTGGCAATTAATTCTATTCCGCGGCCTTTGAATAAAATATAAAATTTTCTACTAAAGCATATTGAGTATACATATAAAAAGTAAAACGTATGTCTTTCATATACTAAATATCGATCTACTCAGCTGCTCCAATGTTATGTTTTATATATTCGTCATTATATAGTTATACCTAACAATGAATATTTTCAATATTTTTGTAGAAATAACGGGGAAGGTACTTAATTTGCTCATTTTGCACTTTCAAATTTCACTTTAAACGTGTATACTTATACACACGTACTGTACAGCTACAAACGCGAAGAACTTTTATATTTATAGCTGGTTTATTAAACCCGCGCAGCCCATAAATTTAAAATCTATTTTAATCGAAAAATTTTTAATATAATTTTTTTTTATGTTTATTCTGTATACTTAGTCAAAATAAAGTTCCTATAATAATTTCAGACCTGCAAACCTCTTGACGTTACTAAATAATCTCTGCCAAATTTGAATAATTCTTACTGACACGCATGATGTATGCGTGTGTAATTCAAGTACTCGACAATTTGGCAGAGCTTTGTAAAAAAAGCTAGTTTATTGTTCATTCGTCAAACTCGGCACGATTTCGCAGACTTTCGCAAGCCATTATTTCCTGATTTCCTCAATTTCCTCTAAAATATATACCACCAGCACGACCTACATGCGAATCCCATGCCAACTACTAGACGAACAACCGAGAATAGAAAATCAAAACCTGTAGTATATAACTTTACGAGAAAATATTTAAAAATATTTTCTCCTTTTTCCTTAAATAAAAAAGACCGGTCGTGCTTCAAATCCGCAGCGTGGCACGGTATATGTCACGCGCACGCCCGGCTTCTTAGACATATTATATGTATTCATACACTGACAAGGAAGGGTATCAAACCCGAACTCACCGATTTAAAAAATTTCGATATATGTTGTAGATCATGAAAAAATATGAGACACGTGTTTTTTCTTATTTGCGGAAAAACATATTTAGGGGGTGAAAACCACCCCTAAAGATAACCCCCAAAAACGGTTTTTTAAATATATCTCGGCTTCTACTGCGTATTTCAGAGTAAAACAAAATAAAAATTACTTCTTATAAAAAAACAAAGATAACTGAAGCAATTTTGACCCTAAGGGTTGCAACCCTTATTTTTTATTTTCAAAAAGCTAATTTTTTGATCATATATATTGAAAATAAAAAATAAGGGTTGTAACCCTTAGGGTCAAAATTGCTTCAGTTATCTTTGTTTTTTTATAAGAAGTAATTTCTATTTTGTTTTACTCTGAAATACGCAGTAGAAGCCGAGATATATTTAAAAAACCGTTTTTGGGGGTTATCTTTAGGGGTGGTTTTCACCCCTAAATATGTTTTTCCGCAGATAAGAAAAAACACGTGTCTCATATTTTTTCATGATCTACAACATATATCGAAATTTTTGAAATCGGTGAGTTCGGGTTCGATACCCTTCCTTGTGAGAGAAGAATATGTTTATATTTAACATGGTATTTTAACTATTAACATGGCATTGTAACTATTAACATATATATATTTCAATAGTTACAATGCCATGTTAAATATAAACATTTTGAGAAAAAATTTCTTTCAGTGTACAGGGTACGGGTCCAGTGTGGACTCTCCCTTATATCCACGCGCGAACTACATATAAGGTACCTGGCTGTGTAGCTGTACCGTCAAAGTAGTATATGCGGGTATGGGTATACTTTGTAGTCGCGATGCAAAAACTGCGCGTGTTGCCACCCAGCCCGAAGTTGGCGGGCCGCCATTCGAGTACTTATGCGTTAAAAAACCCCTTGTAGATTTACAGTGGATTAGTAAAATTTTTCCACTAGACACCGGTAAATTCACTACTTCGAAAGTTATAAAATTACAAATTTCATGAATATTTTACTACGTTTTTTGTAAAATCTGAACTACATTACAACCACATTGTTAAAATACTACATTGAAAGTAGGTAATTAAAGTGACCATCATTGAAAGTAGTAAAATTCATTTACTACTTTCAATGTAGTAAAAATACTAACTTCAAAGTAGTGAATTAGCTGGATTTTTATTAATTTTACCACTTTCAATGTAGGTCACTTTGATTACCTACTTCCAACGTAGTATTTTTACAAAGGCTTTTTTACAGTATAGTAAGTATACGTACATACACAAACCACGGCGGTTTTGTCTTCTTCCAGATGCTTCCAGCAGGCTCTCATGCGCGCGCGGATTTTTTGACAGTCAGCAACCGTCGTTAACCACCTGCTCCGATTCGCCTTATTCTATCAATTAAACGTTCGCTGGCATTTTTTCTTTCTTACTTCTAAAGCCCACTTTCTCCATACTCTAGTCGGTATGTCACTATAGCTGACATTCGAACGATCCCACAGAATCCCGCACCTTCCACGCTCGTAAGAGTCGTAAGTAAAACGCTGACCGTCAGCTTACTCCCCGCGTCGTCAGCCACCGCTTTGCGCCTCCTCGCTTCTCGCGATAAAAGACGGCGCGCTGGTGTCGGTCATCGTGTGAGCTAGGACTTATCTCTCCACCCGCGCGCGCGCACACCTCTGCACAACCGGATTACTATAACCCGTCCTTAGCTCTCTTTGGTTCTCCCTCTCTTTTTTCCTCGCACACACAGCTGTACTGAATACGCTACACGCTACACGCTACGACGACAGTGGAAATTCGATAAAGCGCCCTCCTGAGCGTGTCTCTGCACACGTACGCGGTATCACGGCACACGTCGCGCGCATCAGGCGCAGTTCGCTCTCGGCTGGCGCGACGATAACAAGCGTGTGACGTGCGCCCGGAGTCTCGCAAGTATATACACATATATACTTGCATACCCAGAGTCTATATAGACGAGGATTCGCGACAAATCAAGCGAGCAACACTTCCGTGTGCAGAGGAGCAGCAGCTGCCTTGCGTACATATACTTACTATGAAGTGACCCAAAGGAGACGGTATACACAAGCAGGAGAGAGAGAGCGTGAAAGAGGCTGTCTGGACAGTCGTCGTCGTCGGAGTAGAGGTAAGTCTCTCTTATACATATATCTTTACGCGGGAGGACAGGTTTTTCGGGGGGAAAATGGGAATGCGATCAAACGGAGCTAGTTCTACTGCATGTCCTCGTGTGCGGCGCGCTGCACGTATCCATCTACAACAGATGTATATGTCTCGTGTGTTTACGGCCGGACACTCGGCATAACGGCGTGCCATATATATATATATACAGTACAGATACTATGTATGTATATACGTATACGTACATATCGCGTTTCCCTGACATCGTTTCGCGCTTCATCCCCAATAGGAGGTCGTCGCGTCCACGTCGTGCGTGCCTCTTCCCTCGATTCTCTCGATATATATACTTTTACAGCAAAAAGTGCATGTGTCTCGCGAAGTTATACGTAAAACGTATACGTTTCGACGAGACGAAATATCACGGCCGTATACATATGTGTATGTATATGTACGTAGGAGCTAGGTTCGCGTGGTGTCTCAATGTCGGAGCCCCGTAAAACAAACGTTGCTCGAATGCTCGCTACACCTACCTACCCCCTCGCATATAGCATACTACAACGGCGGCCCTATATAATGTACCCATGGAACGCAGCTGCCTTCATTTTGATGCTCCGTTTGTTTTGCTCCCTCATCAGGCGTGCGCGCGCGTGGCGCTTCCATTTTAGCGTGTATCTTGTACTTGTACCGCTGTGTGTGTGAGTGAGAGAGAGAGAGAGAGAGAGAGAGAGAGAGAGAGAGAGAGAGAGAGAGAGAGAGCACGTTGTCGTGCGCGCTCAATTTTTTTTCGCCGACGGCTATTTTTGCACGCGCTCGTGCGGGCGAACCTTACATGTACACGGATTGCTGTGAGTGTATGTATATGTATTTATAAAATTTTGGAGAGAGGAGAAAGGGTGGTGGATCTGCCAGAAATGTTGTATAGTAGCGTGGAAAAGTGGTGGATGGAGAGCCAAGTTCAATGGACTATTACTGCAAGCGACTAGCGAGTGTGTGTGTCGTCGGTGGCGGTGGCGGCGTGGGTCAGCCCATTAGATCCCGAGATTCTCCTCCGCGGCGTGCTCTAAGAATAGTGTGTAAGCGGCTTTTTAATGGAATCGTGAGTGGAGAGAGATTTTATAAATACAAGCGATGGTGCAGGGAGAAGGCGCGTAAGTAGGAAGAGAAAGAGGCGCGCTCGTTGTCGAAAGTGGGAGAATCAGGCGGGGGAGGATATCCACGAGTGATATGATATATTTTGAACTGTGAGCTGGATTTCTGACGGGGTGAATTTTAACGCTTTTAGAACGTGATTGTAGTTTCGAGAGGAGCGATTAATTTGCTATATGCGCGTAGATGCGCGTAAATACGTATTCTGAAATTGTCGGTCGGAGCATCGTTTTGTGATGACTCGGACTCCAGTTGGCATTTTTATTTGGAACAATTTCCTTTTTTTGCCAACGTGGTATACTTTATAACGATATTTTCAATAAAATATCTATAATGGATACAAACGTATTAAAGTCGTTTATCGCCACTCTTTTGAAATCGATTATAAAAGTAAACTTGAAACACCTGTGCAAAAATTTTAAATTGAATTGAAACAAAAATGAATAATGAATCATATTTTTTACTGTTTCTACAATTGAAGAATGGATAATTTATATCACCATCTTATCTTTAAGAGGTATTCATAAATACTCGTAAAACACTGTAAATGTAAAGTAAATCTATGTAAAACTTGGAGCAGTCATTACAATTTCAATTCTTATACCCATTTTATTTAGTTAAAATAGTAATCGAGTAACAAAATTACATGCGAACTCAACAAACGCAAATTGACTCTCAGTATAATCCAAATAAACCAACGATTTATCAAAACATCTCGAGCCGCGCATTACCCATTTAAAAACGTATACGTATACTTGATCAAATACCTCTCCCGTCCATTTTGCCTTTCAAACCTCCTGAAATAATTGCGATAACCCGCTCCGCGATAATGTCGCTCCCAACATCCGCATAATACCGGTGCGCCATAATTTTTTCCTCTTATATGTATACCCGTATTGCCTCTCCGGCTCATAAATATTCAGTAAACAGCCAAACCCCAATCTTACACCTCTGAAATTTTCAAACCACCTTACACGCACGCACGCACGCACGCACGCACGCACGCATATATGCAGCAAGAAAAAGGTGAAGGAAAAACAGTCCGCGCCCGCGTAAATTACCGCCTCGGCAAACAAAAATTATGCTCTGAAAACACACTCGCTGCGCCTCTCCCTCCTTATCCGCTCTAAAAGAAACAGCGCGCAACTGCGCAGACACGTGTGGGTATACGTGTCTAGGACGCGGAAGCCCTGCAAGGATCGAAGAGCGTGGCGCGGGGGAGGGAGAAGAGAGAGAGAGAGAGGGGGAGAGGGAGAGAGCCTTGTCAAGGTTGCGCGCGCGCGCGTGCCTCTCTTCTCTGTCGTGCTCGCCCTCGCCCCTACTTACGCGATAGCAAGCGCGTTGTATAGTAGCGAGCAAGCGAATTATTATTATCGGGAGAATCACGCGCGCGCGCCCACGTAAGAAGAGTCGCGAGAAGGGGGGGGGGGGGGGGGGATATATAATTGCGCGAGAGCGCGCGCCGGAGCACATCACTCAGCACAACGACGGATGGAAAACGTGATCAATGACCACGTGTTCGCGAGCCGATATAGAAAACAAACTACGCGAGAGCTGCTGCAGGTGATTTCAGTCGAGTTCGCGCGCACGCTGATAATAGCAGCTGTTTTCGCGGTGTAATATGGTATATAGTCGGCGAAGTGCTTGGATTGAGGGATTCTATCAAAGGTTGACATGTGGTGAAGAGGAGACGTGGTTCGTTGCTTGTTTATATACTGTTGGTATGGGGTTTTTGTGTATTTACAATTATAGGATGTAGTACGATTTTTAGTTGTTTATTTAGTGCACAATGATGGGATGCTTATAATGTACGTGTTTGAATTTTATAATAAGCATGGAATGGTGAAATTAAAAATATAGTTTAAAACGAGACGTATCTCGGGAAAATGATTAGTAAAATTCGTAATTTTGGGCAGTGAAAATTTTGCGCCAAGAGTTGATTTTTTCTTTTCACTTATTCATTTCTGTCTTTATTTTATTTCCAAACATATGGCAAGTTAAAATAGCAATTGTAGGGGCAAACTGAATATTAATGAACGTATCTATATAAAAAGTTCGAATAGAACATCAAAAATTATAGAATCATTCATATAGAAGAACCTTCGTTGATATTTGCCGTAATTTTTCTCCTGTTTATCATTTTACATTGAACCTCAAGCTTACCCACAAAATCACCTCGAAATTCCCCAAAAACCTCTACAAACATCGCATAATCGCAAGCAGCCATCGCTCGCAACAAAGATAAAATTCGCGTAATAAGCAACATTTCCTAACTGGTCTGTTTAATCGTTACTTTGCAAAGTGCTAAACGCCGTGTAATTACACTTAGTAGAAGAAAAATACTGGTGCTCTTTATATTTCTTCGCAAGTAAACTAATTGACCACGCTGGTCTTCTTCCCTCTCGGCTCACGTGCGGCGCCGCGTTCCGGTGTATATATAAAACACAGCGAACCGACGATGCCCGCTCGGATTGTAATTTGAAAGCAGCGTGTTTGAAAACAGCGGCGCGGATCTGTGTTACAATAGAAAGAGCGCATAGCAATTTTCAAATTAGAAGTATGTATCTGTGACTTCCTGGAAAAACCACTTAAGTGACGTGTTTTTCAAAATATAGGTTTTATGCCTTATTTCTTATCTTCGAACAGTCCTCCATCACGTAATCGTGACAGAAATTACGAAAGTGCACTCGTTGTTTTGAATCAACACAAGGAAAAACGCTATAACTCCATTATTTTCAAAATTTTCTCGGAATTACCACGTATCTCCATTTTTTTTAGAATAACTCCAGGAAAACTACATAACTCCACTTTTTTTTAGAATAATTCTGGAAAAAATCACATAACTCCACTTTTTTCATCCAATATCCCGGAAAAACGATACAACTCCACTTTTCCAATAAGAGAGACAGACGTTCCTTATTCTTATAAGCGTACCCATAGCAAGGTAGCTGTATTAGAAAGAGTACACACATTTGCCCCTACAAGCTCCCGTGAGCGATAGTTCATATTTATCATTTATCATGTAATAGTTGCCGAAAAAACAATATAATTGCCATTAAGACCGGAAAACCCACGTAACACCACTGAAATTTTTGTTTATTCCCGGAATAACCACGTAAGTGAAAGTTGTTTTCTAAGACATGAACGCTATTTGCTCTAGTTACTATGGTAAAAAATATATTATTTGGATTAGTATTCATTAGTATTCATAGATGCAGTGTTGCATTCAATCTCATTTGTCTTCATTTAAAACACCGATGCGAAACTAAAAATTCGGTTTAATCGAAATAATGAAAAGTGGAGATAAGTGGTTATTCCTGGAATCCACAGATACACACACACACACACACACACACACACACACACACACACACACACACACACACACACACACACACACACACACACACACACACACACACACACACACACACACACACACACACACACACACACACACACACACACACACACACACACACACTTTAATTACTGTCAATATCACTTATGCGTATATTTTGACATATACTTATATATATATATTAAAGACACCACGCGCGAGCCATCAAGGATCGATGTTTTTTATTACGAACTTCGTTGCAAAATTGTCCAGTAAGAAGGTACTCGTGTACTTAATTCGCTGGGGATATGACCTATAAAATGTTTACAGCAAACATTACGAAAAAAAACGATGTTTCAACGAATAATTTTATCGTCGTTATTATTATCTTTGAAGTGGAACGTATGACTTAACACACATACACACACACACACACACACACACACACACACACACACACACACACACACACACACACACACACACACACACACACACACACACACACACGCGCGCGCGCGCGCGCACGCACACGCACACACACACACACACGCACGCACGCACGCACGCACGCACTGACAAACACACACACACGCGCGCACGCACGCACTGACAAACACACACGCGCGCGCGCACACACACACACACACACACACACACACACACACACACACACACACACACACGTTCACAGGCAACATCTATACCCTTAACAAAAAAGTTTGTTTGTGAAAAATGAAGTGCGCTGTATATAGGCATTTGTCTAATCTGGAGTATTGGTAGTATCGATAAGAGTACTTACGTTATATTTTAATATTTAGACAGGGGAGTATAAGATAATTCACAACAACTATGTATTTTGTGCATTTTGCATACAAACACTACTCATCCATAATGTTATTTTAACTAATGCGGAATACCAAATGCGATACACGAGCGGATATACACACACTGTTAGTTTTCATTATCGCTAAAGCTTTCCACGTTAACCATTTTACGTATCTTCCTGGTTTACAATATGCACACGATTTTCAAAGCAATACAATGTTTTAAACAAACTGTCGATGAATCATCGAAAATTGTTTAAAAAAAAAAAATTGTCATACGAGAATTCCGTGTTATGAATTAATCTGAATTTCGAAACCACGAAACCAACCACATCCCAATATACATAATTCACTCAACCAAAAAAATGTTGCGAACGAATCCATGCGTCACCATATCTCGGGTTGTTAACTTTTGCGAAGAGCCCGTATGTCAGCTCTGATGATTTATCGGATCATTCAATTACGAAGCGCGAGTCTGGAAAAATATCTCTCCCCCCGCTACTTGATATATTAGCGAACCTATAGGTATATAGGTTCGTTATGCTACTTTTAGAACTGCCCATCCTTATCGCAGTGTCAAGAGCATCAGACTCCCGCGTACTGTAAACACGCGCCGGCAAATAACAACTCCACGTATACGCGCGCACATCACCTTACTGAAACACAAGAGAGTCTGTAATATTACCTCTCTTTCTCTCTCCTCTTTCCCTGCGAGGATAGATTATATTGTTTAGCCTAGATATCGAGGACCGCGACACGTCGATATTAGACGTCATGTGTGTGTGTGTGTGTGTGTATATATATGTACATAATATGTCCGGATGTATATAATATCGCACTCCCTTCTTTCCGATGTCAAGGTGTCGAATTAAACTGTCCGAAGGCTGCCGAGCGACGCGCGCTAGGATTTCCTGTGCGTATTTATTGTTAATTAATAAACTGGCTCAAGGCGCTCGGCTTTTACCGCGTGCGCGTTGTATTTGTTTCGTCCGCCGCGAGATTTTCACGCACGCGTGTGCATGTATATATATATATCGAGTTTCGGCGAAAAGGATCGAAACTGCTATGCATTATGTGACGGTGCGGGATGAATATGGCTTTACGTAACGGCGTTTTACGGTAAATTAATACGTAACTTGCCGTGATTGCGCAATGTAATAAATTGTAAATCATATGTTACCGAGACGCAGTTCTATTCTTCTATAATACTCGAATGTATCTATATATACAGCCGGCTAACGGTGTAATACAGTTGTAAATCTGAGTTTGCCTTGGAATATGCGGTTTTTATCTCACGATTGCATGCTTTTCCACCCAAGTACGAACGGTATCGTATTTTTGCGCTTATGCGTCTGTAGGCTTATTTTCCGCAACTTGAGATCCTCCACTTGACATTGAAATTTTTTTTCAGAGAAGGTACTGAATATATATACACTTATACTTTACTTTAAAAGCCGTAAAGTGCTTCTTCGTGCCGTCGCATGCGAGAGCCGAGTTTTCCGCTTTAAATTGGTTTCGAAATTAGTCTAAGCTGGCAAATTGAATTAAAAGAAATGGAATTTGTCTTTTGATGAAGTGAATTGTTACCTGGTCAGGAAGGGTCGGGAAACTGTTGATTATATATTTTTTAGTAGAGGACAATGTAATGGCGAATATAACATTATACTGTCATAATTTTTACGGTATTATTATTATTATTATGACTATGCCATCGTTTTTAAATATGGCAACTGAAATTATGAAAATGATTTTCATACATAATATTTACTATTTAAATTAATAGGGAAATACGTTTCAGATGAACGCCTTTAGGATGCATACTATCGTACAAGATTAATTGGATGTAAATTAAACCTTGAAGAATTATTAGCACATGTGTTACAATTTGTTCTGCGTGAATCCCATCTATTTACATTTCCCATAAATATGCTATTTTTAAAATATAAATGGCTGACTGTAAATTCAACATTAAATTTTAAATTATCATAGCTTTACTAAACACATTTAGTTTATCACGTGAATTTCATGGTTCAACATACGGATGAGAAGATAAATTCTTTCTTTTTTTAAGCGCCGCAATGATCGACGCAAAAGGTATTTCATACACAAAACCATGCAATGAACTTGCCAAAAAAGTAGGGCAGCATTAAAGTGTCACTCTATTTTTCAATTCATCAAAATCCCAGATGGCAGAATATGTTTCCATTATAGAAAAGCACGACAAAGGCGCGGAAAAAAGTTTCAATTCAACGCGGTCGTATTGATCTAGCTAACAATGATGAGAGCATGTAATAATAAGTCGATGCATCCTTTGAGTTCGCTGATATAATTAAAACGTAAATCAATGCTTTCTAGGGGGAGGTGATTTATCAGAATGGTAAAATGTTAGATGGGTATTTTCTCAGAAAATATACAATCGTTTAAAATATTTTCCGAATCCGATACTGTAAATTCCGAACATGAGCTATTCAGAACACACAAGGGATTTCTTTCGAAAAAAATGTCAGAAAAATTTGCGTCTATAAAAATTGTAAACAGATTGCATAAAATTATAAATATACTTTTTATTAGAAGAATAAAATTCCGAAAAATGTAAAACATTCAATCCTATATAATTTTTAGCTCATTTTTCGACGTTATAGCTTTTCTAAATCATTGCATTTTCTACAATTTAATCATTAGGCAGAAATGGCATTCGAAAAATTGATACCTCATATCATATAAAAATAATTTAATGAAAATATTATGGGTTTCTTGCAAAATTTTTCGAATTTTTATGTATTATACATTTTTAAACATTCGGAAAATTTACCCTTTTATCATAAGGTATTCTAATTTGTTTTTTACCTTTCTCAGAAAATACCCATCTAACATTTTACCATTCTGATAAAATACCTCCCCCCATGATTTCTCATAAAAGTATAATATTATACTAAATACTCTCGAAAAATTAATAAGTGAAAAACCACTCACTAGTGCAATTAAGTGAAAAATCGACTAATTTTCTAGTGAATATTCACTTATATTACGCAGTGAAAACTTTATTCCACTGCTTCAATAACTGAATATTCACTAAAGTATTAGTATAGATTTTTTCAGGTATACTCGTACTTTTCACTTATTCATATTTATAGAGTACGCATCCTTATAATTATCTCTCACCTATATGAAAATAATCATCCTATTCGTATACAAAATTATTCGTACGTTATTCCTGAATATTATGAAACTCTCTTATCATTCAATGTTCTATTCATATCTTTCTGACGTATACAAGAAACATTGTCACGCGATTAGCAACACATTTACAGCTATACTCTCCGATTACATCTTCTTTCTACCAACAGGGTCAAACTACAACCTCTACAAATCAAAAACGCGCATCGCACAATCGCATCGCCTATACATATACACACGGGAACGCGTGGGTAGAAAGATACAGGAGAAGCAATCCGATTCGATTAACGAGCGCGCGCAAGTAAGTACTTCGGCGTACACCGGCTCGATCCGGGACGCGGACGCCCACGTCTCATCCGAGTCGTCCGGATTTCTCCCGTTTCCGTCGTATATATATTTTTCCCCCCTTCTCCTTGCCTCTCTCCTCCTTTTGCGTACACGGATAGAATTTTTCAGGAAAAATTACCGTGAAATTCACGGCAATCAGAGAACAACCGAAGTCTCTGGGAATTTTTACCGTTGTCAGGGTAATTTTTACTAACCTTCCCTACAAATTTTCCTTTACACTCAGAGAAAATTTGTAGGGAAGCTTAGTAAAGATTACCGTGACAACAGTAAAAATTCCCAGAGAATTCGGAGTTCCCTGATTGCCGTGAATTTCACGGTAATTTTCCTGAAAAATTCTATCCGTGTACACGTAGGAGCGAACGGAGCCAAGTGGCTTTTTTTGTCGCGACTATATTTTTTTCGCTGAGATCGCAGTGAGTATACAGCAGAGCGTATCGAGGTGCTTTTTTTGACGACGCGCGGAGTAAGTATACAACACGTGAAGCGAAATTCGAACGCTATAGAGTGGGCCGATTGGTCGATCGAGTGCGCGCGGATTATTGACGCGCTTGAGGGTGAAGGTGGAAAGAGGGGAGAGGTGGTAATTTGGTAATGGGATAAGAGTTTGAAGCATCTTTAGAGAGCGTTTATGGCCGATGTTTTCGGGGGGGGGGGGGGGGGGGGAGTAAATTCAATGTCAATTGCAGTAAAATGTGTACGTTTTGAACAAAGTGAGTTTATGATGTTTTAGGTAGTAATTTTTTAATCTAAATAGTCAGAAAAATTCAGCACGGCTGTTGGGATTACTTTTATTTCTTCTCTTAGGAAGCGCAGATAAAAGTGCTTTCTTTACAATCTTTAAACTGGCAAATATGAGGACATCTGCCCCCGAGTGAAGTTTCCACTTTGAACGCTACAGTAGTGGCGTACCAACTGCCAGTTTAAAAAAAAAAATCCGACCTCCTTTTGGTCTTTCTGTTTCTTTGCTTTTTTTGCTTGAAAACAGTGATGTGACTTGTTAGTTTAAAAATTTTTTAAACGTTTTACACATTATATACTTAAAGTAACTAATCAGAAAATTGCACTGCCTATGAAGAAACCTCAAAAGACATCTGTACGGAGTATTTTCGTGCGGGCTTTAGATCACTTTTGATTTATATTTAGCATTCACTCGTATAAATAGTTTTACATAAATTTTGCTCATTCACATCTAACTTTAGAATGTACATAGGTGTACGTAATGGAAGATTTGATGCGCTGCTTTTAAAATATGAGAAATTATATTCGTATAAGGAATAGTAATAAACAAATAAATGTAGGCTACAACAACCATATAAGATCAATATTTATTATTTTCATTCTATTTTAAAATCAACAGTCGCATTTACATTGCATTGGTACACACTGTGTTTATAGACAACAAAACAATTGGAAATCATCTGTATATAATACAGCGCCTGCCGCGATAGTGACTCATTGTTTATAAACACGTACACTCGTATGTATAAAAACAAACGAAGAAAAATTTCAATTTCTATAGTACAGATACAGTATGAAATGTATTCTTTGCGGTCACGTAAATCTGTGACAGGTATAAAAAAATAATAGTTAACCATTAAAAATCGATTTTATAACGCCATATCATTACACAAAGTAGCTTTCATGAATTAAATAGTGTTTTCCTTACTAAACTGTATCACACGTATACTTCGTCAGCAATACTGACTTATTTATTTACTTACTAAGTATTAACTATATTTTTAATGCACTAAAAATCATATTAAACCGTCATTATAAATGAATACGTAAATATATTAATTTTATATGGATATTATTTTATATTAATTTTTTTATTGAGTTTCAAAATTTTCCGTTCATATAATACAGGAAGTATTTTTGTATCTAATATGTTATGTATATATGTAGATTACAATTACTTAGAAGACTCTGGTTGAATAAATAAATATTATTTCGGTAGGTGATCAGACGAAAAGTCAAAGTAACAATTTTTTTCTATTATATTTCCCTTTTACATAAATAGAATTTATATAACGATAATCAGACGTACTTCTATATAGTCGAAATAAAAAAAATTTTATATATATGTATATAAAAGTTTGTCTCGTTTTTATTCTTCCGCATACGATCATTACGAAACTTTGTCGAGCGTATAAAATATTAGCATACCTATCGATTGAAAAAGTTTGTCATTCTTTTTCAAATGTGTTTTACAATACACTATAGTGACATTTCCTATCGTTTATTCCCATCATCTACCTTTGAATAAATCGAGAGAACTTTTCATTATAAAACTCTTCATTCAATTTCTATATACATATCGATGCTAATAAATAGTCTATATAATAAAAGGCAGTTCGTTTTACAGTTTCTTAATATCAAATACATCTTATTATCAAGCCAAAACTTTATATAAACTTGATAATATTGTTAAACAAATAACTATATAAAATGTCAAAGCTTATAGTTAACAAATGAACAAACCAATTTCAATTTCAAAAATGCCAAATAATCTAATCAGTATACAGTAAGCAGGCACTCTGAACTAACAACACCACTCGTGCCTATACTCATGCTCCGCTACACATAATCACCCGAAACCGCAATAAAAAAAAGAAAACGACGTCATCAAGAGATCAAACGATCGACGAGTTCGACGTGCTGTACCGGCCCGCAATCGAAAATAATTCGTCCACACCTCTCTCTCTCTCGCTCTCTCACTCTCTCACTCTCGTTAGTAGCACTGCTGTAGACATAGCTGTCGCGAAACTTCTAGATTTATATACCCACCGCGCACTTCTTATAGGTATATATAACTTTATCCTCAATAAGTGGCACGGTACATTAACCCCTGCCCGCGCTGCGCTGCTCTCGCTCTTTCTCGTTCTCGCACGCGTGTGCGCGAGTGTGCAACCACGTCGTATACCTACTTAACAGTAAAATCTTTTCGCTTTTGTTCTTTTGCAGCGCAGCAGCGCGCGCGCGACTCGAAAAGGAACTGCATATACGCAGCGATAACCGGACCGCGCGCGGTTTTTCTTTATAATTTTCTGCCGGTCGATTTCGAGATAACAGCGACAGGATGATGGTCTGCCGAGTCTGTGCTTATATTACATGCGTGCACGCGGTCTGCGTCATTGCACTGAGGAATTCGAAATCCGTTCGGAATATTTTCGCTTGCATTCGCGCGTGTCTACGTGCGGTAATTTTCCGATGATGATTTTCAGTTGCATGGGTGGACTTATTACTTCAGTGGGTTATTCCGGTAGTTATGCTGCATATTTGTTGAATTGAGGATCTTTGCGCAGTTATATATGCATTTGATGCAAATTCATTTTGTCAAAATGGTTAAAAATATTTACGAGAAGATGTAAATAAATTTGAAGTTGTGAATATACTAAATTATGATGGAAAAAGGTTGGTTAGAGTAGCCAAGAAATTGGCTACTATATACCAATTTGAAGTGCGTGCGTGCGTGCGCGCGCGTATGTGTGCGTGTGTGCTCTCTAAATAAATACGTGAAAAGTCATTCACTGCTGCAAATAAGTGAAAAAATTGATTAATGCTTTAGTGAATATTCACTCATTGAAGTAGTGGAATAAAATTTTTACTGCACGGAGAGAAATTTTGTAGTGAAAATTACAAATATTCGAGACAAAATTACCAGTTTCTATGGTAATGGATGGACAGACTGACAATTTCAAACTTTTTACCAAAGTGCCTTGGTAAAATTTTTTTTTAGTTAATTTAAATTAAAAAAATTAACTTTTTTTATCCATATTGATGGATATATAGTATTTTAATATAGAAATAGAAACAGAAACAAGGATGAAAAAACATTAAACTGAAAAAAAATTTTTACGGAAGCGGGATTCGATCCAACGATCTTTGTGTTGAGAGTCCGACGTTCTACCGACTGCGCCACGGAAGCTGTTACCAAGAGTCATTTGAATCGCCGTTATTACTTACTGAAAATATGTGTATTGTTTTCATTTTAACGTCGCGCACGCCTCTAGTATCAATCTTCTGAAACACAATAATGCGCAGTGCGCATGCGCGAATACACAAATACCAGGTTATTTGGTAAAATTTATCAGTTTTCTTAGTAAAAATTCTTAGGTTACCTTGTAAAAATGACTAGATCTCAATTTTTACCAGTGTGTCTGGTAATTTTTATTCCGATAATTTGGTATTTTTTTTAAGTGGTTATGGTAGTTTTTCCTGGGAAACTTATAAATTGTATTAGAAACTTGGGAATATCACGGCATTTGACAGTCTAT
The DNA here is from genome assembly GCA_036365515.1 of Torymus aiolomorphi. Classification (NCBI taxonomy): domain Eukaryota; kingdom Metazoa; phylum Arthropoda; class Insecta; order Hymenoptera; family Torymidae; genus Torymus; species Torymus aiolomorphi. The sequence continues at coordinate 157,205,661 of CM070877.1, forward strand.
CCATGCGCTACCAAGGCACCTAGGTAATTTTTACTCTAAAATTTCTCTCCGTGTGTGTAATTCACTTTTGCACATATTCATTTTGAGAGAGAGAGAGAGAGAGAGAGAGAGAGAGAGAGAGAGAGAGAGAGAGAGAGTATGTGTGTGTGTGCAATTTGTGAAAAAAATAGTACATAGTGTCGTAACCATTTTATTGGTTAGGCCTTGGTACAAATAATTGGTAACAATAACTATTGAAAGTGAATAACAATATCCAAATCTGTTGTAGCATTAACTACTTTTACTCTTGGAAAAACCAATTTTTGGTTGAAGCAACTATCGAGAATGCTTGCAGAAAAATATTATTAAAATCGTTATCGTAACTATTTTTATTTGTATAGCTTTAAATATAACGCTAGGGTAGTAATTACTTAAGTGTAACAATATAAAAATGGTGGGCAGAACTATACTCCTCGTTTGTTAATCTAACTATTCATTTATGTTTTGTACTTTCTAATCAACCGATTGGTTATGATAACAAATCATTTTTGTCCGTGTAGAAGCCGAGATAAGATATTAAAAACCTGTTTCTATACAAAAGTCTAATCATTTAAATCTTAAAAAAAACTCCTCTAAAAACGTTTAGTATGGCTAATAATATAAGTTTATGTTTGAATTTTTTTTTTCACTTTTTATACTTCATGAGGCCAACAGAGACCTTCGTCTCGATCAATCATGTGACACTTCTTTCCTTAGCGCGAGGTCATTAACACAATTACGCAATAACGCTAACAAAGGCTATATTAAATAGTTCTAAAACATTAAAGTTGAAACCGAAGTACGAAGTAATTTTTACGTTGACATAACATAAGTTTTATGAATCCTTTGAGAGATTCATTTGAAACTTCCTACATAAATAGTCAATTAAAAGTGATAAACATTTCTTAACTTTGCAAACGTCTATAAAATTTACATTCTTGAAAGTGTTTGACTTGAAAAACCACGATCCAAAATAATAAAAAGAAGAATCAATACTACATCTAAAAGGGGCCAGGTATTTTATCAGAATGGTAAAATGTTAGATGGGTATTTTCTCAAAAAGGTAAAAAAACAAATTAGAATATCTTACGATAGACGGGTAAATTTTTCGAATGTTAAAAAATGTATAATATATAAAAATTCGAAAAAATTTGTCAAGAAGGCCATAATATTTTCATTAAATTACTTTTATATGATATGTAATATCAATTTTTCGAATGCCATTTCTGCCTAATGATTAAATTGTAGAAAATGCAGTGATTTAGAAAAGCTATAACGTCGAAAAATGAGCTAAAAATGATATAGGAATGAATGTTTTAGATTTTTCGGAATTTTATTCTTCTAATAAAAAGTATCTTTATAATTTTATGCAATTTGTTTACAATTTTTATAGACGCAAATTTTTCTGATATTTTTTTTCGAAAGAAATCCCTTGTGTGTTCTGAATAGCTCATGTTCGGAATTTACAGTATCGGATTCGGAAAATATTTTAAATGATTGTATATTTTCTGAGAAAATATCCATCTAACATTTTACCATTCTGATAAAATACCTCGCCCTCCCTTACCCTCTTCTAAAACAGCAATAAAACTAACCAGCCCTAACTATAACTTTTTCTTTTCTGTTTTCCAGTTTCAGATTCCCGTTGGCATGAGCCTTTAGGACCGAACGTTCGCCATCCCAAGCCTTTGAGCAGCCACCTTCACGTTCCCACGAAGGACAAGCACCACCTGCTCTACACGATGGTCTCCTCGATATCGACGAACGGGGACTCGGAGGGCCTCACCGCCTCCTCGACCCTCGAGCTCCAGGACGAGAGTCACTCCCAGCTGATACTCTCCGCGCTCAGCATGATGCGCAAGAACAAACACTTCTGCGACGTCATACTCCACGTGAGTGCATTACATACATAATAACTTTTCGCCGGCGCGTTGCGCAATCGGCCTGTGTGGCTATAATCGTTCGCGGGGTTGGATAATTTCGGGATTACGGTGCGGCTGATGCGCAGTTCGCGAGCAAAAGAGTTGAATTTTGTTTTCAAGGTCGCTATACGTCTAGTGGATATTCGGAATTATATTGCGTTTTTCCTCCTTCTAAAACTAGCGAACTTCGAGCCTCGTTATACTTGAAGTTGCGGTAGACTAAAATCTGTTTTTACCGATACTAATTCCAAACAACGCGTAAGTACACGTTATATTACGTATCCAAACAACTTGCTGTTGTCCGGAATCACGATAAATCCTAATCTTCCTATTTCATCGAATTAAACATTCAAATGAACCGTATTTATATACTCTCAATCTTGCGTACGATCCGATTAAGTCAGCCTTCATTTTTTTCGCGCCGCGCAACGTCTGTCGTCTATTTCGTCACGTTAATTATTGTCTAATGCAGGCGGGCAACATGGAGGTGCACGGGCACAGGGCTGTGCTGGCCGCAGCGTCGCCCTACCTCTTCGAGCTCTTCAGCAACGACAATCAGGGCCAGAAGGAGCCCGTGATCACGTACAAATTGAACGACAACATCGACAAAAAGGCGCTGCAGAAGCTCATCGATTATGCCTACACTGCCAGGTATATATATACTCACGGTTAATTGGAAAATAATTGGCTGGCCAATTAGCGGAAGATAATGCACGTCTGTTGATCGCTGATTTGATTGCCGTTTCTTGCAGCAGAATTTTTTCTCGAAGGAGTTAATAACCGTTTTATTCGTTTATAAAATTTCGAGGTATTTTATTTTAAACGATATTGTAACGTTGAGACTGACGGGAGAGTGAACAATTTGTATGTTACGGTTACCTCATATTTACGCTTTCGTAAAATATTGATAAGCACATCGCATTATACACACACACACACACACACACACACACACACACACACACACACACACACACACACACACACACACACACACACACACACACACACACACACACACACACACACACACACACACACACACACACACACACACACACACACACACACACACACACACACACACACACATACACACACACACACACACACACACACACACACACACACACATATTTAACGATAATTCCTGCAATTAATATCAGAAGTGTATTAAACAGTCTGATATACCATATTAAGCCACAATAACTACTAATATCAATTCATTAACGGATATTGTACATTTCCACAAAAAATATTTAACTGCAGAAGTGGATGAAGAAGATACAAAAGTAAATGCATACATTAAACAAATTTAATGAATGATAATTGATAAGGTATGCTGAAAACCACACAATTGCAATATTTTTGTATATAACATATCGAATGCATTTATCAAGCGCATATATATATATATATATATATATATATATATATATATATATATATATATATATATATATATATATATATATATATATATATATATATGCGCTTGATAAATGCATTCGATATGTTATATACAAAAATATTGCAATTGTGTGGTTTTCAGCATACCTTATCAATTATCATTCATTAAATTTGTTTAATGTATGCATTTACTTTTGTATCTTCTTCATCCACTTCTGCAGTTAAATATTTTTTGTGGAAATGTACAATATCCGTTAATGAATTAATATTAGTAGTTATTGTGGCTTAATATGGTATATCAGACTGTTTAATACACTTCTGATATTAATTGCAGGAATTATCGTTAAATTTCAAAAATGCATTGTTTAATGTTTTATAAAGGCAAAAAATGTTAATTCCATTTGCTATTCGAAAGAAAGAAAATAGTTGGAAAAATAGCGATGGATGAAAAAGTCGCCAACGTAGCCTTGAATAATATCGGCTTTGTTATGACAAGAAAAAACGGTAAACGTAATGGAAACAATTCGTTTTTCTCCGTATACGTAGAAAATCGTATCAACAGAACGGTCAACTATTATTACGTCAGACCGGAAGTGAATAATGGATAAAAAAATTTTTTTCACTGGAAAAAAAATCGTGGAGCCAATTAATTCCCAATTTAAGGAAAAAATTGTATACCAATTAAGCGCCTGAGTCACTTTTTTCACGCCTGGGTCCTATTCTAGGATCATATTATTTCACACATAAATCATCCATGTACAATTTATAGGCTACACTAAAATCTTTGTCACAGAACCCTTATTCTCAACATAACCCATTCTCACAAAAAAAAGCCCATCTCACAGCCCAATCTCGTTTCCCGTTACAGGTTGGAAATAAGGCCGGTGGAGGTAAAGTCGATCTACCTGGCGGCGAGCTACCTGAAAATGGAGCGCATCGCCTCGCAGTGCATCAACCACCTGCTGGAGTCGCTGACGCCCGAGTCTTGCCTCGACATACGCGCCTTGCCCAGCATCACGCAGAACGAGAGTTTCGTTAAGCAAGTCGATGCCTACATTAGGCAAAACGTAAGTAGTCGCCGTATTATGACGACGACGACGTGAACTACGACGACGACGACGACAGCAATATGTCGATGGCAAGACGCGCGCGACGTCGGCATGTACTAAGATGAATGACGACGGGCGAGCGCCCGCGGTTGCATGCGGCCTCGTTTATCATGGTGGTTCTTCGGTGTTGGTAACGATCACGACAGGGACATCTTTTTGTTTTGGTCGGTGCTGAGAAGCCTGGATTAAAGTTTAGATCGGGAAATTTTACAGCATTAATTTTTATGTGAAAAGAGTTTTTTATTTTTATGACACGGACAGAAGTTCGGAATTATCATATCTTAAGTATAGAATTCTCTTTGCTCCAAATTGTTCATCGTGCTTTGTTTATTCTTTTTTACGAAATAGCATTTCCTTGTAAGGTTGACAAAATTGTACAAAATAGACTATTTTTGCAAAGCAAGCTGTTTTGAAACGAGCACAAAATGCTTTTCTTTCAAATAACAACTTCTCAGTATCGTTAAAAGCATCCCACCGAAGAATACACCTAACGATTCTCGCATCTCCGCTGTTGCAAACATATATTTGCATAAGAAAAACAAAAATATGCATCACGCATATAATCGCGAAAAGCGAAAGAGCTAAGAAAATGAGCTACACACGCTCGCTCAACTTGCGCTGCTTCGGCGACAAAAAAACGTAAAGAGCCTTGAACGAAAACGCAAAACGCTCGATAAGAAAAAAAAGAGCGGCACCGCTATAAATGCGCCGCTCGAGAACACGAGAGAGTGGAGCGTCTCTTGACCGGTCCTCGCTCTTGCTCCCAACTCACAGTTCGAAGCTGTCTGCGGAAGTCCGGCCTTGTCCTTCCTGCCGAGCGTCAAAATCGAGGTACTCTACCAGACCAGCCAGGAGATGAGCCTGGTGAACGGCTCAAGTCTCTGCTGCCTCGTCCTCGACTGGATCAAGCGCTTCCTCAGCGACCAGGACAGCACGACTGTCGAGCAGCTCGTCGAGAAGACCTATCTGCTCTATCTCGCCCTCGACAACAGCCTGCAGGACTGCACGGATCTGCCCTCGGGCGACGTCAGCGATACCGACATCGTTCAGGACTATAAAAAGTTGTCGCTCAAGACGCAGGCGCAGAACAAGAACCGGAGGAAAGGCATCCTCCAACCCGCCAAACCTAGGGTTCTGATCTATAACAAGAATGCGGAAGACAGTCTCGAGGAGCAGCTCGAGCCAGATTGGAACATGATTGGCGTTAGCAAAGTAGGAGGTGAGAGGATAAAAGATATTATTTTTCATTATTTATTTAAGTCGATCGTAGAATTTTTCATTTACGACATTATTCAAGTGTTAGGAATATTACTTTTTTATAAGACTTTTTTTAAGGATCGGTAGCAAATGTAGTTCTGCCATCACCAAAGCGGTACGCTTTTTACCGATGCAAAAAGCATCTCAATCTCAAAAACCATTCCACCGAAAAACGAGAGAAACCCGACTAAAAAACGAATTTTATCTCAAACAATTCACAGAACATACATTCCTGGCTATTGTGACGCTGAATGGCCGCCTGGCCAAGCTCTCCGTGTCTCTGCGCCTAAACATACCGTTGTCGCCTGCCGCCGGCCAGGAGAACACCTGCCGCATACCGGACGATCAGCGCAGCTCGAGCAGCGAGCCCGACCTCTACTGCGCCCTGCCGACGATGAAGGAGGGTAAGTGCTCTGTCGGCTGCGCCGAGCTCAACGGCACGCTCCTCGTCTGCGGTGGCTACGACCGCGTCGAATGCCTCAAGACCGTCGACAAGTACGTGCCCGAGACGAATACATGGGAGGTGCTGGCAGCTATGCGCGAGGCGCGCGGACGCTTCGGTATTGCCGTGGTCAACGGCAGGGTGTACGCCATTGGCGGCTCTAACGGCTCTACTGAATTGGCGACAGTCGAGGTGCTCGATCCCGAGAGCATCAAGTGGAAGACAATTGCGAGTCTGCCACTGGCTAGATCGAATTCCGGCGTGTGCGCCTTGAGCTCGAAGATTTATTGCATCGGTGGATGGAACGGACAGGTTGGTTGATATAGTCATCGAAATAGCATTTTAGTACAATGTAGTGAAAGGAATATGCATGACGAAATAATGTTCCTTGCTAGCAAAATCTTGCTGTTGAACTTCTAATTAAGGCGCTTCTGTAAATGTTACGTCTTTCAAGTCATGCTTTGCCTTTGGCAAAGCCGATTTTATTGTAATCCCATGCTGTAAATTTTTATCCTGCATCAATAGAGCTTCACCTAGTTTTCTAATCTCATTGCTCTAATCTATAATCGTGCTAGTTTTTAGGGAATAAAAGAATTTCTATGTATACAGTTTTATGAAAATTATGTCAACTCTTTTACATGATCACTTGACTGTAATTCAAATGACGTAATGATATTTGATGGAAATGGAAAACTTTTTAGTAAAGCTGATTAAAATATATTCCCATACTAACTGATTTTGTAAATTACGCGAAACCCTATACAAAAATCCTACTTTTCTCATTATAAATCTCAATTCAAAATTGTTAACACATTACAGGCCGGCATACGGCAATGCGACATATTCGACCCGGAGACGGGCGCATGGTCAAACATCGAGCCACTGAAAATTGGTCGCTACCAGGCCGGCGTCTGCGCGTACGAAAACAAGGTGTATGCGGTGGGCGGCTGCGACTCCTGGAACTGTCTCAACTCCGTGGAGATCTACGACCCGGAGGCGAACACCTGGAGCATGGGCCCGCCCCTGATAACTGCTCGCCGCGGTTGCGGCGTCGCCGTCTTCCACGGTCGAATCTATGCCGTTGGTGGATCTACCGGCACGCACAGTCTTACCAGCACTGAGGTTTTCGACCCGTCAGAGCAGGTCTGGATACCAGGGCCCAACATGTCCACACCTCGTGCGAACGTCGCCGTGGCCGTGGTCGGTGATAGGTCAGTAGAATTTTTTGGATGAAGTTTGTTGACGATTTATAAGGCTTTGTTAAGTTTTATGTGGGAATTTTGCTTTTGCTTTATTGTGGAAAAAGTAGATACAATAAGGTTATTGCAAGATGTTTATAATTTTTATATCTTCAATCTGAAATAGGAGCTATCGTGTTTATTGATTATTTCACAACAGAGTAAAAGCCTATAATATTCTAGTTTTATCCAATATATCTACTTACTCCGATATAAAACAAACATTTTCGAAAAATGATTCTTTCGCAAACTTACGTACCATTATGTCATGCCTACACTAGCGGATTTCTACAAGGGAGTCGATATTCTCAAATATCATATAAGTACACACATTAGCATTGTGGCTAAAAAATTTTCCACTCGGCGAACTATAGCAGCGCTTATGTACACATTTCACCTGACACTGACCTAGCTTTCACCCTGTCAATAACCATCAATGCGATTGCTTTTGCAGACTGTACGCTGTCGGAGGCTTTTCCGGCAAGAACTTCTTGAACTCGATCGAGTACCTGGACATCCACACGAACGAGTGGACGACCTTCATCCCCAAGACGGACGGCATTAAGACGCCGCCGATGCCAGAGTTCAGTCAATACTCGGATTCGAGCGCCAACGGTAGCGAGAAGGACATGCCCCAGTCGACGGGCAGCAGCCGACAACTCAGCAAGGCCAATTCGGAAGTTGAATGAAACGCCGTTATTTAACTGTTTTTATTTTTCCTCTTATCCCTCGGTTCGGCGCATTATTGCTATCGATATTAATTAAGCACTGGAAGAGAGAAGTACAATTTCAGTATATTACATATACATAATTATAAATAGTTGGTGAGCGCGAAGTAACACGGTATAATGTAATATGTCCCTTTCTCTCTGCCTGTCTTCACGCGAATATTTTTTTAAATTTTCGCGGTCCTTGATACTTCTTCTGCCATTCAGGTATTTTACATTGTCAAAGGCCATATATTGGTGCACACCATTCGAAAAGGGCAATGACAAAACTAAAGTTACTGTGACGAAAATGTAACTGTTCTTATTGAAAGCTGAATATCAATTTTTGACTATACAAAACTGAGCAATACCATATTCTGAAAACTTTGCATTATATGCATTATTGTGCCTCAGTAATTTATGCTAGGTAGATATTTGCGCGTTAAAGTCAATTATTTATAAATATTTTATATTTGAATGATTAAAGAAATGTAATTCTATTACTTTTGAATTCGTATACATTTATTTGATACATCAAATTTATTTTTGCCTTTTTTAAATAATAATTATGTCTTAATTTTTTGATATTTTTGTTTTAAGTATTGTAAATAAGAACACTGATTTATAATTTTTTACTACGTGGCTCACGTGAATAGAAGGGGAGGGAAAAGATTTATGGCTTCCATTTTTACAGTATATGATTTTTCAGAGTTATTGGTAGAAAGTGATATCAATCATTGACACAAGCAAGCTCTATTAAAAGGTTGATTACAATCACATTTTATGTAAAACTTTTCTTTTTCCTTGATTCTTCATTCTTTCACGCAAATAATATATAAAAAACTATAGATATTTTGAAAAGTTTGAAAAGTGTATTACATGATATTGCTCAGTTTTCATAAAGGGTCACTATCGCTTAATGATTCCGAATTGAAAAATGATATTTTTCTTGATATATTTCATAAACGACCTAAAGAGAAAAATAACTTTGACAACATTTTTCCAAATCTAAACTTGCCAATTTTAAATTCTACCCCTTAAAACAAACTAATATTTATGCTGCCACATTTAAACTAATAAATTTTTTTATTAAAAAGTATAATGTTGAAAATATTCAAAACAACTTGTAACTAAAATTTGTAAAATTATATTTCTGCATTTTAAAATGAAATAATTTTTAACAATAAAAGTCTGAATAAGTTAGCACTAGTGACTAAGCTGAATATGACTTGTTTAATTGATAGATTAAATAGAGTCAAAAAGGATTTGAATTTAAAATTGGTGGGATAATAAAAAATATTTGAGAGCATATTTATTGACATAACACACGATTCATGACATTCCTAAAATTCAACTCAAAATTAAAAGCAATTGACACAACTGTTTGCTCTGCATATACGACCAAATGAATTCCATAAATTTTAAACATTTGTGCATTTTTTTCTTCCATTAAGGAGCGATACACTGCCAAAAACCAAGGAAGCATTTGTTCCTAAATAAAAAATACCGCACTACAATTTTTTGAAAGTGACGTTTTTGTGATTAAACTTATTGCCGGGTCCAACTGAGAACATGCAAATCTGTAACGACGAGAATGGATTTGTCGAATTTCCAGATTAAATCAGACTTCAGTATATTTTATGCGCTGTTACGATCCATTGATCGGCTCTACATGATTCTTAAAAATCTAATTAATGGTGCAGAAAGTATCAAGGGCACTCGATATTATCTACAGTTAAAAACGAAATAAATAAATAAAATAAAATATCGTGTAGGATATTATCCTTGTATTAACTATGATAGATTGAAATTAATTTTTTTTTTCTTTTTTGAGAAAATGTCTGAAAGTATTGAATTGATATATAATTTTATCATGAATGAAATAAAAGTTATAAAGTAAAATTTCTCTTGAAAAGATAGATATATTAAAAACACAAATTTCTATAATTTTACACATTCGTATTTTTCACATGCGTGGCTGGGTCTTTTCAATATTAATTAAAGTAAATCATGAATAAAGACATAATTATGGAATGTATGATAGTAAAGTTCTAGATTGAATAATTTACGAAGGATTAAATAATGTATAATGTAAAACAACGCATTGAATGATTCCGTGGCGATGCCATTTTCGATAGTAAAATAAATTAAAAGTGAAATGATGTACAGTATGGTATGAATGTGAAACTGTTTTGTAAAACTAATCTGATTTTAAAGAAAAATTATCGGCGAGTCTGCATAATAAAACTATAACTGTTACATAATTTAAAAAACGCTTTTATTTTTTGTCCCCATCTTGCATTTTGCTTATCCACCCTATAAGTAACAACAAACTCTTTGTTTCATATGTATTTTTTGTTCATTGATTGATATTAAGGCACAATGTTAGCGTTTTTATTATTATGACATCTAAGGCTAAATTACTTTTTAGATGTTAAAAGAGGTTATTACAGATGCCTTATACATCGCATTTTTCATTATTCTAATTAAATTTTTAGTTTTGTCAACGCTTTCAATTGGATTATATGTACGTGATCAAATAACCCAATTACCTCAATGAAATTCGATCTGAACTGATCGAAAATGATACCAGACCTTCGTCTTAAACGTGATTTACAGTATCGTGAAAAAGTTCTTGAACGCTTTAAAAAAGATTAAATATTTCAAATTACAATATTACAGCTTTTAAGTGGGTATAGTGACAAAATAGAAAAAAAAGCACCCTTATTTTTAGGAATTTTCTTCGAGTCCTGGCATCGTCCGGAAGACAGGCTTTTTTCTGTATTTTATAAAGGTTTGTTCAATCACTTGTAGTTTTTCGGGAAATTATCGTAAAATAATTTCTCAAAAAGAATTAGAGAGCTTGAAGCAAGAGCTTTAATTAACCTGTTCTTCAAGTTGTTAAAAATTATTAAAAAAATAGTTTAGTGATCCCAAAAAAAAAAGTTTAATTTTCTTTTTTCTCGTAATTGGCTCTTTCAAAGTTTAGCAACTCATGGGTTTGATATGTTGCAAAATCGATGATATTTTATAAATATGTTACAATAAAGGTGAGAAGAGGTGCAACTATTGGGGGTGTCAGGATACCCACTAAAGTATGGCCTTTATACAATATACGCTCAAAAAATTACGGTATATTGTATAAGACCAGTAGAATGGATACCCCCAACTGGGGGTGTCCATCACAAATACCAACTGATGTGAACGATTTCGAATCGGTTATACTATACATGATAGGTAAAAAAAAGTCATGCGAAAACTCTTGATGAAAATAATTCGTGTTAGGTATTTCTGTTTTATATATAGTTATAAGTAAAAAAATTCGCTAAATACTCGGAGATGAATAGAATAGTATCTCCATGTGGATGTAAGAGGCGGTTAAAATTAAAATAAATAAAAAGCTCTAATGCTTATTAGCCGGGGAACGCGAAGTTTACCAAAATAACGGAGTTACGTAGACGTGCGACATTAAGCGGGACGATTATTTAGAAAATTTTTAAATTAACCTAAGTAGCTGGAGGATACAAAATTCACGCAAATAAGGGAGTTACGTAGACGTTCGACATTAAGCCAGACAATTATTTAGAAAATGTTTAAACCCAAGTAGGCAGGAGTCGCAAAATTCACGTAAATAAGGGAGTTTCGTAGACGTGCGACAGTAAGCAAAACGATTATTTAAAAAAATTCTAAAACCCACATAGCTGAATGACGCAAGATCCACGCAAATAAGGGAGTATAGATAATACTAAATCACATCTTCTTTATATCGAGTACTTTTTTATACAATTAATTTCTGATGAGCTAAGCCCACAAAAACTATTTTTAACATCGAAATGTACCTAAAATGGTCGATTTTCAGTTATAACTTAGCAGGATTTGATTTTATACAGAAATGTTAAATGCAAAAGTTATAGATAATATTAAAAAAAGGCTTTTTCTTCTTGGACATTTTTTGCGTAATCGATTTCTGACGAGATAGACCTATAAAAATGATTATTAATGTCTAAATACACCTGAAATAGTTGATTTCCGATTATAATTTAACAGGATTTTATTTCATACAAAAATATTGAATACCTAAGTGGTTTTTTGAAGCTCGGAGTTATAAAATAATATATTAATATTTAAAATATAAGTTTTTGCAATGGTGAAGATATAAGCTTCTCCTGGATAGTAGCGGTTGGGCCTTATATCTAAAAACGGAGTTTTTGAATAGACAGCGAGGAGTGAATCGAGGTGCACAAGACGCGCCTCACCTAGTTCAATTTCAAATTTTCATCGATTTGAAATTATAATTATTCTAATTCAAATCGAATTAGAGTAACTATAACCTCACAAGTTCGTTTGATTTTCAATTATTTTTACCATCCACTGTTATCTTACTTATTTTGAATAAATTGCAATTAAATGCTTAAGAAAGTATTGAAATAATACGTTAATTGTAGACATCTGTAATGGCTTTAACATCCCCTAAACTGATATTTTCGGATAGTTCATATAAAAAATTTGACTCACAGTATTTAAATTTTATTAGATAATTTTTTAATCTTTTATTCACATAATTGGTATAGATAACACTTTTATTACGGAATAACAAACTATACATATAAAATGTTCTTTATACAATAACCGACTTATAATTACAGTACATGTTGACCAGATTATGGACAATAACGCTGTTTATAAAAAAATTTACCAAAAAATGAAAAATAAGAGTATACTATTTGTTCACAAAAGAGGTGTTGTTCTATACCTTAATAACTAAATAATTACATAATGTATACTTTGTTCTTTTATATCTTAAAAAATAAAACAGCACTTCTACAGCTCTCCGTTCAAGAGTTTCTTGTCAAATAAGAATTCTCCTAAAGCTCCATGTGATGCCATCATTTTGCCCAATGTCGAGATCTTTCCGGCAAGATCCCGCTGTCCCTTGTACTGCTCATCCAAAAAGTCTCCAGTCAGATAGTCAACCAACTAAAAAACGAAAAACATTCGTAAAATTTTTATGCGTTTTATATGTGAAAAAAAAAAGTTCTGTAATGAATCAGAAAAACGTATTATTTGTATATCAAAATTTGGAATTCAAACAATTTATTTCAATGAAATTTATTAATTATTCTAAATTATCGTAATTATATTATTTAATCAATTCAAGATTTCTTTAAGAAAATGCAAAATGAAGTTCCAGAATATTAACCTAGCTCTCCATCCGCGCGCGTGCTACTTTATCGACGCGTATTTCTCGACATTGTATCGAGATAATTCACAGCGAAAAAGAGAAAGAATGAATGGCGGGGCACTCACGTGATAGTCGTTGAAAGAGCTGTCCTTGGGCGTTTCGCAAGTCATAATGATTTCCCGAATGCTGCGGGTGACCTGCGACTCGAGGTTCAGGGCGTCCTGAAGTGCCTCGAGACCACTAAGCCATTCCTCGCGTATCGGCTTCAGCGGGAACTTGAGCAGTTTGCTCACATCGCTGGTCAGCTGACCGCGCATCAGCAGGTATTCGATTACCTTGATCGCGTGCTCACGCTCCTCGCTGGCGCTCTCCAGGAAGAATTTGCTGAAGCCCGGACGGTTGACCGAGTCGCGCGCAAAGTGGGCGCCCTGAAATGGCAATTGGATAGTTATACGTTGAAGTCTCATTGTTTTCTGTTTGAAATTTTTCGGTTGTTCGAGGGTACAGGATATTATTTAGCGTATATGTACATGATATTTTTTGCAAATAGAAATATAGTGAATGACAATTAATCATATTACAAGAAATTTTCTTTCTATACTTATAAGTACTTTACTTGTATTTGAGATTATATTTTTAATTATAAAAAAAGTTTTTTCATTAGAAAAATCATTTAAGCTTAAAAATGTTGACAAACTGCTCTTTAACTGTACTAAAAAGTAAAAAATAGAATTCCTAGAAAGATAAATGAATAGCTGCCAAGTGTTTCTCATGATGAATACTTTTACTTCAAAAGATTTCAAAATCAATTTATTTCTTGGAATATTTTTATGCATTTTTCAATTGATAGATGATTCATATAAGAAAAATACTTGTGAAAGTTATTCATGAAAACTTTAAAATAAATTTAAAATTTAATTCAGTTTTTTTTGTCAGTGAAGTATGAAATGAAAACTTATATGTGTGCAATTTCAAGATCTGTGCCAGAGTTTTGAGTTTATAAGATAGGCGCTACTAAAATATTTATAGTAGTTTATTTTGTCAATAAAGAATTTATTTATAAACATAGATACTGTAAAATAAAAAAGTAATATAAAAATTAATGCTGCTATTCCATGTTATTTATTTATATAAAATAAGAAATATCCTATAATTACTTTTTGTCTTAATTCCTTGTTATGTTAACTGAAAGGACTTAATTGTGCTGATATATTTAACTCAAGTATAAACAACAAATTTATTTTAAAATAATTTTATTTGCCAACTAAAGAGTTTACTTTTTGGGGTATTAGCTTCTATGTTCGTGAAAGGACAAACCAAAATTTTAATCTTACCATAGCAAGGTATGTCATTGATGCCTCAATTTCAGTTTTTACTTGTGCTTCAAGAATCCTTATGCAAGGACTCACCATGTCCCGCCATCCTGATGGAATGTCAGCAGGCTTAATGGTACCTAAAATTTAACATTAACATTATTAATACATCTATTCAAGTTGAAAACCCTTTGTTTCTATTAAATAAAAGAAATAGTAGAATAATTAGTATCAATGAGTGTTTCCACAACTGCAAAGTTTGCACACAATGATGCATTTGCCTTTCTATTCATATAATCAGAGTTAAATTATCAGAAATTTATCATTGCAAAACAGGAACAGTCACTCTTGCCAGTACAAGAGCATTTTTGTGTTAAACAGTGATGGTCACTTCAAATATGTTATACGTATATCTGAATTATAGATAATTTATCATATAATGTCTAAAAATTAAATACGTGATTTTCTAAGGATCCCATTTTATCAAAAGAAATTTTACGTGACTGTAAGCATACTATGATATTATCAGTAGTAGATAAAGATAAGGTGGACATTGGTTTTAAGTCTAAATTATTTTGTTTTCAAGTTTTTTATTATTCTTTGATACAATATCTGATACATGCAGAGATAAAATTTGCTTGATGATAACTCTGCAATTCTATTTATTAACTTCCTACATATTTTAATAAAATGATTAGAACAAGTAAAAATAAATTTAATAAGATCATAGAATATCAGACAAAGAATCTATTTTTTTGTAATAAATCTTGACATCAAATTTTCAATAATAATTCAATGAGATTGCATATAAAAAAAATTTATATAAAAAATTATATCATACCAAATTAATTCTTGGAAATAATTTAAATATTTACTAAGGACGTTGATTCAAGTTGTGAATGAGCAATTGACTACTACCAAGCAACTACCAAGCAAAATAATTTTCCTTATCAAAAGATAATTATAATAAAGTCTGGGAAATCAATTTTTATTACACATCAGCCTAGTTTATTCACCAAGATGATTTCAGTATTATTCTACTGCGTAAAATTACGTAGACATTGCATGAGCATCAATTAGGATTACAGAACGCATGCCAAATGGAACATTCCTATAGTTACCGAATAGCCATTTCATTAGTAAACAACATTTCTATAGCAGAGTTAGTCCATTAGTATGGGTCTGAAGTTTGCATCGTTGGAGTGCAACAAAATAATTTTTAAAAATTAATTAAAGTTATTAAGCAATGGAAATTCTATTTAAAATCTATGTTATAAAGTTATTTGATTCTATAAAACAATAAATCTACACGCAAAATTAATATTAATTATTATAAACTTGAAGTAAAATCAAATATTTTTTATTTCATTACACTACAACGTTGCAAACTTCAGACCCATCTATTGGTGGAAACAAACCTTTGTTCTCAGTATTTGATAATCATTGCTATAGTTCTCAATATCTTTTACACTTTTAGATTACAATTTTAGCTTAATTGTGTCTGTTAAGTGAAATCAAGACAGTTATTCTTAAACCCATTGTTAGAGATACTGTGACTTCTTTGTTTCCACTTGCCACGTAATACAAGTTTTCCTCAACAATTTTTAATCTTGCCCTATCATTTGCATTTGACTTAAGTGGACAAAGCCTTAATAACAGCTGATGCAATGGGTAACAGGTTATTTATACATTATTGCACATTTTCAACAGCTTATTGCCAGATAATGTTAGAAACCTAACCTTTACTTCTATGAAAAGTAAACAAAGACATTCAGTCATTCCCCATCACATATCTCATTGAACATCCCTTGTTAATAAGTACTGGATAAGGCATTAAGTAAGAAAAATTATGAAAACCAAATATGCTTATTCATTGTTTACACTCTACCAGCAGCAGTGAAAAAATGAAATCTTGGGCCTTTCATATCATCTACACGAGAATTACTATCGCTTGGCAAACAAAGCCATTTCCTAGCGAAAAATTCTATTAACCATGAGAAAGGAAGATTCTGGTATGCTCTCGTATATCAAAGGCGGTCAGTGACGGTCCCTACTCAATTGATAGAATTGGGATCGCCGTCGACCCAGCACTCTCACGATCGCAAGTACTTGATACGTATACGCACAGTATACACCTAATCGTCATCGGTCAGCTTCCTCTTATCAATCCATCCAAAGCTTTGTATCAACGGCCAAGGTCGCGCAGTGCGCACACGCTCGCAACCACTCATCCGCGGAAAAACCCCCGGTAAAAGTAAAGCGCATCAACACAAGCGCAAAATAATAACTGCGTAAGCATCCGCGTGCACAGACGACGCGACGCATACGATATATACATACATCTATATACCTATATATATACTCACACTTGAGATTGTCGGCGGCGCAGCTGCCGACGAGGGCGACCAAGAACAGGAGGACCGTACCGCTGAGCTTCATGGCGTATAGTGGTGTACTGCTTCTTCAACTATATAATCAGTCGTTGCGTGCTTATCGTCGTAAGTGTGCGTGTATGTTGCCGCGGGGTTATGCCTGCGAAGCAACCTTTATACACACTGGCATAGAAGGCTGGCTTCTCGTACGCGCGATCGCTTGCTGTGCTACTACTGTGCCTTGCTCGCGCGCTCTCTGGCTTCTTGCTCTATTGCGCTGCGATCCTCCCGTCAAATAACACTTCTGAGAGCCTCGGCCATTGGCCACTTGCCTCTCCTTCTCTTTCTCTCGCGCGAATAGATACGGAGAGATGCCTGATGCTTGCTATATTGCTTGTTTCTCGGGAATAATGCGCGTTGTTGCTCGCGGCCACACGTCGTCGTCAGCACTGCTCTGTGTGTGATGTGCCTGTCTCTGCCGCGCAGTTGTGGGGCGGGGAGGAGGGGGACAGGAGAAGGCAGGCACAACACAACTGGAATATTCTCTTCGTCGGCGAAGACACAACGTTGCCACGTCGCGCGGGCACGCGCGCGATCAGGAACGTTTGAACGCGAAATCGAGGGGAGGCAGCTTTTCGCGTGCCGATGCGGTGATGATGGCGAGTGTGGGTTGTGACGTTTTTTTTCTTCTCTGTATACTTAGAGAGTTTCACAATCGTCGGGTTGTGAACGGCAATCAAGTCATATTTTAAAATATACAGAAATAATTTAATTGCAGAAAATTTTGTTTTCATGGGAAATTTGAAGTTGGTCCGAAATGGAAAATTTCTAGTTCTCGAAGAAGAGAAAATCCAAAATTGGTTTTTAGTACATTAATGATTGAAATTTATCAAATAAAGAAATACCTTTTGTGTACTTATAATAACGCTTGAAATCGTTATGTTGAGCCAAGTATTTTAGAGTCGCTATTGTACTATTCAATCGCAACAGTAATTTGCTTTTTTCTCCCTTTTTTTTTATTGGCAAGTATACGTACCCTGCATACATTGTTTCTAGATGAAGTACATTTATTTTGAGTCTATATAAAAAAATTATGATCCTTGCCTATTGAAATAAAAATTATACAAAAATATGTTGATTCTAGACTCGTTCCAAAAAATTATTTTACACAAAAAAGGACTGCTGGAAAAAGTGCTATTTGTATGTAAATAATTCAAACGTTTTCACGCGCTGGTATGCGTAAATGACTTCGTACTTGAAACGCGCTCCGAAAACATATAATCATTATTAACAATTAGCTGATATCTGTAGAATAAACGAGTTCGTGCATTGCAAACATAGTTTTAAATTCTAATTGATGCCTTATTTTTACTTCACATTGATTGCATACATAAACTAGTAAAAAAAAAATCACGAAATAATACAATTTCATACTGTTAGTTTGTAAACAGATAATACATTTAAATGCTCTACAATTCAGTTCCCATTCACCACCTTGCTCAGACAAGTTTTCTGAACCATGTATTGACCCACATATTAGATATTCTATCACTGTAGGACAATATAAAACATGTCATACAGTTAGTTATAAAGTCTATTCAACTTTTTTTTGTCAAGTTTCTATTTTAAATTATACATTAAACAGTGAGGGCGGGGGGGGGGGGAGGATCCAGAGTTTCAACGATTCACTATAAAATTGAAGTCATCTATAGACGTTTTTCAGTTCGACATATGCTAATACAGATTGTTCTTAATTTCGAAATTCTAAATTACGAAAATCATATTTTTGAATGTAACAATTCCCCTACTGTCCAAAACATCGAATTTCATTAATAGAAATTAAGAACAATCTGTATTAGCATATGTCGAACTGAAAAACGTCTATAGTTGACTTCAATTTTAAAGAGAATCGTCTAAACTTTGAGCCCCCCTCCTTTAGATTCTAAGCATATTCTATTATTCTACATTTAGATAATACATTTTCTTGTTTTTACGTTCTTAAAGTTTCTTTCCGGAATGTATATTATACATATTTATTGAACTACGAACTGTTCGGACAATAAATACTAGTTATAACGAGTTTCTATACAAAAACCTCCAGAGCAATTTTTATTATTTTGCTTTCGTTCGGTGTACCAATATCACTTGTAAATTATAATGAATATCAATTTCTATTATATCAATAATAAACAAGTTAATTAAATATTTCAAATATGTATGTACATGACAAGTCTTTGAAGTGCGACGAAACCGCAAATTTTAATCGCTGTATTATATAGGTTCGATGTATTGTATGAAAATCTGCGGTTTTGTGGTATTCAGTGTACGTATACCACTACACTATGTTTGTATGATATTATAAAAGTACTTTAAAATAAGCTATAGATATTTGGCTATTTTCCTTTCAGCAAACACTTTGTAGTAATTTTAATAATAAGCGAAAAAATTATTTCAAAACTCATAAGCAAGAAACTTTTTAACATTCGCGAAGGTGTATAACTAGAGAAACTGTTAGCAATGTGAGTATAAAAAAAATAGAGAAATTTCAAGACATGGTGCAATTATTTTTAATCTGGCATCATTGAACAAACCGGTTTTATTGCAATTTTCATGTAGGTATAACGGCACATATTGATTTTTTTACAACTAAACAGATATCGACCGATAACTTTGGAAGTAATCTGTGCATCTGTAGAACATCTTGTCGATAAATTTATCATTATTTATTGCATATAAATAATTATTTTTCCTCTTATTCGAGTGTCATAAATTATACCTTTTAAATTATAATATAAATTATGATGAATAAGTGTAGCTGATAAACATGTTATTTTGAAAAACGAAATTCTCCAAATTAGGTACATCATAAGTATTTATTTTTCTACTTTTGAGTACAAAGGATACGCGTATGTACATAATTGATTGAACTCTGAATTCTACGTATTTTTCGTAAATTAAATTCGTATTCCGCGTATTTTCTTTTGATCCTGTCGTAGAAATTTTACTTTATTGAATATAATTCCTACAAAAATACATATTTGGCAATTAAATTTAATTGAGTAATAACTGTGACGATCATTCAATCAAGCGCAATTGTATATTTACGCCTCTTACGCATCTTCGCCACGATCCGCAACATGGGAACGTTATGTAATATATAATCCATTTAAAGGTACAAAATGGACTATCGTTATTAGGTGTATTTACTGTAGTATACATACAATTACTTTCCTTATTCACAGATCAATATAATTTTCTATGTTACTTTACAAAAAATTTTGTTCTTTCTATTGCTTTAATTATATAACTAGCGAGAGAATTAAATGAAAAGTAATTTTTCTAAAAGTTATGATTTAATAACGTACAATTTTTGTTTATACAAAAAAATCTGCAAACTCATGCCAATTCATGTCTCCTTAACTGTAAGGGAAACGTTTGCGTTGATAAAAATAATGACTAATTGCAGATAATCGTTGTTTCAATAATTATATATCACGTATAATATTTATTTAATATATTAAAAGCTTATTCAATTATTTACTTTTATTTAAAAGTACCTCATAAAAGTTAATTGATATTTATAAACTACATGAATATATTAATTATAAAAAACAATAAACAAATAAATAATATTTGAATATTAGAATATTTTTTAACATTGAAATGATATATAAAAATAAAGATTTTAAAATCACTGTTATCGATGTAGTATTTTTATGAATAAAATTTCCTTGACATAATTTTGAGCAAGAAGCATTATTTCAACATTACATCACGAAAAGCTCAAAACACTGCAATATCATTCGATAAACAAATCATCGCCATTCGTCACTAAACTAATTAGTCACGTCATTATACGTATTACATTTATTCGCATTGCGTCGTATACATATATATATATATATATATAAATTTACCCGCCGCCGCGGATGACTAATATCCTCCCGCTCCGAAACTCCGACGCAATAGAATATTCTTTCCATTGTCTCGCACCCCCATCATAACATTTATACCCTAAAAGCGAACGGCTGGCTTCAACATCATGTACACAATGTTAATCAATCTCCAATTTTCAGCGTGTGCTAAATTATTATTATTATTTTGAATTCGGCCGATGATAAGGGGTTGCTGCGGCGACGGCATGAATAAAAAGAGAGCACGGAGCTGGCAACGTCGCATCTTCAGGCGCATGCGTGTCCCCGCCCGCGACCAGCTGACCACCTCCTTCTCCTCTCCCCACCACACGGTTGCCGCGGAGGGAATACGCATATTGTCGGGTGCGCGCTGCGCCGCTCTCATTGTTTAGCACAGCGTCGAAGCGAGAGTATTCACGCTATTTGCTAGACAGACCCCGTCAACTCGACACCGTTTCGCCAGCCGTATTACACGAACAACGATAATAAGGTACGTGTGTCAATTTACGCCTTAAGTATCTCGAGCGGTATTTATACTTATAGTAATACATATGAGGGGACGAGTGTTAGGATCGCGAGAAAGCGCGAGAACGCTTGGCAACTCCGTCATCCATTTCGGAGCACGGCATACACGACGTGTGCATGCGTGTATTATATATGTCTGTGTGTATGCGTTGCGTATGCATGTAGGGGTTGTTTTCGTAGTGCGCGAGCTTATTGCGCGATAGCCGCGCGGCTTGCATCTTTGTCCGCCTCTGCCGCGTCATTTCAAGAGAGAGAGAGAAAGAGAGAGAGGAAGAGTGGGATGAGGCTCGAGTGCGCAAACGTGATAATAAAAGTCCGCGGCGCGCGAGCTCATTGAGGAGGACTTTGCCCACGCGTTTCCTCGAAGCCGTCACATGATTGCAGATAGGAATGGCCTATCGGCTCCGACATGCTCGCCGGGACATTGTACTTAATCTTGATAGAGCTGCTTTACTAGTAGCTCTGTCTCTATCTGCGCACTTGGGCTATCAGAGTCTGCAAATGATGTGCACTAGTGCAGCACTGAGAGTTTGATAGTTGGAGTCTGACTGTTCGCTTTCACTGCGTGTGTGGATGTGTGTGCGCAGATTAGTTGTTGAGCAGGATAGCAAGAGGAATAATTTTTATTTTTTTACATTTGGGTAGAGATAAGAAAGCTATTATCTTTGTTGAGATCAAATTAATTGTGAGAGGTATTCAATAATTATATCGGTAGCCAATTGTAGTTATAGTCTTTTGCTGAGTCATTAGAAGATAGATTAATTACTTTGTTTAACTTATAGATTTAAAGAACAAAGAATATTTTGAGAATATACAGTCAATTCTGTTGCTAACTGTAAAGGATAAGCTGATTAAGTACCAGATAATTTGCAATTTTGAGATTAACAAGAGTTAATTTTTACTGAGACAAGATACTTGGATGTTTTATTTTTAAAATTAAAATTGTGTTATTAAATGAAAGACTTTTATAAAATCAAACTACATTTACATCCGTACAATACTCTATTATGTATAGTTCATAGAGTGAAAACAGTATTCCTTGGAACACACATTTGTTATTGAAATTGATAACTGCGAATTTCCCAAGTTATAATGCAACTCATTTCCTTAAGTAGTTTATTCACTTTTTAAAATTGTTTTCTTATCTTCAACATTGAGATTGCATCACTGCAAATCGATGCATTATTTTTTACATTGAAATATAATTATCCATTGCTTAGATAAAAAATATTAATTATTGAATATCTCTTAAATGGATCAATAACATTTTAATTAACTTTTTATATTATATTAATGATTTGTTTATTAATAGTCATAATTACTTTATTAAGAGAATGAAGAATTAAACTATAATTTTAATCTTTATGTTTCAGCAAAATGTTTCTACTTGGAGTACTGTGTGCATTGTTAGTGTCTGCTTCGGCAGAATTCTGCTACAATGATGTTGAGGCTGCTTGCAGTCCAAAATTGACATCAACTTTGGGAGGTAATACTAATAAATATACAAATATTTATACTTTCAATAATTATTGTCTTATTTCAATATATTAAATCAATAATAAATTTATTAAGATTTTTATATTTATTCATTATTTAAAAATCTTTTAGAGGGTCCAACTCTACCCAATTGTAATGCAAAGTATGGAGGCATTGACCAGATCCAAGCTGACCTCCAGGCTTATGCCAATGGTCATATTGAGACCAGCTTCGAGTTCTTGTTGATGTCAACTCACTTTGGCAATTATGAATCCAACCGAGAGGGATTCAAAGGCCTCTACAGAAAATTATCTGACAGTGCTTGGGAGAAGGCTTTTGATATCATTAAGTACATTAGCAAGAGGGGTGGCAGAATGAATTTCAACCAACTGCCACACTTCAAGAAAAATGTAAGTTTAAATTATGTTATTTTAGAATTGTTATCTTTAATGAAATTCGTTAAAAAATTATTCATTCTTTACGAAGTATTTGTTACATTTACTAACTGTACGAAAATTCAATGTTATAAAAGACATAATGAGCAGTGACATTAAAATAAAAAATTATCTGCTAGCTCTGCTGGATTCTTTAGTAATAATCATGCTAATAAGTTTCTAATTTATTCAGTAAAGTTGAATTATGTTTCATAAATATTATTGACAAAAAAGAGTAATTCTATCTTCTTTTACCTTTACTTGTTATCTTTATCATATCTACTTATCTTACAAAGCTCATTTCGCAAGAAAGATTTTATCATTCTCGCAGTCAGCCCCTCCCTCCCCCTCCTTTTTCACAAAATAAATTACAAATCTATAAAACACGTAATATATCAACGTTGTTAATTCGTGTTAAAGGTCAAAGACACGCGCGTGCTCGAGCTCAGCGAGTTACACAGCCTGGCTAAGGCCCTCGACTCGCAAAAGCAACTGGCCACGGAGGCCCTGCGTCTGCATACCCAGGCCAAACACCACGGCGATGCTGCCGCTGCCCACTACCTCGAGGAGGAGTTCATGGAGTCGCAGAGCGACGTCGTCCGTACCCTCGCCGGTCACACCTCCGATCTTAAGAGCATGCTCAACCGTGACGCACCACTCGCCGTCTTCCTCTTCGACGAGTACCTTCGCAAGAACCTGTAAATTTATCTGTTTTGAAAACGCTCGCGATTTCACCCGCGACTATTGCTACGGTTTCGTTTATATATTAATTATAGTATTAATGATGATGATGATGCAAAGTAAAGAACAAATATACGTTATGTTGTAAAGATATATGTACAGGAGAACAAGTTTAGTACACAAATTTTGTTAAGAAAGGTGAAGCAAATGATGTACAAGCAGTTTTTTAAATATGTATAATTTATCGCTTTTTGTGATATTCTGTTTTCATATTTTTCTTTTACAATTATCGGTATGTAAATGTTGACCAGATGCGGACGTTTAGTGATAAAGATATAGATAGCCGTTTTCTTTCATTTCATTCATCTTTTTTGATAATAATCTTTATGATTGGGTAAATTATCTGTTACAATATCGCCGTTTTTCAAAGATATGTTGATTTTGAGTAAAAATAATTTTTTATTTTGTCTTTAGGAGAACAAAAATTGTTTCCTTATACTCTTAATAAATTCTATTCCTTGTAATAAACTTTTATTATTTGAAATACCATTATATGTTGAAATTTTAATTTTGAAATCGTTTTAATTTTAACTATTATTATTTTGAAATTTAATTCTGCAAGAAAAATAACAGAAAAAATATTCTCGCGCGGACGCGTGTTATATACTTCTACACTTAATTACAAAGTGCATTTCAGGAAATTACTTTACCGATATAGCTTGGGATTATTAAATGATATCGACTTTAGATAAGATAATTTATAATACTGTTAGAAATATTGGTTACAATTTTAAACCTAAATTAAATTTGATAAGGAAAATACAAAGAAATTGTAGATATTCCTATAGCATTATTTTCTTCGAAACACATTTTTTGGTCTATAAAATAATATGAACAAATAAAAACTTTTAATAATTTAAATTACGTTTTCTGAAGGTTTTATGAGGATAGTATCTCGTAGTTAGTTTTTTGACACTCCGTGCGTAAAGTACTACTTTTACGCATGCTTAGATTTGCAAGCAAGCGCTAAAATAGCACTTCACAGTTTGATACAGGTGATAAAAATGATTTGATAACCCGTGCTTCGCTCGGGCGACAAACTCGCACTCGTGCAAGAATCATTTTTATCGCATTAATATCGAAAAGTACTATAAATTAACGCAATGCTGATTTAGAAGATGACAGGGAAGTGTTCCTGATTATACGTATAATGGAAAACAATTCCAAGATCACCTCAAATAATTGGACCTGGTTGGACTTGCTAGTGTCCTCGGTGAGTGGTATGCGATAAAACGGAGCCTGTAAGTTGAATGTCTCATTTCAAATGAACTACAAATTGAACTGCAGGATAAAAAGCGATGAATTATTTTAGACCAGAAGACAGTCGTGATAATGATTGATTTGATAGATCGGATGTTGAAGAGCGGCTATTTCTTGGGAAGTCATAATTCAACCTGCTCATCGGTTTATTTCGGATCTTCTTCTGTTGACAGAACTCGATTTTATTGATCATGGTATTTGTAAAAGAAGACCAGCTTTGAAGCATTGAGGGCAGTACAGCAGATTCGGTAAAACTATGGATTTTCGTTCCGACTGGCGTAGCGGATTGTCTCCCGCAATCATGTACTTCTGACTTCACTTATAAAACTATAACTCCTGAAGAGGGACATAGAATAAATGTCCGAAACGTTGAGTGATATAAAAAAACGTTGATGTTTTATTGATGAATCCCACCACTAAATAAGACATCGACATTGGTAGTAATGAGGCCAGTAACTTCTCTTAATCAACAAATTATTCTGAGTCTACCAGTAGCAGCTACAAAATTAAAAGAAGAGGTAATAGTAAATTCGGAGGTGGGCAAATATAGTGATTTCGGGTATAAAAAATTCGTAATTGATCTGACCAAATTTTCTCCTATTATTTTTTCATTTTTAACGAGAGAATTGGGCGAGTCTGATCAAAGTGAACGAAATATAGGACTAACTTACTTACTAGATTTTATGCGGGCACTAGCAAGTTTAGAGAAAAATTTTAAATTTCAAAATGAAAAATCATTTGGCACCCTCTTAATATTAGGATGTCAGAGCGATCAATTTTAGGTGCACTTTATTTAGAATAAGTTGGAAAATAGTGGATGATAAAGATAATTGATACATTTTTAAAAATAAACATACAAATAATTCGTAAAGCGTAGTAGGTAACATACTTACCGACACTTTAACACTAAACATTAAATTAGAATAACGAGAAATACGATGTCGACATCTGTGGCTTGACTATTTCATTTTTATTTGGCACATATAATGTATTTATAAAGATTACAATATCTGATTAAAAAATCTGGTTCTATAATAAATTTAAGTAATCATTAAATATTTTTGTTTTGACAAATTTTGGAAAATTCGTTTTATAGGTTGCTATATATATAAAATATGGCGTCTATAAGGGAATTCATTAAATATTTTTGTTTTGACAAATTTTGGAAAATTCGTTTTATAGGTTGCTATATATAAAATATGGCGTCTATAAGGGAATAATCCACATTCTGTGCTTTGTCTTGTGCTTTTGTTTAATAAGTTGAACTTTTACCATGGGTCACGAGTATGCTCGATTTCGGATAACGATTTTTTTACAGGGTAAATTTAATGTACATACATTCTGTAACAAAACTTAAAAATTTTTATGAAATTTCAGTTAAATTAAATGCAAATTTTTGAAATTTAATAAAAATTTTGAAGTTTTATTACAGAATATACATTAAATTTCAAAAATCTTTTAACAGTAAAAACATAAAGCTCATTATTATGTGGACGCACTAAGCCATACAACAAATCTCATACAAAATTATTTCATTCGTATATTCTAATATGATTAAACATGTACTTCGAGAATCCAGAGATTTGTATATTATTTTTCAGGTATGGCGTATAGTATTACAAAAATATAAAAAAAAATATAGTCTTTAGAATACTTTAGTTGCGATTTTGTTGGTTTTATGCCTATGGAAAAATCAATTTTTAGAGCACGTTCGCGGAAAAATACTTATTAGGATCCACCTCGACGGCGGTCAACAAAAATTAAAACGTTATTTCGCTAAAATAATTTTATAAAATTATCTTTTTTGTGTCATTTGCATAAACCATACGTAAACATTTCTCATCTCATTAAATAGATCGAACATGAATTAAATTTTGTCAACGGAATTCCCTCTAAATACCTAATAACATCTCCCGAACAATAAGCGCTCAAACCCAAAATATATATTCACGCGGAATAATCATAATCACGCACCTCTCATCTCCTTCCCTAATCACAGCGCGAGATCTCCATTAAAAATTCAAATCCGCCTATCGTATTTCATAATAGCGATCCATTAGCCATCATATATATTATATATTACGTCACACACAATAGAGTAGGTATAGCAGCTCAATTAAATCGAACACGGCGTGCACACGTGCGCACCCGCACCCGAAAATCTCCGAAACCTCATGCAAATCGCTCGATTCAAATCGTACCGCGCACTCAGCTTCTTCTCTTACGTCACATCACGCGCATGCTCACACCTTAACTAAATGTTTTCTTCGCTCATTCGGAAGAAAAAAATCTTGTTCACAAGCTCAACTTCGCACGTAGTAGGTATACTTACGCGTGCTGCACTTGGCGCGCCGCGCAACGTGCGCGTGTATTACGCAGTAAAGTGTATACATTACACACCTTACTATACTTTGATACCTATACTATAGTATAATATAGTCAAGCGTCGTCGCACCTTGGTTGCTGGTTGCTGCCTGTCTGCTGTCCTCCGCAGGCTATCCTACTGTTGCTATTCATTCGGCGTCTACCGGCGCCGCTCGACAGACACAACATAACACAACACCAAGGCGCACGCATCGCTGCTCGTGCACTTAGTTTAGAGTTACCCGTTTGTTTTTGTTGTGATTTTATTGTGTAGCAAGTTCAGTTTTCCGAAGTAGGTAAGCAATGGATCAGCAACGTGGATTCAAATACGTCAGCAGGCTGTCGGTGAGTGCATTTCATCTCTTGTATCGATAGTTTTGGGGAAAAATGGAATCTTTGGTAAACGGCATAGACGTAGGCATATAGGTCGTTGCTGCGGGGTACATGTGTATATATTATACTCGCACGAGGAGTCCGGGACGAGGAGGATCGATCGATTGAGCTCTATACCTATACTCGGAGAAGGGTCGTTGCAATCTTATTGCTTTTATATATAAAACGCGATGCGTTTTCGCAAATTACGTAATATTTCGCGTTATTGGCCAACGTAATAAAAGCGCACTGGAAGTGCCTCTCCATGAATGATTCATTTACAGTTGGCAAAGCTTTAATAAAGTGTCATTATAAGCCCGGGGCTTGTTGTTTGAAACTACGATACGGAAATTTCCTTCAATGTTGTTTAAAGTTTAACCTATCAACCTCAGCCATAGGATATGTACATACACATTGTCGACAAACTTGAAGTACGCGATTCTTCCGTCGGTTGTATCTTGTATGTACATATAGGTACTTGTTAGTGTCGGTAATCCGTGATAATGACCATTATTGCCGTTATGATGTGTAATACGGAAAGCCCTTTTCAATTGCCGCTGTATGTGAAAATCCTGATAAAAAATTTTTTAAAGTTTCAGAGTTTTTACTAAGAAAGTGTTTCTGGTACTTAAGGTGATGTGATACCCACGCTATTACTCAATTCTCGGTTCCCGTTTTTCTCCTTCAATTTTAAACTTTTATAAAAAAACTCTTTGACACGTTTTAAGTTTAATAAAGAACTACAACGTATCAAAGAGTTTTTTTCTTAAAATTAAAAATTGAATGAGAAAAACGGGAACCAAATTTTGGGTAATAGTGTCAGTATTGCATCACCTTAATTTGGAAAAATGTATAAATTCGGTAATTACCATAATTTAGTTGATAATGTAGGTGATGATTGACCTTCAAAACTTAGTTATAATTTTTTAGTCCCATTCTTTTTTTTAAACAAATTACTTTCATTTATTTCAATTTCAGTTTTAATTCCTTTGCAGCCTATTATATATACTTATTTCAATATTGATCAAAATAGAATTATTATTAACGAATTGCTCATAAGGTAATTAATTTTATTAGAATAAAAAATTATTTTTACTCAAAATAGCATTGTTATTATTTTATATTGATAATAAAATATAAGTATAAATATAAATTTATAATGTATGCCAATGGAAATATCAATTTTGGGAAAATTAAGCAAAGGGAATTTCGTAGTGAAAAACTTCATTATTTTTAAATACATCCATTTTTTGTCACATTTCAAATTCTGTCTAAATAACACATATTTGACAATGTATGATAAATTAAGAAAAAATATAATACACTCAGCTAAGTTTCACATATGTAGCGGGAACTTTGTTAACTAAAATGTGTTTACTTACGTTATTACATAAACGATTCCAAAAATATGAATGTTTTCGAAAGAGAGTAGTATGAGAAGTTTTATTGCTACATTTTATTAAGAGGTGTGAAGAGAAATGTTAATATTTTTCGAAAGTAATTACTTAAAACATTTATACGTATTACATCGTATTCGCGGCGTATATAATGGAAAAGTTATTAAAAGCTCACGTCAATAAATTAATTAAAACATTTAATAATCTGTCTAGAATTTTATTAGGGATAGTAGAAGCGAAAATTCCCGAATATCATCCTCGTCCGACGATAAAAAAATTCTTGAATCAACATTATTACAACAACAACAAACAACATAATTTAATTATGCAACGAAAAAAGTTAAAGACGACAAATCGTCATGTGGTACGCGTACCACATTATTTGTCAATTTATTATAGGTATAATAATAATAGGTGAATTTAGATTTCTATAATTTTTAGATATAATTAATTATTTGGAATTCTAAAAGAATTATTTATCATGTTGTCTAGATGTCGAAAGTCAACATTTGAATCTAACTTTTCCGCTTATAGGGTGACTTCACCAGTGAATGAACGAATAAGAAAATTTCAATTTTTGTTATTTAGTTAAGAGAATTAAAAATGGATTAAAGCAAAAATCTTTTTTTATTAGTATTTTAAAATCTTCAAACTTTACGTCAGTGACAAAATTTTAGATAAAGAATAAAAGTAGAAATTTTGTTTAAAATATCTCATAAAAACCAAATGAACACGCGATCTTAGTATCTAAATACGTTTTGCCAGTGAATGAATACTTCGTCAGTGAATAAACAGTCAATAGCGGCGATTTTATGATTTTATTCTTAACAAGATAATTTCTTTTATGCAGAATCTTTATGTAAAATAAAATAAAAATTTTAAAAGATTCGAAAATTATCGACGTGTTAGATAAACAATACATAGAAAGCTTGATATTTAAAGAAAATGTTCGTTAACTGGTGACTGTTCGGATATTGGTGGTCACCCTAGTTTGTCTATGTGCGACTTATATTGTTGTGCCATGCATACGCGAATTTTAAATTTTTGAAAATTTATGCAATACCAATTTTATGTTAATAATATAATTGCAAAACCTTATGTGCCATATTTAAATTAAAAAAATACATACTAAATTGTTTTATAATTTAAGAAACACACACGCACGCACGCACGCCCGCACGCACGCACACACACACACCACACACACACACACATACACATCATATTACACTTTAATTGTGATCTAATAAAAATGTACTATATAGTTGATTGTCCAAAAGCTCAGCTTTTTCAAGGTCAAGTATTTTTAACCATGACAGAAATAAACAGAATGGAATTGGGTGCATTTGCTTAGGTCATACAGTTTTCCGAATGGTATATGCAACATCAGATTTTCGTTTGATTATTCAACATTAATAGAAATTCAGATTATAGATGTATATATTCTTTAATATGTGTAACAGAACTGTGAAGTTGCACATCGTAATTAATATTTTGATACAATCTCGAGATCAAATAATTAAATAATAATTAATCAAATAGTTTCTGGAAAGTAATAATATTGTCATCGGTTTTACCTGGAATAAACATAGAACCAACTATATTATACAGTGTGGCCGACCTTTCTAAAAAAATTATTTTAAGAATTTAGAGACTGTTAAAATAATTGCATCATACGACGATTTAATTGAAAAACTTATCTATATTTAAATACAGTATTATAATATAATTTATATATTAAATATCTAGAAAAATAACTAAATATTACGATATTATTTTTGCTTTGAAAAAAAAAACCACTGTCACTTCCTCAAACTTAATTTTCTTATTCCTTTATAGTACATTTCGACACGGGTGGGGAAGTCGATTATTTAGCTGGTGTGACTTTTTGTACGAGCGAAGCAAGTGCGAAAAAGTCACACCATCTAAATAATCAACTTACGCACTAGTTTCGAACGGTATTTTATACCACGAGCGCCGAAAAATCATATCAAAGGTGTGATTTTGAGGTTAGAGTGGTATAAATTAAGTTTATACCACTCTAACCTCAAAATCAAAACTTTGGTGTGATTTTTCGGCTCTCGTGGTATAAAATACCGTTCGAAACGAGTGCGGAAGTTGATTATTTACTTCGTGTGACTTTTCGCACTCGCTTCGCTCGTGCGAAAAACGTCACACGAAGTAGATCATCACCTTCCGCACCAGTGTCGAAATGTACTATTTAATAACAAAATTTATAATTTTTGCAACAATTTATGACATAATTATAATTAAATTCATTTATGAAGATTAAAAATTATTAATTTTTAAATTATTTATAAAATATGAATAAAATAATAGGTATGATTTTTTTTTTTAAATTATTTATGAAAAATAAATAAAATAATTGATTGTAATATTATCAAATTGTCAAAACCTTTTAAAATTCCTAAATAACCTTTACTTCAAATTATATTTTCTTATGTATTTGTATGCTCTTTGTGGAATTTCCGATGTAAGGGAGAATGTACATAATGCCCTGTCTACAACCACCGATTTTTTTTTTGCGTATGCGCAAAAATCACCAGAGAGGGTTAGTGATGTAAGAAGAGCCAATCGTAAAAAAATTAACCGTAAATATTGAGTTTGCGTTGAACACACCTAAAAATCAAAGAATACGAGTTTCTGCTTTCTAAACTGAAACCTAGTCTGGAATGATTTGGTGAATAGTTGAAACATCAATTGCATAAAACAATGCATTTTTTTGTACACAATCGCCATGTGCTAAATAGCTGTAAAAATATATGTAAATTAACATTCAATCTAAACTTGCATTTATTATATTTACTTACTTTAGCGTTATACACAGTCTTAACTCTGGAGAGGTATTGGTACTCTCCGACTATATTTTGTTATTCTATCTTTAACTAAATTACATAAATACATAAATGCTTGTACATTCATTCTAGTAAAATTCATGAACTCTTCTTCGTCATTCATCTTAAAATACGTAAAAACTCTCTCATAAGCACCATATCCTGTTAAGTAATTATTTCTAATTAATGGTTTGCACCACCATCTTCTGAAATTTTTTTTCGATTTCTTAGTAATTGTATTAATCGAAGGTAATTAATGCTTATTTCCAGTACTTCAACAACCAGATTATGATCATCCATTTTACATTAATTGAAACATCTTCTTATAATAAAATCTCTAAATCACTAATCTTCTTCCAACACTTGACTCTTTGTTAATGTTAGAAAGCAGAAACTCATGTAGTCATGTTTTGATCTTTTTAGGTGTGTTCAGCGAAAACAATATTTAGGGTTAATTTTTTACAGTTGGCTCTTCATACATCCCTAACCCCCTCTGGTGATTTTTACGCATGCGCCAAAAAAAAATCGGTGGTTGTAGGCAGCCCGTAAGCGCTGCGCTACGCTTATGTACATTCTCCTTAAGAAAAAGGTTCTAACCTTAAAAATAAATAATAAATGGCTATTACAAAACAAAAGCAGGTACACAATACGCGCGCATAGCGCATAGCGCAAGTCATTTCCATTTTCTACTATACATAAATGCGTTCCCGAATAATTGCGATTTTAAAAGAGGGCTAAAATAGTTTTAAGGTGATGTGATACCCACGCTATTACTCAATTCTCGGTTCCCGTTTTTCTCCTTCAATTTTAAACTTTTTGAAAAAAACTCTTTGACACGTTTTAAGTTTAATAAAGAACTACAACGTATCAAAGAGTTTTTTTCTTAAGGTGATGTGATACCCACGCTATTACTCAATTATCGGTTCCCGTTTTTCTCCTTCAATTTTAAACTTTTTGAAAAAAACTCTTTGACACGTTTTAAGTTTAATAAAGAACTACAACGTATCAAAGAGTTTTTTTCTTAAAATTAAAAATTGAATGAGAAAAACGGGAACCAAATTTTGGGTAATAGTGTCAGTATCGCATCACCTTAAAATTAAAAATTGAATGAGAAAAACGGGAACCAAATTTTGGGTAATAGTGTCAGTATCGCATCACCTTAACCTCAAATATCTCTGAAATTCATAAACGAATTCTTTTACCCTAAGAACTCTTCTAATAAATAATATACAAACTCTACATCTCCATCCCAAATATCAAAGAAATTAAAACAATTTTAATGTAGTTATATTGTACGACGACAAAGAAAGTCATTTTCAAAAATACTAAAATTTTAAATATCAAACATCTCAAAAAATAACCATATAATCTGAATGAAATTCTACACAGGTATTGCCTATATCGCATAAAAAATAGTCTATAAATTTCAAGCTGATACATGAAGTCGACATTGAGAAATTACGATTTTTAAAAAAACCGTAAAATATTTTAACCTTAAATATCTCTAAAAATCATGAGACAATTCTTTTACCTAATCACTTATACGATAACGTATCTGTGGCTTCGTGTCTTGAATCAGCACAAGGAAAAATCACATATCTCCATTTTTTTCAACATTTTCCCGGAATAACCACGTATCTCCATTTTTTAAGAATAATTCCCGGAAAAACCACGTAACTCCACTTATCTTTTAGAATAATTCCCGGAAAAACCACGTAATCCACTTTTTTTTTAGAATAACTCCCGGAAAAAACGGCGTAACTCCACTTTTTTTAGAATAACTCCCGGAAACCCCACGTAACTCCACTAAAATTTTTTTTTATTTCCGGAATAACCAAGTAAGTGAAATTCGATTTCTAAAACATGAACGGTATTTTCTCTGGTTACTATGGCAAAAAATATGTTATTTACATTAGTATTCATAGACGCAGTGTTGCATTTAATCTCATTTGTCTTGATTTATAACATCGATGCGAAACCTGTGAAACTAAAAACTCGATTTACTCGAAATAATGAAAAGTGGAGATAAGTGGTTTTTCCTGGAAGCCCCAGATATAAACTCTACATCTCCACAAAATTTCAACACGATTAAACCAATTTTTGTTTTCTCTAGTTATCATGCGATAAAGAAAATGACTTTGTAAAATACGAAAATTTTCAAAATAAAAAATCTCAAAAAGTAATCGTACGATCTAGATGAAAATTCGCACACATATTACCTATATCACATACAAAATTGTCTATAAATTTGGAGCTGATACATGAAGCCGTTCTCGAGAAATTACGATTTGAAAAAAAGGTTAAAAAAATTTTAACCTTAAATATTTCTGAAATTTCTGAACTAATCCTTGACAAGTTCGCGGAATCGCAACACCTATAATATCGAAGAATTCAAATATGCATTCTAGAAATGCTGTTATAATATTCGGCGTGACCCGACAATAAAAATATTTGCGATACATCGCGCAAGCATCTCTGACGTGTTTAAACATAGTCTTCGATAAGAGGAGCGAGTTATCGGAAATAGCGTAGCGGCATATCAATTTGCACTTCATGCGTCCCGTCAGTGCCTTTAATGCATGATGGAGGGGCGAAAGATGCTGTTGCTGTAGGAATACCGATAAATTAAAACACGAAATTGATTATACCTTATTATAAATGGGACTTTATGATGATGTCAGTTTGAATATTGTATTAAATTTTTCTTTATGCCGGTCGCAGTTTTATGCTTACAGGATGAATGAACGAAACTATTTGCAAAACTTTCGTGCTATAATAGAAGTCTTACACTTACAAATTTTATTTTAATTCTAAAGTTACCCTGGTAAAAAATTAACGATACGAGGAAGCATTTTTAACAAAAATCAATATGTAACTACAACACGATGTATCTAAAAGTATTAGTATAGTATAGTTAAAATCTCAATGTTGTCAAATGTAAATGACAAAATTTCCTTTAAACTGGTACATAATTATCAAATAGAACATTCGTTTTAACCATAAATTTAGCTAAAAAAAAAAAAAAAAAAAAAAAGTAATTTATGGTTAACATTTCTACCAGGGTAACGATCCAACTTCCAATCGTCATGTTGGAAGGAATAACATAAAACATTGGTTACTTATAAATTTTGCAGGATAGTAATGCGAATTATTGTGGGGAGCAATGATGTCTTGGGTTTACATATTGAAAATTGTATTTTTTTTTATTTAAAAACTGTAATTAACTCAGTCGGTAAAACTAGACTATTGCAAATAATGTTTCATGCAATTCCAACGCGATGTTGGGTTGAGTCGTGAACTTTATAAACGCAATCTAAAATTAAAATAAAGTTTGCATTATTGTTTTATATTTCTAAAACTTTGATAAACATTTATTAGGATGTATCAATTTGAATTTCAAAACTTATCTCAAAAGTCCGTAAAATATACGTCTTCCTTGTCGAAAAATGCAAACTGTTTTACTCCAAAGACATTGAACTCATTCATCAACTCAGCTTCAGGGACGCAAAGCTTGCGCAACTCTAACTCCGAATGTTCGCAAGGAGTCGCGCGGGCATTGAAAAAAACGGCAAGGGTACTACGACCTATATATATATGAAGTCTATAGGCTCAATTATTCTCTATTATACATTGTTCCGAGCTCTATAGGCGCCTGTCGAATTCTAAAGCCTATAGATTCGGGTCGTCATCTTAATGCACGGTCTTTTGATTATTATACGAACAATGCGCTCCGTAGGGTACATATAGCTGTAATGAAGAATTAAAGTTGTTTGTCTATAGTAGCTCAGCTATTTTTACCGACGGCCCTTTCTGCAGTATGAAATGGTTGGGAAAGTAGATGCGTTTCTCGTATAATTGAGATCGTTTAGTTTTCAAATACTACTGTAATAGCTCTTAATTCGATTTAGGAATGATGTACGATGTTGGTATAATATGCTATATAGTTCTTTAAAATTGCAATTCAATTAAAGTCGACTGAAAAATTGTAGAAAAACCATATTCACAATTATAAAACTATTTTTGTAAAAATAATTTATCTCCGCAAGAGAAGTCTACCATAATTCGTTTAAACTTACAGTCACAGATACCCGCTGTTACCCAAAACTAGATTTGAAAACAAACCTCGTACTTATCCCTCGCATATATATCGGAAAATTCCTCCTCGCGCGGCACTATCGTTCACTTGCCCGCGGAATTCAGCGCGAACCTGTAAATCACGGACACAAACCGGCGAGACGTATATACACCTGGCTGTCGCGCACCTCCTCCCCCGTGTGCACGATGCCCTCGACGCTAGCGCACTTTCGCAAGAGCCTCTTTAAAAATAAGTATATATACACACAATCCCTCTCTCACTCATTCCCTCGTCGTTCGCATCAGCACGCATCGTTCGTTCGCGCGCGCGGCTTCTCTCGAGCTAGTTCGACTATCGCGCGCGCGCATCACGCATCATATAATGTGGCCCCGGTACACGTGGAGGGACAGAGACAGAGTAATACCCTTATTGCATTAAGTATATGTATATATCTAACTCTTCCTTTATCGCGAGCGCCAACCCGCGCCCGCTGCAGTAGCTCGCGCGCGTCTCTGGAGGATAGAGTATTAATAATGGAGGAAGAAGCAGTGCAGCTCGCTCGAGTCGATGTCGACGACGCTGATGACAAGGTCAAGGTCTTTAGGGCGCCGGGTCGCTCGTGATGGATCTTGAAAAAGTGGAAAAGTTCGGCGCTTACGTACGGGCGTATAGTGAAAAAGTGCGGATCTGTTTCTGGAGCGGTGATTCAGATCGGCGAGTGTTTAGTGTCGCAAGAGCCGCGGTGGAATTTGATCGGGATTGCGAGTATATAACGGAGCGAGCAATGCCGGCCGACGAAATATAGCGTTTTCATTGTTGTGTAGAGAAAGTTTTACGCGCGCGAATTCACTGTTTTCGTGTTCTGGGGTAAAGCCTTTTATGGGGCGCACCAAAATTGAGCTTTAATAGAGCTTAATCATAGTTTAATTTCGTATTGTTGCGAAGTATAAATAGTGTAGTGAATTTCAACATCCGAGTTCGGATTAGGGAGCAAAAAAAGAAGTTTGCATCATGTGCCGCTGGTTCGATTGGAGTTTTTAATTGGCGATCGTTGCGGGCTTCGCCCAATGGAATCCACTCAAGCTTAATTGCCGTTAAATTCGATTTATTTTTTATCCCTTTATACGAAAACCGGCGCGCTATATGAGATTCTTTTAGTTTAAAATGAGAGCTGCAGTTGTTAGTGCAAACGTAACTTTGCAACGTTTGTAATTGCATAAGTAGTTTCGATTCAATTGTGCAAATGCGACGAGTAAAAAAGATTTTAGCTTAAGGAGAATCAATGATTTATGTAATGCACCTCTGTCGGTAATAAATCAAGGGAAAACCTGTTTTGAACACAGTACCCGAATTGAGATGCGATTAGGCTGAGTACAATGAAAATTTGCATATTTAATTGCAATTCGTTTTCGGAAAAATCGTTGATACCTCATATTTTCTGAAAACTGATGTATGATTTGCGAAATTTCCAATGTGTTGACTATTATACTATCATTATGACACACGTACTACATAAATTACAACAAAATTCACGCCATCTTTAAAATTTACTGTTTAAAAGGGTAAAATTATTGTCCCTCGTCTCTGCAAAGAAAACAGCATTTTTCAAATAACTATTTGACCACTATGTTTATTAATAGAAAACAATTTTCTTTTAGTATAATTATCACACCACGCAGTATACTAGAAACATAGTATATAATTCCTCCAGACCCAACAACCCAATGTCAACGCGACATTTTCCAAGTTATTGTGACCTTCTCCGCCTACATATATAATTATCACACCACACAGTATACTAGAAACATAGTATATAATTCCTCCAGACCCAACAACCCAATGTCAACGCGACATTTTCCAAGTTATTGTGACCTTCTCCGCCTACATATATAATTATCACACCACACAGTATACTAGAAACATAGTATATAATTCCTCCAGACCCAACAACCCAATGTCAACGCGACATTTTCCAAGTTATTGTGACCTTCTCCGCCTACATATATACTACAACTACCCATACATATTTAAACATATACACATGCGACCAAAGTTTTACACCACTTTGTATACTCTGTACACAAAATGAATCTAATCGATAATTCCGCTTGTTTTCTTTGTATAGGACTTTCAAAAGACGCTCCCGGACGGCGAGACGACGGTGCAGCGTCTGATCCATGCGCTTCACACGACGCGCGTCGGCTTTAAACGGCTGCCGGGATTCAATCCGAACATCGACAACACGGAATACTACCGGGAACAGCATAATCTCGACTGCGACGAGGTGTATCCTCGCGTTTACATCGGAGATGGGTACGTTTGTCTTTATTTGAAAACTAGGACAAATTTTGATGATGTATTCTTTTTCAAAAGTTTTTGAGTTGAGATTTTTCAACTCAAAAGTAGATTTACAGTAGATTTATTATAAAAAGTTTTAAATGTTCACTAATTTAAATGCGAAAAACTTTTTCATTTTAGCAGTGCATCAACTTAATTATTTTGAAGCTATAAGTATTTAAAAAAGAAAAGAAAAATATTTCATACAGAATCCGTAAATCTTTCTTTATATATAGATATAATATTGTAATTCTGTGGATTTATTTTTACCAAACAATATGAAAAGTACTAATATATTATTACTTTTCAATTATTCTAATTATAAGTAATTTAGTTAAATTATAAATAATCTGTTAATCCTATTAGTTATTAGAAAGAATTATAGCATATTTATTTAAATAACTGGATTAATTCAACACTATTTCATTATTCATTCAATTACTCATCAACTAAGTTCATTTCAGAATTACTGCCAGAGACAAAAAATACCTCAAGAAGATAAGAGTCACTCACGTTCTGAACGCGGCTGAGGGAAAGAGATTTGGAATGGTGAACACAAACAGCAATTA
Source organism: Torymus aiolomorphi (assembly GCA_036365515.1). NCBI lineage: Eukaryota > Metazoa > Arthropoda > Insecta > Hymenoptera > Torymidae > Torymus > Torymus aiolomorphi. Next base: position 157,244,950 of record CM070877.1, read on the forward strand.
TTACAAAGACACGGATATAAAGTATCTTGGTTTTCGCATGCTCGATTTGCCAAGTACAGATATTAGCCAATACTTTTATGCCGCTGCGTCTTTTATTGAAGATGCAGTCACCTCCGGGGGTAAGTGAATTGACCGTTCATCAAAAGCCTTACGAATGTAATTTCATTTTTCTCTAGAAAGATAATAAAAAAATTTGCTGAAATTAATACGGAAATCATTTTTAAGTTTTATTTTCTAATCGTGATTATATTTGATATACTGTTATTCCAGGTCGAGTCTTCGTGCACTGCGTTCAGGGCGTCTCGCGCAGCGCGACCTGCGTCATTGCGTACCTAATGATCAAAAAGGGCATGCTGGCCGCGGACGCCATTCGCACAGTGCGCCTTAGCCGGGACATCCATCCGAACGAGGGCTTTCTTACTCAACTGGCTCGGCTCGACAACCAGTTGCGCAGGCAGCGATTGTAGAGAAAAAGAAATGAAAAAGAGCGCGATGTGGACAAGTGATCTTGCCGAGGGTCCAGGAGGCGTTGTTGATTATCTTTTTTCAAATATATATTTTCGTATGAATGCAGAGGATTATTAATTATTGTCGTCGTTTGAATAACGATTAATCGATTGTAGTATGATCGCTTTTGATAATTTTGATCCCGAGAATCATGTTGAGCACGATTTCTTTTGAGTATTATAGCGTAGCACTTTTATTTTTCAACGCTGTTACATTAATTTATTAAAAAGTATTAATAAGCTTTATCTTACTATAATTTATTACTCTATTATTTTATTACTGTCAACGAATATCATATTTTGGTTATTTGCGCTTTGCGCTTTAATAAAAAAAAAATAAAATAAAAAAAAAGAATTGTTTGCTCTTTATAATTTTCTGAAAATGTACAAAAGAATAAAAAATTTGATATACCAAAAGCCGAAGTTCATTTCTTTATAATTGTCACCATTGTAACGATTGTAGGGGCTGAAGTAATAATAAATTAACAACCAGAAATTGATGGAAAAACCATTTATTTTACAAGTGTTTACTTCTTAGATTTCTTCTCTACTTTGGGGGCTTTCGATACATCATCAGGGTTTTCAGCGGCGTCCTTGATGCGCTTAGCTCGGATACCGACCAGCCTGGCGTCGGCTCTCGCCTTGCGTAGCCTGATGTACGCATTAAACGTCTTCTCCTCCTCGGTGATGACGCGGGCCTTGGCTTTGGCTGGTGCCTGGTGGAGTCCCTGTGGCATAACCTCACCCTTCAGCTGCGAGGCGACCTTGCATTCCTCGGCGGTGGCTTCGCCCTTCTTGATCTAGAAAAAATAGTTTTTGTTTATAAATAAGCAGATCTTAAAAAATGTTTTGGAATTTAAATTTTGCAAAAAGTAAAATATGTAATCGTCTAATTCAGAGTACTGTAATAATCTGTTAGAGGCTGTTTTGTAATTTGTATTATTGTCTTATATTATTTCTTTAATTTAATTAATTGAAGAGAAATTATGGAATAGTTATCAGAGATTAGTATTGTTAAAGAAATTCAGTATGATAAGCTATTTTATATTGATATTTTGTATATTAAAAATTATTCCTAGAATTAAGAATTAACTATTAGTAATATAAGATTTTTTCATATACGAACTTTTGTGTAGAGCAGTTTTATATATAGAGTACAATGACTACTGACAAAATAAAATATTTTGACAAACATCAAAAAGATCCTTGATTTACACATGTTATGAATTTAACATGTGTTGATGATGGTATACTAAATAAACAACTATTGAAATCCATAAAAAAAGAAGCTAATTAAAAAATTCGATAGTCAATGAAAAATATACAAAAATTATTAAAAATACCATGTATACTATTACACTTATATAATTTAGTAAATATTAATTATTGTATGTATATTAATGTATGTTATTTATAGTTACTTAATAGTATCTAAGTACCATTAGGTAAAATTATTCATTTAACAGTAAACACTGTAATATTGTTGTACGCAATATATTAATGAATAATTTACCAATATACTAAATTTTTGTTATTTTGGAAATCATCAAAACACATTCCCTTTTCAATATTATTCGTTAGTTTTGAAAGTCTATTTTACAATAGAGAAAATTTTGGAGCAATTATGAAAGGTTTTGGTTTAATAAGTATAATTAAGATAATCTTACCTTCTTCTCATTCAATGGGAAGAGGATCAATTTGGCTCTGTACTCCTTGAGCCTCTGAGTGTTTTGCTGTAGAGATTCAACAGACTTGTTACGTCTCCTGGGGTCAACAGCAATACCAATGGTCCTGGCGAATTTCTTGTTCAGTCCGCTGGCTTTGATTTCAGCAAGGGTGAATCCTTTGCCTGCCCTAACTTTAGCATGATAGCGGAATGTGGGGCAGTGTACGACTGGCCTCAGGAGGTTAACGGGTCTAAAATGTTAAGTGAATAGCAATCAGAAGTTGTAATATTTTTTTTTCAAATTGTAATACAAAATTACAGAAGATACAGAAAGTGATCGTTATGTTATCGGTAATGAAACAACATACCTTGGAGCAACAGCGCGAGCCTTCTTGACGCGGTTCGTCCTCCTGCGGAATTTGCGGGCAGGCTGGTTGAACCAGGTCTTCACAAAGCGCTGCCAGTCTTTGTGGAAGTGCCCATTAGGGATCATATTATTCCGCTTACCCATTTTTGAGCTGTCACAAAAAAGAAATACAAAACTTTATCAACAATTCTGCTTATAGGTTAGATCACACTGCCTATCATCCGCGCACTGTCATAACTCTTTTTTCAATAAATTGTATTTTTGGGATCCCGAAGAAGAACGCATCAACAAATCGATTTTACGTATCAATATACATACACCGAAATAAACTGATTCTCTTCTCAACAAAACGTAAATACGTTATCATAACCTATGATGGGATACACGTCACTTCGAGTAACCGCCAGACAATTTTTTCGATAAATTTCCAAAAATACGGTTGCGTCGAGAAAGTAAATCCGCCGAATAACGTTATTACGTTAATTTGGCGAAAAAAACATCGCGATGACAGTGATTATTGAGGATCCGATTTTAGAAAATCCTCCTTACCAGCTTCTCTTTGCCTTGCGAACCGGAAAAAGAGCGTTCGCCGTGTGTTGAACAAGTGCGGAAGACGACTGATTGGTCCTACTACTACTACGCGACTCATCCCTCTCTTTTTTGAATGAACTAAGGCGGAGGGGCTTTTTTAAATAAACCTAATCCTTATTAAATAAATAGTAGTATTTTTTAATGATCTATATTTTTGAATCAAAAGGATTTAGTTAAAATATTTTTCATGTATTCTTCTTTTTACATTTAAATAAATATTTTTATGAAAGCTTTGTTTAACAGCTACTAAGGATTTATTATTAATGAAGATAACTTATTATTTGAGACTTTTTTGATTAAAATTTGTTAAGTTGCATTTCTAATATGTGATCTTAATTGAAAACATTTGATACTATGTGGTTTTAACTTTTTTATTTATTTAATTATGGTCAAGGAAATAAAAAGTTTTTTTAAACTAATGTATTTGTATATAACATAACTATGCCTTAGAAAATTGTTAAATCACTATTATCAATTTGTCAGTATAATTTTATGTAAAAAGATTTGTAAATGTTTGGGAGAGTCCACACTGGACCGTACACCGTATGAATATTGAATAACCAGAGAATAGAGCTGTATATCCTTAGAGCATATACTCCTGGAGGAAGCATGTCGTGTTAAAAAATCGTGGTCGGTTTTCGTACGGTGCGAGAGAGAAAGAAAAAAAGGTGCCCCTCGTTTGTCTCTCTCACACTGTGCTGTGATTGGTTGTTCTATCATCTTAATTTGGAGGGGATCGCGAGTAGCCAATCACAGCATAGTGCGGGAGTGACAAACGAGGGGCACTCTTTTTTTCTTTCTCTCTCGCACCGTACGAAAACCGACCACGATTTTCTCATTTAACTTACTACCTCGAGGAATATATGCTCTAAGTGATACATGTTATATGTATAGATATACATCTCTGGTTATTTATACGGAGTACGGGTCCAGTGTGGACTCTCCCTTGAATGGAAGGGTGCTATATGCGTTCCGGAACGCATTTAAGCCCATGACCCATGAGAGTGAGAAAGACATTCAGATTCACTGTCTGTCACGGAAGAAACCTCTTTCTCTTTGTCACGGGCTTAAATACGTTCCGTTTAATTTTTCGGAACGCATCGGATCAGCGTTCTCATAAAAAGCAGTCGCCCGGCGCGAAATTCAAATCGGCCACAAAATATCAAAAATCAAAGTAAAAAAAAATTATTTTTATACATTAATAAATACAATAAGATAAAAATGAACAAAGATACAATAAAAAACTTAATTATTTTAATTTATTTAATTAATTATGAGTATTTTAAAATTTATAATCCCGACACGAATTCAATTTTTTTTTTCGTGCTATGTCAATGAAAACACGTTCGAAATAACAGACTCTTGTACAAAATAAATTATTTTATTGATTTTCAACATGAATTGTTGAAAACCAACGTTAGAAAAGTTGATTTCTTAAATTGATAAAAATTTGTATTAGTCGGCCGTCCTGTTTTACCATGCGAGTCGTGCGGCGCCGAGCAAGCTATAGCTAATTCTGTTTGAGGATCACTGACTGCGCGGCAAGACCGTAAGAAATGAATGAATGAATTTGTCTTTTATAATTTGAACAAGTACGATACACTTCACAAATACACAAAACTCAGCAAATCTGGAAACCATTTAAAATTATGTCGGTATATAACATCACCTTAACCTTTATAATTTTGTAAAATAAACCAATTACAGTAAAAGAATTTATTTTATACGTATATTGCACATTTACCTAACTCATAAATTTTGTAATATCTTGTATCTGAGAAAATGAAAAATATAATTTTTTTCAATGTTTCAGCAATCATTGGTTTTTGGCTGTCATATGCAATCCTGTGAATGAACCAAAACAGTATTTATATACCTATAAGTTTTCTTGATATATTTTTAAATGCATAATGTGATGAAAATTTATATTTCATTTTTTAGTGATTCTATTTTGATATTTGATTCAATTGGTGGTTATCATGAAACGGCAGTAAAGCTTATTAAGGATTACTTGACCGAAGAAAGGCGTAAGAAAATAAATGTTATCTGTACACGGAGAGAAATTTTAGAGTAAAAATTACCAAGGTGCCTTGGTAGCGCATGGATAGACTGTCAAATGCCGTGATATTCCCAAGTTTCTAATACAATTTATAAGTTTCCCAGGAAAAACTACCATAACCACTTAAAAAAAATACCAAATTATCGGAATAAAAATTACCAGACACACTGGTAAAAATTGAGATCTAGTCATTTTTACAAGGTAACCTAAGAATTTTTACTAAGAAAACTGATAAATTTTACCAAATAACCTGGTATTTGTGTATTCGCGCATGCGCACTGCGCATTATTGTGTTTCAGAAGATTGATACTAGAGGCGTGCGTGACGTTAAAATGAAAACAATACACATATTTTCAGTAAGTAATAACGGCGATTCAAATGACTGTTGGTAACAGCTTCCGTGGCGCAGTCGGTAGAACGTCGGACTCTCAACCCAAAGATCGTCGGATCGAATCCCGCTTCCGTAAAAATTTTTTTCAGTTTAATGTTTTTTCATCCTTGTTTCTGTTTCTATTTCTATATTAAAATACTATATATCCATCAATATGGATAAAAAAAGTTAATTTTTTTAATTTAAATTAACTAAAAAAAAATTTTACCAAGGCACTTTGGTAAAAAGTTTGAAATTGTCAGTCTGTCCATCCATTACCATAGAAACTGGTAATTTTGTCTCGAATATTTGTAATTTTCACTACAAAATTTCTCTCCGTGTACAGATCATAAAATCGTTATAGTAGATGTGCCAAAACAAAATAATTGTTATGATTGTGGCGTTTATATGCTGCAATACGCTGAAAGCTTTTGTTTGGTAATTTCTTTTTGCACATTTTATCTTTTCATTAAAATTATTTTAAATAAAATCTTATCAAAGTGTGTGTGCTCTTTGTGTGTGTGAGTGTGTTTGTGTGTGTGTGTGTGTGTGTGTGTGGGTGGGTGTATGTGTGTGTGTGTGTGTGGGTGGGTGTGTGTATGTGTGGGTGGGTGGGTGTGTGTGTGCGCACGCGCGTATATGGCTAGTCAAAAGAAGTTGTTTATACACTGAAAAAAAAAGTTGATTGGTTGGTTGGTTATTAAAATTGCATAATAGGGTACAGATAAGCATGAATGGTTGGCAACATAATTGGCAATCGGTTGATAATGGTTAAGTATGATAACCAATTTATTTCTTGGATCATTGGAGAAAAAATTGGTAATCGTAACTACTCAAAAGTAAGTTACGACAAGCAATTATATAGTTACATCAACTACTTTATTTTGGTTGAATATAAATTTTTTAATGTAATACTTTTTAATCTTCATAAATGAATTTAATTATAATTATGACATAAATTTTTTCAAAAATTATAAATTTTGTTATTAAAAATTAATTAAAGGAATCAACAAATTAGGTTTGAGGAAGCTACGGGCCAATGAATTGGCAGCGGTTTTTTTTAATGTAACGGTTAGATTAGTAGTTTTAATGATTTGAAATAGTTATGTAACTGTTTTATTGGGACATTGAGTAACATAGATTGGTTATTTTAAGTACTTGAAAATAGTTAGCGGAACTACTACTTGTTAGTAAAACTAATTATCCTTCTTATTTGTACCCTTTCGAAGTACCTAATTGCTTAGGGAAACCAATTTTTTCCGTGTATCTTCTTTCTTAAATTGAGCGAAGAAATAATTCTGTTTAAAACAAGTTGATTTCTGTATAAAGAAAAGCATTCTCACAGAATTTAATTTTTTTCGTGATAACAAATATAAATTTCTATTACAGAATCCTATTACCAACTATCAGAATGCCCAATCATGCATCGATTGGTTCGATGAGGAATACGTAACGCAGAAAAGAGAAGAAGTGAAGGCCTTGATTAATATAAAATCACATTATTTTATGATGTATTTGAAAAAATAGTAAAAATTAAATATTATTTTCAACGGATACGTTGAAAGTAATACGTAAAATTTTTTTAATTTGTTGTTACAGATCATTATTTCTGAATATGCGTAGATAAAAGCTATCCCAAATGTGACGAAGACCTTCACTGATACTTCGTAAAAACCTTTTGTAATAGTTAACATAATGAGAATTAAACTAAACAGTGAATGTTAAAATCGTTGCAAATTAGTTATGATACATTAAAAAAGCGGAGAGAAAATGACTTCAGGGCGAATATACGTATAATTTTTTTAATAGATGTTAAGTATTTCCTATATTAATTAATAAATGAAATCGATTATAAACAATAACAAATAGAAAAGTAAAACTTTCCCAGAAAACTTCCTTAAATCAGAGCGAATATATCTAGTACAACTTGAAATGCGAAAAACAATGTTTTTAAAATAAAAAATTAAAATTATAACGCGCAATAAATTTTAAAGCCGGTCGCTAAACTTTTTAAGAAAAATGAATTTTTTACCATACCCGGGCCGAAAGTGCCATTTTTGCTCCCGGCTCAAAAACGCGAATGTGGTATTTTTGGCCCGGGTATGGTGAAAAATAGTATACGCTCCACGGGAGGAAATTGTACACGCCACATCTAATGTTTGCCACCCTCGCCGTCGGATCGGATAACTTTAGCCGCGGAAAGAAAATATTATAGCGGCAAGAAAAACGCTATCAATAAATACCTGTAACCGAGTAGGCTAAGGTAGGAAGGATGTCCGACTATCCAAAATGTGACGAAAACCTTCAGAGATACTTCGTTATATCTTGAATTTTATTATAGAATTATACATATAATAAATAATTATAATTAACAAACACTTATTACTTGATGGTAACATGTAATTTAAAACGTTTGTTGAATAAATGGTTTTTAGTTTTTTAGTTGGGTTTAAATGATGTAAATGAGTACACACATTTAATATTAAATGTGTGTACTCATTTACATCAATTAAACCCAACTAAAATATTAGATATGAGTGATAGAGACAGAACGAGAATTAAAAATGGTTTTTAGATTCGTTGCGTTTTGTGCATTTGTGAAGTATATGCCATCAGGTATAATTTATAATGTATTTGTATATTCGCTGCATATAAAGGTTATATTGAAAGGTCATATAATTCGTACTTGTTCAAATTATAAAAGCCAAATTCATTCATTCATTTCTTACTCTCTTGCCGCGCAGTCAGTGATCCTCAAACAGAAGCTATAGTTTGCTCAGCGCCGCACGACTGACATGGTAAAACAGGACGGCCGACTAATAAAAATTTTTATCAATTTAAGAAATCAACTTTTCTAACGTGTTTTTTAACTATTCATGTTGAAAATCAATAAAATAATTTATTTTATATAACAGTCTGTTATTTCGAACGTGTTTTCATTGACATTGCGCGAAAAAAAAATTTTAATTCGTGTCAGGATTATAAATTTTAAAATACTCATAATTAATTAAATAAATTAAAATAATTAAGTGTTTTATTGTATCTTTGTTCATTTTTATCTTATTGTATTTATTAATGTATAAAAATAATTTTTTTTTTACTTTGATTTTTTATATTTTTTGGCCGATTTGAATTTCGCGCCGGGCGACTGCTTTTTATGAGAACGCTGCATCGGATAGCACTCTTAGTCACATGACTAGTGTAGTAAAACCAGCATGTCTGCTTTCACTAGCCACTTTCCAAAACATTGATGAAAAAATAGTCTTTTCTTTTTTAAAACGTATTGGTGTTCTAGTTCAACAATGATATATAGTTTGTTATCCACTTTTAAATACTCTTTGAGGAATAAAAACATTCAAAAATGTATTTTTTTGAGACATGCCTCTACCGGGTTAGGACTTTGGGTAAGGTTTTTTGGGTTAGGTTTTGGCGATTCAAAAACAATTATCAAAAATAACGATAAATTTATCGGAGGTGTTAAACGTCCGATAGATTTCTCCGCTCATGTACTTAAGTCACATTTGTAATTCATATTTTCTACAGAAGCAAATAATTTATGCGTGAGAATATAACAAATTCCAGTTATGATGATGCCCTTAATGCTATGGTGTTTTTTTTTCAATTTTTTACGACAGGAACATTTTTTTCCATCTGTCCGACGTTTAACAACAGCCTAAATTTATTCTCTAATTATATATTTATAAAAAAAAAAAATCAATCAATAACCGACATTTATTAGGATGAAGCTCTGACAACTGATCACAAACACGAAATTGAAAAATATTGGAAAGATAAAATCCATAAAATTGACAGTTCATTAAAGTACAAGCCGAAATTTTATGTTTTATCAATGTTTCCATATCCCTCTGGAGCTCTTCACATGGGACATGTTCGAGTTTATAGTATAAGTGATTCAGTTGCTCGATTTTATAGGATGAAAGGCAAGCAAGTTGTTCTATAAATTTAATCTAAGATAATCCTCAAAAATTATTAGATTCTATCAGCACTGAACAATAAATTTTGATATATTTTATATTTGACCTAATTTTAATATCCCCCATAAATTAGCTACTTCATGAAGTATTTTGAAATCACATCAAAAGATTTTTCCTTAGATTATAATTTGTTGATATCTGCAAAAATTAGTTCTTATGAAATTATTTTAGGAAAAAATGTTATTCATCCAATGGGATGGGATGCATTTGGATTGCCAGCTGAAAATGCTGCAATAGAGAGACAAGTTGATCCTGCCAAATGGACAAAACAGAATATTGAAAATATGCGTGAACAATTAGTTAAATTGGGTTGTACATTTGACACTGAAAGAGAATTTGCTACTTGTAATCCAGATTATTATAAATGGACTCAAGAACTATTCTTAAAATTATATGAAAATGGATTACTTTATCAGAAAGAAACATTTGTAAACTGGGATCCTGTAGATAAAACTGTACTTGCTGATGAACAAATTGATGAAAATAATAGATCTTGGCGATCAGGTGCTATAGTTGAAAAAAAATTACTCAAGCAATGGTTTGTTAGGACAACAGCCTTTGCTAAGTATGTATTTAGATGATATTGAAAAAAATTATAAAAATAAAAGAATTGAACTTTTAATTTATTTTTCAGATCTTTATTAGATGGCTTGAAAGATCCAACATTAAAAGAATGGAAAGATATTATAAAACTACAAGAAAACTGGATTGGCAAATGTACAGGAACAAATCTTGATTTCAAAGTGATTTCTGATATTGCTGGATACCCAAAATCTGTAACATTATGGACTGATAAGCCTGAATTTATAGAAAATGCAAGGTTTCTTGCAGTATCCAGTAATAACATTCTAGCTAAAGTTGAAGAAACTGGATCTCAAAATTCTATAAGAAAATTAAATGCTACAGTCGTGAATCCATTTACAAATGAAATGCTGCCAATCTATGTTACTGATAAAGGTAAAGTAATGATAAAAAAAAAAAATAATAAATCATCTCTTTTAAATTTCAGGTATATTAAGAATTGTTTTCCTTATTATAATTACAATGTCATAATTTGACTTTGACTTTCGTCATTGTAACCAGGTTTGAACTAAATACTTATTTTTCAGAAATCTTACCTTATCCAGAGGCTAGAGACGATTATGTAGGCATTCCTTTATCTGAAGCTGATGTTGCATTTTGTGAAACCAATGGGATCAAGTATGAAGCTCCTCCCGTTTATTCAATTCAAGAATTAGAAGAGAAACGGTTTGATATTCTTCAAATAGCAAAAGAAAAAAATATTGGAGGATATTTAGTAAGTTCAAAACTGAGAGACTGGTTAATATCCAGACAGAGATACTGGGGTACACCAATTCCAATTATTCATTGTGAAAAATGTGGTCCTCAACCAGTACCTAGAGATCAACTCCCCATTATACTTCCAACATTAAAAAGATCTGTAGAAAGTCAAAGTTTGACTTTGAAAAATGCTGAAGATTGGGTAAAAATATCATGTCCAAAGTGTAAAGGTCCAGCATGTAGAGAAACTGATACTATGGATACATTTGTTGACAGCTCATGGTATTTTATAAGATATATTGATCCAAAAAATCAAGAAGAAATGTTCTCAAAAGACAAGGCTTTTCGTTATTTACCCGTTGATTTATATATAGGTGGAAAAGAACATGGTAAGCCCCAAATATTTTATTATAAAAGTATTCTGAAATATTGATCATATTTAATTTGGTACGTAATTATTAAAACGCATTTCGTAGCGGTATTGCATCTCTATTATGCCCGATTCGTGAATCATTTCTTGCATCATTTGGGATTGGTACCAACACGAGAACCATTTCAACAACTATTGGTTCAAGGAATGGTAATGGGACAGACTTACTCCACAAAAGAGGGCAAATACGTCAGACCAACGGAAGTTGCACTCACAGATGACGGATATATAGAAAAGACGAGTCATCAACCTGTTGTTACAGCATGGGAAAAAATGTCGAAATCTAAGTATAACGGCGTTGATCCATCGGAAATGTTTTCAGAATATAGTACAGATACCATTAGATTGTTAATGTTGGGTGATGTTGCACCAACCTCTCATAGAAATTGGTCCCAAGACAGTGAGTTATTTTTCTTTTTAGTACTAAATAAATTATAAGTAAAGTCATTTTTTCATGCTACGATCATTTATTTTATTTATTTAATCATGGTAAATTAAAAAAATAAATTCTAAGGAGATAAATTAATTACCTGTGCACAGGTCATTTCCTCTAATTTTTTAATTCTATTTCATTATTCAATATTGATTTTTAAGGTTTTTAAAAAAGGTTTCTAAAATATCCCACTATTGTATTGCAGCTTTTCCGGGTATACTAAACTGGCAGCGACGCCTCTGGCAGACGATCAGCGAGTTCATTCAAGCCCGCCGCATGCTCACACCCGAGGACCTGGAGAATCAGCCCAAGAACGACGAGTTCCTGAAAGAGGACGACTACATGTTTGACAGCCGCAACTACTACGTGCACGGCATCACATTCAACATCACAGGCTCGCAGCAGCTGAGCGTCGCCATCTCGAAGATGCAGGGCCTGACCAACAGCCTGCGCAAATCGTCGCCTGCGTGTGTCGCTCGTAGCCGGGAGTACGAGCGAGCCCTCGCCGTGCAGATCATCATGTTGGGCCCGCTCGCGCCTCACTTTGCCTCGGAATTGTGGGCGGGATTCTGCTCGGCGCCTCATCGACTTACCGACGACAGCGAGATCGACTGGGAGCGCGACGTGCTCGAGCAGAGCTGGCCCGAGGTCGATATGGAATATAAGCTGAAGGTTCGTGTGCGGGTAAGTCGTTACATGCATTTACTTACAAATATAAGTTGTTTTGCTTATAAGTAAAATTGAAATTAGAAATTAAGAAATTAAAACTCCCAGATTTATAAGAATTTATTATAATTAGGGTGACTACACCAGTATTGAAACACTCACCGGTGAATAAACATTTTGATAAAATATTTAAAATTGTAAAATTTGTACATTTGGGTATCAAATATAATTATATTTTTGAAATCTGCGAAATTTCGTTTCATTTTATATATTGTATATGCTATGAAATGAATTACCTTGAAAGAATAAAATCATTAAAATTGCAATATCGTGATGAGAATTAAATATACGCCATTGATTATAAGGGTGACGCAGATGCACTGTAGACATATGCTGAAGTTTTCTCAAAATCGAAAGTTTTTATGCTAAAATTTTAACGTCTAAATGAAGTTTTGTACTTATTAGTTCACGATTCAACATTATTTTTAACAAAAAAGTTAATTATTTAAATATAATTTACGTGTTCAAACTTTGGTTCATTTATTCATACTCCTGAATCTAGTGAACGAACAAACACCTTCTTTGCTGGGCCGCGAGTCTTATCCCGGCAACCCAGTGAACGAACGTTATTCACACCTCATGCTGTACTGTATGAAACACCAATGATGTTTAATATTTAATATTTAGTTTTAATACATAAAGTGTATCATTATCATCCTGGTGTTAACTTTCAGCATTTAGATTGTAAAATTACTGTTACTGAACTTACATAAGTACATAAAAAATAAGTTTTCATATCACCTGTTTAAAAGTGTTCAGTCACTAGCATCACGTGTTCATTTACTGATTTTTAGGAGATATTTACAGATTTTTTTTTTTAATCAAAATTTCTACTTTTATTCTTTATTTAAAATTTTTTCACTAACGTAAAGTTTGAACATTTAAAAATACTAATTAAAAAAAATTTTTGCTTTCAATCCATTTTTAAGCCTCTTAATTGAATAACAAAAATTACAATGTCCTTATTTATTTATTCACTGGTAAAGTCACCATAGTGCATATCTGTGGCTTCCAGGAATAACGACCTAACCCACTTGGGGGTCAAAATTGAGTTAGCACCGGAATTTATACCTTCTAACTATCCTTTTTCATGTAGACTTGGTCCGGAAATCTGAAACGCGTTCAAAGAGCAAATACCAGCTAAGTGCATAACCACTTAAGGACGTTCTCCGACTCAAATTCATTAATATCGCGAAAATTGTGATTTAAAAATATTATTTACAATGAAAACCCTTCATGAGTCTCTATACATTACTCCAAAAATAAAAAAAAATGTCAGTGTAAGATAAAAGGTGTCAATATGATATTTAAATAAATAGCATTTACATAGGATGACTATATATAGATATACAAATAACATGGGAGTTTTTGTTTATGTTGCTATATCTCTGAAATTAATATCGCTTGCTATATTGAAAATTATACCATATTATTCCTCTCGATTTCTAGTTTTATGGCTTACGGTTGAAAAAGAAACACAAAGAAAACTTTTTTTATAGTAAATTAAAATGTAATTTTAAAACTAGCTTAGATAGGGATCCCGTGTTAACACAAAAACTTTGAAGTTAAATATTTCTATTTTGAATACCGCTATGGACGTGGGGCTTTCAAGCATGTACTAAGCACACAAAATCAAACGTTCTCTGCAAGTTTCAGGAAAATCACAAGAAAATCGTTTTCTCGGAGAACGTCCTTAACTGCACCTATGCCTGGAAGAACGACTTAGCTGAATATTTATATTTAATTACAAGCACCGTTTTGAAGTTAATACTATGCAATAAACAGATTATGAGATACCTATTTTTATAGCAACAAAGATCAAAGGCAATAAGTAGATAATAGAAGGTAACACAACAGCTTTGATTGTCGGGCGATGGAGCGAGTGTGCATACACAGTAACCGAGTAACGTTCGGTATTCGGTTTACCGAATTCCGTTGATTTAATGCATATTCCGTTGGGAGGCGCATGCCTGGGAATGAATATTTAAAAAAGAATTTGTATTCTATGTTTTAAGTAAAGAAATAACTATTTGTCTTATTTGAACAATTTTCCTAAACCGCTTAACTGCACAGTTATCGCAATAACGACTTAACTGCATTGTTTTGTTTGTTTATACAAAGAATAAAAATGTATTCTAGCAGCTGATAGTGGGGTTCGAAAGATATTCTATACCTTTGTAAATGTCTACATTGTTATGACTCATCTCGCCCAATTCGATCTTACCAGTATGGAAAAAAAGAAATGTATGAAACCGTATACAACCGTACAAAACTGTATAAAAACGTATAAAACCGGATCTAAACATTGGTTTTTGGACAACTTTATACGTTTTAATACGTTTTGATATGTTTTAATACGGTTTCTAACATTTTAATACGGTTTTCTACGATTTGCAACGATTCTATACATTTTCATACGGTTTTTTACGTTTTACAGAATTTATAAAACGTAAAAAACGTAAAAACATCATTAAGTATTTATAAACATAAAAACATAGTTTATTTATTTATTTTTCTATTTACTTTTTTTTTTATTTTGTATGAAAATATATTAAACTGTATAAAAATGTATAAAACCGTATAAAAATGTAATAGATTTGAAAAAATCTACGGAAATGTACAGAAATATACATTTTTATACGGTTTCCTATGTTTTATTACATTAACCTTTTTACAAAGTCGTCATGGAAGAATTTCTGAATTGTAAGAAAATGTATTAAACTGTATAAAAATATATAAAAATGTATAAAAATGTATAAAACCGTATAAAATATGTCCAAAAACCAATAGAAAGGTTCATTTTTATACGTTTTATACGTTTTTCTACGGTTTCATACATTTATTATTTCCATACGGGTACATATGAAGTGTCATGACAGAAATTTTAAAACGTCGATTTCTCGAAAACAAGTACAAGTGGGTTAGGTCGTTATTCCGGGAAGCCACAGATATAATATTGTGAATTAAATTATAAATTTTAGTACGGATTCAATTTGACAAGTAATTATCTTTGCATCCTAGGTGAATGGTAAGGATTTCGTAACGTTGCGCATCACTCGTCGGCAGTTGGATACGATGAATCAAGATGAAGTATTGGAATTAGTTATTAGAGAGCCCAAATTCCAAAAGCATATTCGGAATAAAAAAATCACCAGAGTTCATTTTCAGTCGGAGATAGGCTGTGGAGCAAATATATCGATTGGTACTAAGAAAAACATAGTTGAAAAAGCGAAAGAGGAAGCGGTTTAAAAATAGCTTTATTTATTTATGTCAGAGAATTAATTTTTTAATTTTAAGTTGTATATATGTAAATAAATAATTTGTTTGCTTATAAGAAATTACTTCAGCTACTTACTCAATTTCAATTTCTCCATTATATCCATTACGAGGGATTGACGTTAAAATCTTCATATAGTATCCCACACAGCACATTTCATTCTGGGAACGTTCCAAAAACGTTTTTGTAGGTGCATAAGAACGTGCCGGCCGAAAGTTCTTAGGACGTTCCTGCGACGTTACTGGAACGTTAAAATGTCCGCAATTTGGTTGATGCATAACGTTCCTGTAACGTTCCTGAAAAGAAATAATGGTTCGACGAGCAAATGAAAAATAATATTGCCACGTTGAGTAAACGATATTAGAACGTTGATAAAATAACGTTTTTTTAGAACGTTCCAAAAACGTTTTTGTGACGAACACAATAGGTTTTTCAGTACTTTCTTGGATGCTCTGCTTACGTCGGAGCAACGTGCTCGCAGCGTACGAGCAACAATGGGATCAATAAAAACGTTCTAGGAACGTCAATGCGACGTCAAAGAAATATTTTAAAATATTTGTGGTACATTTTTCCACGTGAAGGAAACGTTGCAACGACGTACGCCATACAGTTACCGATGGTGACATCGGTAAAGTTGTAGAAACGTCGAAAGAACGTCATTAGTAACCATCCAACCCATAACCCGACGAGGTAATATTAGTGGATATTTAGCATGTGACTTGACACGATACCAGGCATCGATCTTTTTATGTTTTATTATTAAAATTATTTCACGTTTTTTCACGCAGATATTGCGTAAAATTTTAAGCCCCCTATGTAAAGGGGGATACCAAAAACAAGGCAAGCCTTGTAATTCAGACTCTTCGTAAAGACTCACTTGAACGGTTGAATTACACGTCTTATATACTCTCGGCCTTCCAATGTATCCGCAAGAGTCACAAACGGTGCGCCGCATAGCGGCAAATAGCGTAAGCTTGGTTATTGAGAGCCGCTCATCACAAGTTTCTGCTTACGACCGCTACGCGGCGCATCGTTTGTAACTCCTGCGGATACATTGGAAGGCCGAGAGTATATAAGACGTGTTATTCAAACCGTTCAAATGACTCTTTACGAAGGGTGCGAATTACAAGGCTTGCCTTGTTTTTGGTATCCCCCTTTACATAGGGGGTTTAAAATTTTACGCAATATCTGCGTGAAATAATTTTAATAATAAAACATAAAAAGATAGATGCCTGGTATCGTGTCAGGTCACATGCTAAACATCCACTAATATTACCTCGTCGGGTCATGGGTTGGATAGTTACTAATGACGTTCTTTCGACGTTCCTAGAACGTTACCGATGTCACCATCGGTAACTGTATGGCGTACGTCGTTGCAACGTTTCCTTCACGTGCGGAAAAATGAACCACAAATATTTTAAAATATTTCTTTGACGTCGCATTGATGTTTCTAGAACGTTTTTATTGATCCCATTGTTGCTCGTACGTTGCGAGCACGTTGCTCCGACGTAGGCAGAGCATCCAAGAAAGTACCGAAAAACCTATTGTGTTCGTCACAAAAACGTTCTTGGAACGTTCTAAAAACAACGTTATTTTATCAATGTTCTAATATTGTTTACTCAACGTAGCGATATTATTTTTCATTTGCTCGTCGAACCATTATTTCGTTTCAAGAACGTTACAGGAACGTTATGCATCAACCAAATTGTGGACATTTTAACGTTCCAGTAACGTGGCAGGAACGTCCTAAGAACTTTCGGCCGGCACGTTCTTACGTACCTACAAAAACGTTCTTGTAACGTTCTCAGAACGAAATGTGCTATGTGGGATTCAGGGAGTTGATGGTCTTGTGCTTCAGTTAATATAGTGTTACTGCAACAAAATAGGGAATATTTAAATAGAAATTTATGTAATTGTTATTGGCAGATTCCCTTCAAATTTATGCAGGGCGTCACAGACGGAATTTTTTTTTGCCTGAAAACTATTAGAATGTATTCTAAATCTTATTTAAGTAGACACGTATCTCGGGATTTTGCTTGAAAAAATTTATTTTTTACTCCACAGCCTATTCAATATTAGACGTAAAAATGGAGATTACGAAATTTAAAATGTACCTTAATTTCCAAAATGCTTTTACTTTGTCAGTTTTCAACCTTTTGAGATGACTTTTTTTTAATGCGAGAAATTTTATGTAGTTTAAAAAAAATTTAAACATTGATTAAGATTTATCTTATCGAGTTATTTACGAATTTATTATCAGTTTTACCCAATATATAATTACGTATGTACATGGTACCTAGGCCACCTATAGCTGTGGCAGTGACGGCACGCGCGAGAACTGGTATCCATCGCAAACTGAAATCAAATGGCTGGCGCGAAATTCATACAAAATGAATATTTATGTCAGTATATGGCCGAATCCATCTCAAATCAGACAGCCCGCGTATGCCTATTTCACCTATCATGTTGAAATAAAAATATTTATGTTCTACTCGAAAAAATATTTTACACGTGTTTTTTTATTTTTTTGTTTCATCAAAATTTCATGCGTTCAGCGATGCCGAAAAATTCCGAGAAAATTCTTTCATTGACAAAAAAAATTTTCAATGTGATTTTCAGACTGCTATTGTTTCAGCAGTTTTTCGAGCTTTTAAACGTGTAACACACAATTTCACTCAGTTTTGAGCCCTCTTTAACGGCCTTAATGTCATTTTCAAAAAAAATAAAAAATCCACGAGCTATGCACTTTTTACTGAAAAATTCATTTTTTAGGGAAGTGGCTTTTTCTCGAAAACCCCATGTTTTTTTTGCACAATTTTTGTTGTCGTGATAGAGGACGGTAATGCCTAGCTAGACGTATTTGTGAGATTCGGTACTTTTTCCCTGGGATAGCGATCACTAATGAGATAACACACAAACAAATTTTTCACGCCTAATGCTTATATATAGTCAATGATATTAGAGTCAATGTAAAGGTATTTGTCTTTGTGTGTATGTAATATACAGGTACACATAACTATGTATTTATTTGTTATTTGCGTCTTTTTGATTTTTTATTTTTATACCTTTTTTTCATTTGTATACCTATTTTACTACCTTTGTTTTTCTGCTTCATTGTTCTTAATTCAGTAAGCGGACGATCAGCGGTCTTTGCTGTCAAACAATGTATTTTATCGTCACATGTTTTTTAACCCATATATGAGTTTTTTGAATTCAGGATACTTTGGAGTTGTAAGCCAATCAATATTTTTTCTTTTCTGAATTGTTCTATTTCAGCATCTTGTAAATGTATTATTTTAATAGCATCAGTATATTTTTGAACATGTATTGCAAAATCATTTGCGTTTTGAATAGCTTCTTCAAGGGGCTCTCGAAGATTATGCGAAGTAGCATAATGCTTTATAAGTCCACCCACACCATCTACAGCTCCTTTGCCGTGCCCAGTAGCAGAGAACAACCATTTTATATCACACGGTGCTCGTTTTAGTTCATCTAATTGAAAGCGATTTTTAAAATGACTCGCAGCGCCGTCTGATACGATGGTAATTTTTTTAATTGAATCACAACAATTTTCTTTCAAGAATTTTATAATTTTTTGTACTGCTAGCAAAGCATACGCTGAATCATGTTTTCGGTCATCACTTATAACTGCGAAACTTTGTGTCGAATCCCCTTGATAAGAGACTGCTGTGAAAATAGAAATTTGATCATTAACCCAATGATTTCCTTGAACAGCTTTATTATGAATCACAGCCCAGTTTTCAGCGAAGTCTATTTGAAGAACTAAATGATGTGAGTCTTTTTAGCACTTTCTCTTTCTGTTTTTATAGCTTTGCGTTGTATATTTTTTACATACATGTGAGTACTAACCCTCATGGTCCAAACCGAAAGTTCATCTTTAAAAGCAGAAATTGATAGTGTCTTTTTAATCAGGTTTCCATTATCCCACAAAGCATATGTAATTTCTTCTGTGCCTTCTACATCTTGCAGTTTTAAAACATGAAACGTAATTCCCTTAATCCCTGGACATAGTTTACATTCTTGTAAATAACATAAATCAGATAGCTCAGAACACATTGTTGCATTTATTATTTGTGACCGACTTTCATCCAACTCTGTGACGTTACTCCCTCTAAAATTAATTAAGCTCGTAAGAAATAAATCATAATTTGCGCAATAGATACAGAGACAAACTTCTTTGATGGGGCTAAGTAAGACATACTTTGGTCGCAAACTATAAAATTTCGATTTTCCAATTCTCAATTCTGGATAATCATTTTTAAATACTTTATACGTCTCTTTTAAACTTCGAGTAAGAAAACGCTTAACTTTTTTCTCTTTTTTATTGTTAACTTTAATTGTAACAACGTCACATTTATTAGGACTTTGTCTTGAACAATTAAAATCATCATTTAAATAATATTCCATAACAATTTTTTCCATGTTTTCATCAATCGGATGGCCTGAAATGCATCTGGTTCTGAATAAATTCCTTTTTCTTTAACAAGATTTCTCGATTTGTTGATCATATACATTGTTATTTCTGGAAATAAAGATAAAATTTCATGTTTTGTAAAGGATGAAGGTAGCAAAGTCAGAATTTTTATTTTTTCTGATACCGTAGAACACTTTTGCAAGGCTAGACCAAGATTTTGTATCCATTCTGTACAATGGCATACAGTTGATTCATTTGCTGTTATAGAAACGTCATAAACATTGTTCAACTTCACATCAAGGGTATTAGACAATGTTGAAAGTATTTTTTTCTTCTTTGTTACGTAATTTTCAATTGATTTTTCATGTATAAGATTTTTTCTTTTAAGAGGCGATACAGAACCTAAGAAAGATGTACTTATTTCATTATTAAATTCTTCAATGCGTTCTGGAGTACTTGGTAAAAAATCTTCATCTCTATCAACTACGTTATCGGTAACTTCATTATCCGTTATAAATTCATTGTCAGTACTACTCACCAATTCTAAAGCACGATTGTAACAATGTTGACACAGATATGTAGAAGGTGTCAAAGGTAAATGAGGATAGAGGTGCTTCAATGGATGAGCAAGATTCTCAAGTTGTTTTAAACGTACGGAACTAGATTTGTAAATAATTTGTTTGTGTTTGTCTAAAAAGTCTGCACATTTGATTCTCTCTGTTGAGTAATATTGAGACATCGTAGTTGAGTTGATAAGGTGTAAATATGTAATAATTTTCCAAAAGATGATGGTTTTAAATAAGACGAGATGTGTGATATATAGCAGAAACCGAACTTTTCTTTGTAAATGTTAAGTCAAACCATATCCATCTAGCGGACAAATGTACTAGTACATATACTCCTATAAGTAGGCGCACGTACATGTATATTACATACGCACAAAGATAAATACCTTTACATTGACTCTAATATCATTGACTATATATAAGCGTTAAGCGTGAAAAATTTGTTTGTGTGTTATCTCATTAGTGATCGCTATCCCAGGAAAAAAGTACCGAATCTCACAAATACGTCTAGCTAGGCATTACCGTCCTCTATCACGACAACAAAAATTGTGCAAAAAAACATGGGGTTTACGAGAAAAAGGCACTTCTCTAAAAAATGAATTTTTCAGTAAAAAGTGCATAGCTCGTGGATTTTTATTTTTTTGAAAATGACATTAAGGCCGTTAAAGAGGGCTCAAAACTGAGTGAAATTATGTGTTACACGTTTAAAAGCTTGAAAAACTGCTGAAACAATAGCAGTCTGAAAATCACATTGAAAATTTTTTTTCTCAATGAAAGAAATTTCTCGGAATTTTTCGGCATCGCTGAACGCATGAAATTTTGATGAAACAAAAAAATAAAAAAACACGTGTAAAATATTTTTTCGAGTAGAACATAAATATTTTTATTTCAACATGATAGGTGAAATAGGCATACGCGGGCTGTCTGATTTGAGATGGATTCGGCCATATAAGATCTTAGCAAGAGTCTAAAGTCAGAGCAGAAAACCAAGAACGGCATACAGGTTTGTTTAAGCTTTAAATACTTTCTTAAACTTAAAATCGCTATATACAATCAATTTGTTTTTAAATGATCCAAAATCCTAACAAGGCTTATTTAAAGGTTTTCGTTTATAGAATCAAGATATTAGTGAATGGGATAGTGAATTGGTATAGAGAAAAGCCGTAATTCTTTGAATAACGGCATTAGTTGACTGCTTAAAATCAAAAAATAGATTAAAACTTTAAAAATCCATTAAAACAGAAAAATAGCATATTCTCACCTATTGGAAAAATTAATTTTTTTCATGTATAAAAACATTAAAATTTTAGAAAAAAAAATTGTAGTTCTTGAGAAAATAGCATTTGAAAAAAATCGTAATTTTTTAGTTTTTTGTAAATAATTCGATAAGATAAATCTTGATCGTCAATGATAACATTTTTCTTATAACTACATAAAATTCCTCACATTTAAAACAAAAAATCATCTCAAAAGGTTGAAAAGTGACAAAGTAAACGCAGTTTGGAAATTAAGGTACATTTTAAATTTCGTAATTTCCGTTTTACGTCTAATATTGATTAGGCTGTGGAGTAAAAAATAATTTTTCCACATTTCGTACGTAAAGTACCTACTTTGCTCTTCTGTATCAGTTTCGACAGTTTTGATTGTCTAAAGTTGCTTCGCTACTTTTATCGATTTGCCAAATGACATCCCAAACTTCGGATCCTGAATCAGGCACAATAATTGTTACCGTGCAGCCTTTCTACCGTTTCGTGAACCGATTAAAATCAATTTGATGATCCTTATTTGAAATATCAAAATATCAATATTGAATTCGAAGTTGGTTGGGAGGTAATTAGCAGACACTTCATTTTACCTTAAGGCCCCTGTCACAATAGCACGTATGCATCCGTATGCACGCGTATGCATGATCCATATGCACGTGCACACATCTCGTGCGTACGGATGCATACGCGTGCATACGAATGCATACGTGCTTATGTGGCAGGGGCCTTAATTTTCCGATACATTTTCGAGCTGCTAAGGATTGTTGTGAAGAATACGTTTCGCAAACATTTTACTGCTATAAGCAAAGTAGAAAAACGTTCGTGACATGTCTTAAAATTTTTTTCTTGAATTCTATAATTTATTAGACGATGTTCTTTCAATCTAAAATACTCAATCTAGAAAAGCTTACTTAATTTTGTTTTTCATACAAAAATTTTTATATGATATTTATATTAACGAGATGGTTTTATCATATTTAATTATTATTATCTATATATATTTTCGATACTGTTTATGTACATGCATTTCAATAATATTACAAGAATAAACAATGCCAATGATATAATATACTACTTACTATTATATTATACAATCTACTTTACTTTAATAGTTTTTATTGAAAAAGTATGATTTAAGTGTGAGTTTGCAAAAGACAATGGTAACAAACGTTTTATGTTGCATTAACTATGCAGTACATGAATAATGTTAAGATTCATCTGTCATTCATCTGTGTGTATTCATAACTACTATTTTACATTATCACGGTATTATTTTTCAGAAAATGTTTGCTCTAATTTTTCAAATGAAATATTAAATATTAAAAAAATTTGAAGTAAACAGTTTTTATTCTGTATTATCTTTATATATCGCAATGAATAAAATTTTATAGATTGTAGATTTAGCAATCACTATTAAATTAGTAACCAGTATGAAAATAACACTATATTTCAAATTAGATTTTAATCTGAAATTTTCAAGGACTTCTGAAGCGATGTTTTATATATACTATATTGATGTCTACTTATATTTAAAATAGTTTTTAAGTAAAAAATGACTACACTAAATGTTCATTCAAAATACATATTTTATTTAAAAATAAAAATTTTTTATATACTGGAAGTATTCATATCACATTGGTAAATATTTTTTATATATACTCCTTGTCCTGATAATAAATTTGTTATAAAAGAACAATGTTGTTATATTCTCAGTTTTGTATAAATAAAATTTTAAAGAATAAAATTTCTTTATAATTCGTATTGATCAATAATAGCATAAATCTTCAATTATACATTTCAGGCTGTAAAGAGATATTAATTATTACAAAGATTTATTTTAAGAATTTAATATATAATACTCACTATTTCTACTTCACCAGTATATCCATTGTGACGAAAGGATTCAAGGAATTTTATGTAATTGCTTGAAATGTTAAATTCCTTTGCTCCCCTTATCATTGTATCCCTGAAATCATGACATTTATTTTATTCTAAATAACACACTTCTTATAAAAGAATACTTTACACAATAAAAAAAATGTTTTAAGTAACATCACTTCAAATATATGACTATATAAAACAATTTTGGAATTATTGTAAAATTAATTTAATTAAATCAATAAACCAATATTCAATTTTTACTCACAAATAAACAAAAGATGGTTGTCTTTCAGGTGGCAAAAGACTTGGTTTAATATACTCGTTTGGTAATTTGCATTGCTGGTAAACTCTGCATTCTATATTTTTCTCTACTGAAGTATTGACAGTTATATTTTTAGCAAAATACCAATTAATGTTTACTCCCTCTTGATCATCTAAGTGAGGCATATCTTTCATGTCAATCTCCCAAACAACTCCCCAAACTTCAAATCTAACATCAGGAACAATAGTGGAAGCACATCCATGCCAACGTGGTGAATATTTAATAAAATCAAGTCGATGATCCTATTTGAGACAAAAATAAAAATGTTAATTCTTCTATGTTACAGATTTTCTTCTTAATAACATAAGTAAATATGCTGATAAAATAATAAACTAACAAATAATTAAAAGAAATTTGCTGTAAATTAATCTCCTTTAATAAATAAATAAATTTGATAAAATGTTTACCTTGAGTTTACCTATATACTTTTGTACTGCAGTAGGATTATTAATATGAATTCTTTTTGTTAGCATGTTGCTTCCATAAGCAAAGTAAAAAAATGTTTTTGGCATGTTTTGTGGTGTTTTGTTTAAATTTGTAATCTGAAAATATAATTAATTATTATAAGTTTTTAAATGATTTGAAAAAAATTGTAAACTACTATTTTGTATAATAAAATTTTTTTTTAAATATAATTATAATTTTTAATAATTATAATTTATAAGAAAATTAATTTTACTTCTCACTTGGCATAATATGAAGAAAATAAAAAATATTTTATTAATTGCATTATTATTGATTTACTTAAATTTATTTAAAAATTTTAATTTGAAATTTTGACTGTATTTATATGTATAGTACTATAATACTATACTACTACGTGAAATTTAAATCAAAGAATAGAATAAACAATTGAATATTTTAAAACAAAAAATTAACAATAGAATTTTTCAATTATTTAATAATAATTATTATTTAATGATATTGATAAATAGATAACTT
Organism: Torymus aiolomorphi; assembly: GCA_036365515.1. Classification (NCBI taxonomy): domain Eukaryota; kingdom Metazoa; phylum Arthropoda; class Insecta; order Hymenoptera; family Torymidae; genus Torymus; species Torymus aiolomorphi. Next base: position 157,270,062 of record CM070877.1, read on the forward strand.
TAAAATATAGTTATAAGAACAAAATAAATATTTTGTTAATGTGAAGCTAATGGTCTTGCTGCCCTGCAGTGGTCGTGGAAAGACAGGAAAGAGGGAAAAAGGACAAAATATTACCACTGGGTAGCAAGGCCATTAGCTTCACATTAATAACATATTAAAGGGGCTTTTGTTAGAATTCTTATATCTAAAAAAATAAATATTGTTATTACCAGGTAACATTAAAATGTTACCTGGTAATAAGGATAAATGAAAATTAAATTATTTTAATGAGATGTTTTATTAACTATTCAATATTGAACTAAGTACAAATATATTATTAATATTTAGAACGTTGTGCTTTATAATCAGACCAAATAAAAGTAAGGTTAAAAAAAGATAAGAATGAATATCAGTAGTGATCATCTAGATAAAATGATTTTTTTTTATATTTCACAAAAGTATGCTTAATTCAGTAAGTGATAGTAATAATCTAACAAGATTAAAGCAATATCTTATGCATAGTTTATACAGTTATAATTTATTTTAAAGTATTCTTGAAGGGAATGCAGATAAAAAATTATGTATCGACTTTAAGAAAAATAATTACTGTAATCTAATAAATTACGAAATAAATAATACAAAAAAATGAACATTTAATACATACTTAATTGGTAAAAAAATTACTATTTTTAATTCAATTATACATTTAATAATACATATAAAAGCACATTACACTATCACAGCTTATACTTCTCCAAACTCATTGAACTTAAAACTACAAAGATGTATAACAACTTCAAAATAAAAAAATCTATCGTCAAATATTCATCACATTAAAATAAAACTTGGTACAAAAAGTACACAACAACAGTATGGACACAAAGCCTAACAAGCCTCATCATCGTGACATAAAAGTCCGCAAGTACTCTCCTGGAGAGTCCAGACTGGCGCTGCGCGTACGATCCACGGATGCGCGCTGCGCGTCCAACCAATGGCAGCTTGGCTTGAGCGGAATCGAGTAGAAAGAAAGATGATCTAGTCCGCTTGAGCCAAGCTGCTATTGGTTGGATGCGCAGCGCGCATCCGCGGATCGTACGCGCAGCGCCAGTCTGGACTCTCCCTCACAGCGAATCCACATTACGTGCCATGAGCTTTGAGCCATGATCTTTGTGCCATACCAAAAAGAAAGTGTTGTTCGACATCTACATACTCATCACCACAGGATAAAGGGGGAGTACCTACTCTTTTATTGAACAGAGCATAAATGTCAAACATAGATAAAGTTACATAGATATCGAACAACACTTTCTTTTTGTTCTGGCACAAAGCTCATGGCACAAAGATCATGGCACGTAATGTGGATTCGCTGTCACTTCTTCACGTGCAGCGCGCTCAACAGCTGTTCGGCGGCCAATCGGTGGGCCGTAAAAATAACCCGCGAAAAACCTGCCACAGCGCCACCGCGTGCACTATATGTGTGTGTGTGTGTGTTTGGCAGTCAGTTTGGACTTTTAGAGTTTGGGCCAATTAAGTATACTTACCCGGTGGTATCCTGTGCTTTGCCGCTTCGCGCGTGTTTGTTGTTGTTGTGTATCGCGGGAGGCGGGTACGAGGAGTAAAGTGCTCAAGAGGAAGATGCGCGTGTGATCATGGCTCAGGATCATTAGCGACGAGGTGAAACCATGGCACTGGAGGCGCTTCTGCCCTCGGAGGTCGCCCGACTCGTCTACGGTGAGTGCGCGACGGAACGAAAGAAGGGCGATGATGCTAACCTGCGCGAGCGTGCCAAGAGTGGCTTTCACCATCCGCGTTAGGATTTTCACATACTTGGCTATAACATTTTGGGGTTTGGTTTCGATTTCAGTTTTAGAGTTTTATTTGTTTGTAGATTTCTTCGAAAAAATTTGTGTAGTTAAGGGTTACTTGGAAAAACGATGTTTTTTTATTACAAGCTTTTGGCTCTATAGGTATTGGTCCTTATTTGTGATGTAGGGGAAAAGTATTTTTTTAATTCTTTTGAAAAGTAACTAAAGTAACTACATCATTTTAGTACTAGATTCCTTAACACTTTGTAATAAATTTCAACTAAAACAAGTTATGTTTTTTCTTTACAACACACAGGTTACCTTATTGATGAGAAATGTATGAAAACAGCAAAATTGTTTCTCAATGAATCTCCAAATTTAGAAGAATGCCGTGCTGTTTTGTCATATGGCAGACATTTTACAACTCGAGTTTGTGGATATGCTCTATTGGACATTTTGGAAAAGTTTTGTCTCCTCAGTTCTATCTGTATGTAGTTTAATTGTATAATTGAATTTAGTAATAATGAAAATATCATTCATAATACAAATTTTTGTTTGTAGTACAAGAAAAAGTTGAGAAATTTGATAATTTAGATAAACTGAAACATTGTGGCGATATAATAGGTCAAATTAAAATTCTTTTAGAAGAATATAAATGTAAAGGTCAACAAAATGCCCATACCAATATATCTTCACAGGTATTTATAATGAATTTTAAAAAATGTATTCTAATACCATTAAATAATTAATACAAAATATGTTACAAAAATTTTACAGGATCCACCCATCAATCTAAATGAATCCCCTAGGAAATTTCATAAAAGGAATTACTTAGTTAAAGATGATATCAAATTAAAATCATCAGCAAACATTTATAATGAAGAATATAAATCTCAGATCCAAATTAACCAGAATCAGGGTAACTTTTTTTATTCTACTATTATAATAGAAATGTAATTTAATTGTAAATACAATTGTATTTTTATTTTGATGTATTCCTTAATATTTTTTCTATTTTTTAGTTTCTAGAAATAGAGAATTGGAAGCTACACCTTTAAAAAATCTGCCAGGATACACTAATAATTCGGAAACTAAAAATTCTGAAGCACATAAAATAAAATCACCGAAAAAATCAAGGGTAGTCCTAAAAACAGATAGTATTCTACGAAATGATGTTGTCAATTCAAATTTTAATTTACAAAAAGTACAAAAAGAAGGTGATAGTTCACCTAAACAAAGGATAAATGGGTTAAATCAAGATATTTTCATTCCTACTATAGAGACAAATTTAGAAAAATATAAAAATGCTGAAGTACAAACTTCTGAATTAGTATTAGACAATGTGTTAGATAAAGTTGTTATAACTGATGCTGAAAAACAATTGAAAAGTTACAAGAGTACTGAAGTACAAACTTCTGACATTGGATCTCCTTGTTCAGAGCCATCACCAGCTGATGAGTGTATTGAACTTTTGGGTGTAAGTATATTATTTTTAGTCATCAGGACTTTATAAATTAAATGTTTTATAATATTTTATGTTTAAAAATGTTAAATATTTTTTTTTATTTTAGGATGTAACAGTTCAAATGATTAATAGAATAGAAATACATGAAAAAATAGCTGAGAATATTAACAAAATTTGGGATCCAATAAAATCAAATTTTGAAGAGAAACCTTTTGAGGGAACCAAAGAACAATCTAATAAATCATTTTTATTAGAATTTGATAAAGCTGTTCAATTAGCATTGAATAAAACTGAAAATGATCCTGATTTTTTTAATATTTTAAATGAAAATTTTTTACCTAGTGAAGAAGTTTCAAGCACAGAAGATGAAGGAGATGTATATTCTTCAATGTAAGGAAATAAGTAAATCATTAATATATTAATTAGTATATAGAACATTGATATCATTTTTTTTTATTGTTTTTAGCAGTGATGATAATTTGCAAAAAGAAATTAATGTTCATTCAGAGTGTAAAACTTCTAACAATAATCCTGAAGTAATAACAGTATCATCAGAAAATAATAAGGATATCTTTGAAGTTATGCAAGTGGAAAATAATAATGAGGCTTCATCTACAAAGCACATGGAAAATGAAAATGTTATTGATCCAGTAATGGCTAAGCAAAATGACACAGCAAAAAATCCTGATGCTTCTGTCAATTCAAAAGTAGTTGAAGTGAATGTTCCCAAAGAACAATTTAAAGTTCCAATGAGTCATAAACGGAATTCAGAAAATTCAAAAACTTTATTAAATACTCTGGAATCACCAATTCTACAACAAAAATCAGAACACAAAATAGATAATTTCTTGAATCAGAATAACACACTAACATCAACACCTCTTAAAACTTGCCTTGCAATACAAAATTTTGATACATGTGATTGGTTTCCTACTCAGGATTTAGTTACGTCAAATGTTATTTGTCAAAAAGAAGGTACTGTAATTTTTCTATATTTAATTATAATAAAATATATATTCATTCATGTAATTGTTACACGTTATAGATTTAATCATTATATTTGTTTTGCAGGTATTTACAATGCTTGTGAAACAACTTCAGCAACTCCTTTATCTCCTATTATTTTATTAGGCATGTACATTTTGCTAGTTTAATCAGATAATAAATATTCAATAAAAATTTAACTAATATTATTACTAAATATTCTAGATACAAGTACAGTTTCAGAAAAGCCAACAACTATAAGTTACTTAACAATGAATGCACTCAAAGGTTGAACATTTTTAATGTATATCTTTTTTTTGTTATTTTTCCTTTTAGTAAAAACTAACCAATATTTTTATTTTAGATCAAACTTTGCATACGCCTGAAATCATAATTCCATCACGTAATGGTCCTTTAATGAATCTTGTACCAAAAAATAAAACACCAAGTAACACCCAAGTTTCTCAAAAGTCAAATGACAATTCGGAAAATTTATCACAACTCTTAAAAGATAATGAATACAACAAGTATTTTAATGTAGATTCACTTATGTTGTATGGCATAGACAATAATATAGGTACAATACCAGCTGCTATGACGGTACCAGAAATTGAAGTGGAAGATTCATTAACTTTTACTGGTACTGGTCTTTCTCCATTTATAAAAGTACTAAAAAAGGCAGATGAACCTGATGTCATAAATAAACAGACTGAAAAAGAAGTGATACCAATCGTATCCAATGTACAAGCTCTTAAACCTAGTAATAAAATTGATGAGAATAATGGAGAAATAAAAATCACTTCAATAACTAAAGTTTCGTAAGTAAACTAAGTAAGTTGTAATATTTCAGTAAATTTTTCTTGTAAAACTAATGAAACCTTTTTTTTAAATAATAGCGATATTTTTACGAAAAATACTCCGAAAGCTCTGCTTGAAGACCGCTCAAAGAATAATCGTCTAAGTCTTTCTACACCGAAAAAACCGAATCATCACGTGCGAGCAATTGATTTTGATGCAGCTACGAATAAATCTCAATCAGAAGGTAAACTAAAAATTTCAGATGATCTAGACCATGAATCGATTATGAAAAATCTAAAGGATTCCTGCAAATCATCTTTATTTCAATCACCACCCTTTACAAATTCAGAACTTATTGACCAAAAGACAACTTCTAATATAACACAACATCTTTCGTCAGGTAAAATATTTTTAATTTAAAAAAAGTTCTAAAATTTGATTTTATACCCATTCTACATAATTTTAGGTAATACAGATCCGGCTAATATTGAAAACAGCAATACAAATAAATCTAAAGATAATGAAAAAGCAAAAACATACCCGATCAGTGAGAAAGATTTGGAAAAGAAGGATAGCAACAGTAAAACAGGTGAGGTAAAAAAAATAATCACTGAAAGAAAGAGTTGGGATAGCGATCTGAGAAAGTACTTGAGCCAAGTAGAAGTAAGGCCACTAAAACGAAAATACACAGCAAAATCAAAAGAAATAGATCAATCGAAAAAGTCAAGAAAAAGTGAATCAACGTCTAAAAAAGTGAAGAAGAGCCATAACAAATCTAGTCCTAGAAAATGGAAGAAGAGTAAAAAATCAGGTAGAGACAAAGAAAAGAAAGATAGCATTGAGGAGAAAAAGAAGGATGAAAGCAAAGAAAACGAAGATAGAATTGAGGAGAAAGAAAAAGATGATGGTAAAAATCCAAGAAAATCTTCATCTAAGAAATCCAAAAAGAGCAACAAAAGTAAGGATTCTGATAGAGATAGAAAGAAAGGTGAAAAATCAAGTTCAGAACGTGTTTCATCTAGTAAATCTGAGAAAAAGAAAGAATCGAAAAATTCAAAATCTGAGAAAAAGAAAGAACCAAAAAATTCTGAGCCTAAAATAGACAAGTCACGTGATTCTGATAAGGAAAAGAAAAAGAGCGAAATAAAATCAATCAACCAAGAAACTTCAAAACATACTTTATCAAATAAATTAGAAAAGGATAAGGAATCAGAGATTTTGAAAGCCCCAAAACATGAGAAAACTGAAGAAACAAAAGTAAAATCGGAAAATTCAGAAAACCGTGATGAGAAAGCTGTTAGAGATTCACTTGAAGAAATGCTATCAAACAGCATAAACGACATTGCCAATGAAGATGACGTTGTAAAATTGGCATCTGAAGAAATGCATAATTTAAGTAAACTTAGAAAGAACGAAACTGTTATTAGCTATTCTGATAAACAGGAAAGCGAAATTTTGGTAAAAATGCAGCAAGATGAAGAGAGTATGTCTGTCGTCTTTGAAACTATAGCTTGTGATTTGAAGATCAAATATTTTCCTGAAAATAATTCGAAACCACAGGCAAGCACAGTGGTGGTAAGTTATTTAATGTGACTAATAAATTAAACTCCTCAAATATTCTTCTATTTATCTTATCTTCTTTACGTCTACAGTATCTTTGGACATTACTTCATATAAATTTGGCAGTATCTAACACATCACACAACTTCACCGAATTCTACTCACCTTCTTATCTCTCTTCCAGCCGCAACCAGATATCGTACCAGCCACCAAACCCACGATCGACTGCGACAGCCTCGAAAAGCAACTAAGTCAACTAATAAGCCCAGCTTCCGACCCCAAATCCTCACCACAAGATGTCATCTACGATCGTGTGAACAAAGTCGAGTGCGGCCGCGTCGTGGAGAAGAAGTACGCCCGGCTCAAGACTCTCGACAGAAACATCAAGTACAAGCGTACACCCAAGTACTCGCCGTTCAAAGGCTTCACGCCGCGCAAGGCGGACGGCACGCTCCGTCGACCACAGACGCCTCTCGTTCTCAGCCCTTCGAGCAGCGCTAGTTTGTTAGCTCCGCCCGCTCTGTCGAAGCTCAGCGAGGATTCGGGTACGATGCCTGGCCTCGTGGCGCACACGCCGCCCGATTGTCCCAGTACGCCCACCATTGTACTCACGCCACCGAAGACGGTTGAGGAGAAGAAGCGGATTGACAATCAGGTGGGATATGCAACTGTTATTTAATAGTGATGAAATATTAAAAAAGATACTTTTTAAATCTTGAGGATCGGCATCATAATTTTTAAATAGTAAAATCGATTGTTAACTTTCCAAATTTTATTTTATTTTACATCATTGATTGTTAACTTTTCATATGATTCTTTTTAAAAGCGTGAGACCACATCTTACTACCACCCGGTACCTATCACTTTCGAGATCTCCAAGAAATCCGAGATCACACAATTTGATGTTATTAAGGAGAATTTGCCGAAGGACGCAAAGACAAAGTCTCACTCGAACACCGAAAATGTCAATGAAGATGTTGCGATACAGTCGAAGTTAATGTCTTACAGAGACCAAGAGGCTGTTTCGAACAATGAGAGCAACGACTCGTCGTCCGATTCTTCATCGTCAGCATCCACTTGTGGGGAATGCTCTTGCGAGGAATGCTCTCATTCTACCATCTTATCGAGTAGTGAAGTGAATTCAACAGGTATGTAAAAGTACTGTTTTACAATTGATTTTATTATTTTTGAAATGATTAGTTTGGAATGGATTGTTATGAAAAATTATACTTTCAGGTGCATCTCGGCAAAGTGTGCAAATCGAGCAAGTAGCAAAAGTCGAGAACATAATTAAGACAGAAGGTGAAGTTTCGCCAACTAAAGTTTTCAAAATAAATAAGACTGACAAAGAGATCGCGGAAATTATACAAGAGACTCCTGCGAAGGATGAGAATGCTGAGGTAGATATTTTCGACACCCCTAGTGTCTCGAAACCTATAACAGAGAATCCTACGAATTTGAATGCTAAAATTTCCGAGATGATGGTTCGTAAAGAACGCGAAGAACTGGAGCGTCAGCAGAACAAATTGAAACCGGCGATTGCCAGTGTGAAGCGCGTGCTGCCCAAAGCTGTCGGGAAACCGATTTCGCAGCTAATGAAAGCCTTGCCGTTGAATATACAGATGACGGCGATGGAGGTCAAGAAGGAAAATGATCGATCGGCGATACTGCAACGGATCAAGATGAAGAACAGCAATGAGGAAGTCGCAAAAGCTGTCGAGAGCATCACTGCTTTAGAATGCGAGAAGCTCAATGCAACACTGGAGAAGAGCATTACACCCAGTCCGATGGACAAGAACGAGCAGCAGAATCCATTGACTAAGGCAGAACTGGTGAGAGCGATCCAGAGCATCGCCAATACCGACAGATCCCGCAACGCCTCGACAAGCAGCGGTAGTCAGGTGCTTGAACTCGTACTCGAGGAAACGGAGGAAGACGATGACGGAGAACATCATCTACAGGAACAACAGCAACGACAGCAGACACCGCATCGACAATGGGGCGACTACGAATGTATCGAACGCTCGCCCGTTGAACACGTCGAGGTCGTCGGCAGGAAGAAAAGGCGTAAGAAATTTAGCAGTGCCGAACTCCAGTGCTCGATCTTATCCGGCGGCATATACCACTCCCTCGTACCCACCGACTTTGATATACTCCTTGAGGACAAATCGAAAAAAAAACGGATCGTGACGACAAAGGTCACCACCACTAAGAGAAAGAAGAAAACGGTCATCTGTCACGATGAAGAATCCCGAGACTCTGTGGATTCATCTACCGATAACTGCAGCAACGATAAACGTTAGTAGTTTATCATATAACTCTTTGTCACTTTCGTTTCTACAAGGAATAAATATTCTATTCTACATTTCGATGTATTTAATATAATTTTATATTTTATTATTAATTCGTTTATTTTATTAAAAATTATTGATGTACATCAGAGCGATCACTAATTTTTTGTACATTTTCTATTTTTCAGAATCAATTTTCACAGATAATCAGAAGCGGCCATTGCCGGAACATCAAGAAATAGTTAAAAACAAAAAGCCGAAGACCAACATGTATATACTTTAATGAAAACGAGATGTCTGGGGTAATAAGTTGTTAATGGTAAATACAAGTGTATTTAAGAGAAGGAACTAGTAAAAAATGTAAGAAAGAAATTACATCAGAAGTCCTAGAAACTGCCGTTATTGCAGTACAGTATTATTAATGAATTTTTCGTTTATAATATATTGACACGCTCATATAGTTTTTTTTAATTGCTGTATAACAATTAAAAAAGATATCCTACATTACTATTCATTATGTAAAATATGTTTGAATGTTTGTATTTTTTGTAATTACAAGATAGATAATAACGTGTAGGATATGCGTCCTCAATATTATTTTTATCTTAATTTAATTTAATTAAAGCGTGCCATAAAAAATTATATTAAGAGTGTTAATAGACTTTTAATTAAAATAGAATTTGAGTTTTCATCTGATAAATAAATTTACATTTATTAGTTTTAGCAGTGAATAATGTATCAAACAATATGTATTTATTTACCTGCAAATGTTTAATTTGTAAAATATTTTGAGCGAATATTTATTACAGCTAGTAGTAACATTTAGCATGTCCATTATTTTTTTCGAATTTTATTAAGGAAAGAAGTATCCTATCCTGATAACCTCAGATAAGATATGAATATTCGTGATCAAGAGAAGATACTCAAAAATAACTTTATTTTGTAATGGCAAGTGGGAAAAAAAGTCATATTTCAACTTAACATAATTATTTCAATCGATTCAAAATTGTTGTAAACAGCAGATAATTGCTAGTCAAATAATAACGTAAGAGTATGTTTTTGTTATTACTTAATTCTCATTTAAAGGAAATTTTTTTTTTTGTAAAGTAACACAGTTATATTTTTTAAGTGTTTCGTATCTGTATGTACATAAAAATCTGTATATTTATACATTAGAATATTCTAATATATAAAATATTTAACTAAAATGAATGCTTACGAAATAGTAAGTTTTGTAAAAATAACTTTAATAATTCATATTTTTATTGTTTACTTTTACATGTTAAAATGTCAATTGTTACAAAACTACACATTCATTTTTGTTAATAAAATATTAGTTGCATTTGTATGGACTTTTATAATAAAAATTATATTAATATCAGGCAGCTTCGAAATGTTATAATCTTATTTATGTGAAAGTAAATATTTGCCAAAAAATTTTTGCTTTTGCTCTAAAAAGTAGTAATTTATTATTTTAAAAAACGAATGTAAATACACGACAATGTTGTATTAAAGTTTGTATTTTCTATGTTTGATATAAAAAATTTTTAAAACATTAGTTTTCTACAATGTGATATTTTCATTTGTATTTTAGTATTATTTCTTATCCTTTTAAAATGTATTTTTGCTAAACTAAGCGAGGTAACCACATTGGCATATTTTTATTTACAGAAAGTATTCCAATTATAATACAGTTAATAAATAACAAAAGATAAACAAGAAAATTTATAACCAATAAAAGTAATTAGTGAACTAGAATTACTATGCAAATCGAAGATGAAAAGGCAGGTAAATGAAAAAGTAGAAAATTCAATAAAATGACTGTTTTTATTAGGCACGACCGCTACTCGGGAGAGCCTTATAATTTTACCATAGCGAAAATTGTGCCACTTTAAAAACTAAGAATTTAATATGTGAAAAGTCGTTTCTAGCCAAAATGAGTGTGTTTTAAACGTTTTCTGTGATGTATGTATGTCTGTACGTCCGTATGTAATCAAGTTTATCGGTTATCTCAATGAATTTTCAACCGATTCCATCGGGATTGCGGGAAAATGCTCCTCTAATTATACCTAAGTGCTGGTTCTCAATTGAAAAAGATCGATGAAAAAGTTTCAAAATGCGAGCACAAAGAAACATATCAAAAAATCGATTTTTAAGCTTAATGTCTAAAAAAATTAATTTTAAGCTAATGTCTACAAGCCTATCTGCTAAAACTAATTAAAATACATCTTTTTTATGTCAGACACTTTCTTCTACAAGCAATATTTGCCAAGATAACTGCGAAAAACGGCAAAAAAAGGTCAAAAATTGACGATTTTAGGCTATAACTTGACAGGATTTGATTTTACACAAAAATGTCAAATACAAAAGTTGTAGATAATATTTAAACAAAACTTTTTCCTATTTATCATTTTTGTGTAAAATGAACTCCTGATAAGTTAGACTTATAAAAACGATTTTAAACTCCAAAATATACATAAAATTGACGATTTTCGGCAATAACTTAACAGGATTTGATTTTACACAAAAATGTTAAATACAAAAGTTGTAGATAATATTTAAAAAAAACTTTTTTCTATTTAACATTTTTGTGTAAAATCAACTTGTGACGAGTTAGACTAATAAAAACGATTTTAACGCTAAAATATACATAAAATGGACGATTTTCGGCTATAACATGACAGAATTTGATTTTACAGAAAAATATTCAATACATAAGCTATAGATATAATTAAACAAAACTTTTTCCTATTTAATATTTTCACGTAAATCAACTCCCGACGACTTAGACTTATAAAAATGATTTTAAATGCCAAAATATACATAAAATAGACGATTTTTGCTTATCGTATAAAGAATTGATTTCTAATAGAATTCTTAAATACAAAGGATATAGATATCATTTAAATACCAGTGAAAAAAACTAAAACAATAACTAACAAAAACTTACATAAAAACTGTCAAAACTTACAATTTCTTGTCAATGATCTAGAGAACTTAGTATGAGGTAAAATCGAAATTGGAAAAATGTTTAATAATTCGGTTGTTAAAAATCTATAATTATGTTTTCTTACTGTTTTGATAACAATTAGAAATTACATATAAAATTACACAGCTTAACCTGTTAATTATGTTCACAAAACCTAAGCGATTGAACTAAGAGAGTCAAAATTGTCTAATATTATAAAAGTACATGTTAAAGTAATATCATATTACGCAAAAAAACTAATGTAATGTATGTGTTATAGATTTTGTAATATAGTAAAGTTCAATGTATAAAGAATGCAATGCTGACTTTGTCAGTCTTACAGTGTCCTGGACAACTATTAAATTGGCAAGTCTCACTTAGTAAAAGTCTGCCAAATACATAAGGATGTATTATAACAACAGATACCTTGAAATGAGTTCGTATACCCTGACTAAACTCAGAAATTAACTATATGAGCTTTTATGACTAGCGACAACTGCCTACCCGTATCGCATCTAACCACACACACAGCACTTTTATGATATCCCCCAGTTCCTAATTATCTATCCCCTCACATTCTAAAGCACTAACACTTGAAGATCACTGATATAGAGCTGGATAAGCTGCAAATTGAGGCTGGATGGCCCAGGGCAGGCACTACTCCATGCATGACAGTCTACTCAGAATTATCTAATAGCCATCTGGGAGGGAAATACTGATAGAGACTGTCATGTGTGTCTCAATCTCAAGGACTGCCTCACAGTAGGGATGAATAAAACACCTGAACAGATTAGCCACTGATCTGGGAGACAAGCGAGGAGAGTTGAGCACCTAGAAACCACATATAACTAATGAATAGTTGACAGAAAAAAACATTACCATATAAAAGAAAAGTCTGGTTGTTGTTCACTATTCTCGCTGCACCAGCTACCTGCAACAATTAGAGAGGAAAGACTGGTGGAACCTCATTCATTGTTTCATTGCTGAAAACACCTCCAGCCTGAGAGTCACTGAAGGCAGCAGCAGTAGATTAACTATACACAGAGCCACTAGTATAAGAGTCAAACACACACATGGGAAGTTGAGTATCTGAAAACCACATATATGACTAATAAATAAATGAGCCAAGCAACATCACCACACTCAAGAAAACTTCTGCAGCAGTGCCCATCTTTTACACTACTCTCGTCGCCAGATACCTGCAATAGAGAAAGTACCATCAGCTTACCTATCAGAGAGGTTAGGAACGAGAAAGGGCTTACGTAATTTGCTCTCGCCGTCGACACGCTGCCTTCCTATGTCTCTGACGAATATTATCATTAATCAGTAACACGATGAAAGGGACGACATCCTCCAGGGCGGCGTATTGCAACAGCCGTCATCACTGCAGGGAACGCCGGGAGCCGGCGATTGTTGACATCACACACCATGGACATACGCGCAGGCACGCCGCCGTAGGGCCGCAGTCAACACAGACTCACTAGGGCTAGTAGCAGAAAGCGCGCGCGATCCATATATATACCTATAGATATACCATATCTTATATACAGGGAGCACTCACGGTCACGTGGGTCGCATGCGTCTTTCCGCTGGTGCGAACGCACTATACACAGCCGAGATAGTAACGGTTACCCGGCTGCTGTACTCAGCACGCACGCAGTGACGCAGTACCAAGACAGATTATTATACCATTGCCGAATGCACCCGTGTTGATTTTTCTCTTTTTGTTTTTCTCCTATTCGCGGTATTAGTGTATGTGTCCATGTGCCGTAATTGTATACGGTACATGTATAAGTTATACGAATACCAGTGAGCGATTAGTCTACAGTTTTCGTTAAAACTGTGTAAAATTTAACTTTATATTTTTGTATTAATCGGGAGTAATGAAACGGTATTTTTCCTTATATTATTCAAAAGCATTTTACTTAACACAAAAATTTCAAGTACAAAAGTTGTGAATAACATTGAAATAAAATTTGTTTTCTATTCAACATTTGCATAAACAAAAATAAAAACTATTATTATAGGGTAAGTGTGCCAGTTACTGTGCCCCTTAAGGCGATGTCCGTAGTATTTAATCAAATACTATTTTTTTTTTTCAATTTTTAATCATCTTAAGGGGATGCCTTACTCGTACCATTACCGACCGAGTAATTCACACAGTTTCAAGCTGATTAAAAATAAAATACGTCGAATCACAAAAAATCAAGAGAACACTCTTCTGTATTTTTTAACGTTCTATCATCCAGTCAAAGTTTGGAGTCGAAATATCAAGTCATTTTTTCAAAAACTTTGAACGAAATTAAATTTCGCTTTGTTCAAAGTTTTTGCAAAAATTACTTGATATTTCGACTCCAAACTTTGACTGGATGATAGAACGTTAAAAAATACAGAAGAGTGTTCTCTTGATTTTTTGTGATTCGACGTATTTTATTTTTAATCAGCTTGAAACTGTGTGAATTGCTCGGCCCCTTAAGGGGATGCCTTACTCGTACTATTACCGACCGAGCAATTCACACAGTTTCAAGCTGATTAAAAATAAAATACGTCGAATCACAAAAAATCAAGAGAACACTCTTCTGTATTTTTTAACGTTCTATCATCCAGTCAAAGTTTGGAGTTGAAATATCAAGCCGTTTTTTCAAAAACTTTGAACGAAATTAAATTTCGCTTTGTTCAAAGTTTTTGCAAAAATGACTTGATATTTCGACTCCAAACTTTGACTGGATGATAGAACGTTAAAAAATACAGAAGAATGTTCTCTTGATTTTTTGTGATTCGACGTATTTTATTTTTAATCAGCTTGAAACTGTGTGAATTGCTCGGTCGGTAATGGTACGAGTATGGCATCCCCTTAAGACCTTTATATGATAATTATATATTCTGCGAGCAGAATAAGCACCTTTTTAATACAATATTATGTAAGGAATATTAAATAATTAATAAAATAACAGCATAAGCCTTTGCATCAGTTACTGTATCATTAATTTAGTTACTGTGTGTTAGTTAGTGTACATTGTTTTAATTAGTTTGTGTCACTTAGTATACATTGTTTTAATTACTGTGTGTCAGTTAGTGTATATTGTTTTAATTACTGTGTGTCACTTAGTGTACAGTGTTTTAATTACTGTGCCTTAGATTCTGAACACTGTATTTAATCCTGTGTCTTTTTTTCTCACTCATCTGCATCTGCATAAACTATATAAAATATATTTAAACATGAAATTTGTTTTTTTTTTATTATATTTAGTAGACTCCCTGCTGGAAATCATCCATTTCTCTCCCATTGCTATGATTTACTACGTATAGAAGTACTTACTTAAGTATTATAGAAGAAAATAAAATAAAGATGGGAATAAAATATATTATTTTTAAATATATTAAAAACTGTGTTATTTGCTCTGTGGGTAAGCAACGAACGTCGAAGTTGACTTGCACAGGCGACGAAGCATGAGAAAGTAAGGTTAGCGTAGCCTACCGCGAGGGGGCACAGTAACTAAATACATTCATGAAAACTTGTCCAGTTACTGTGCACAGTAATAGAAACATGCCGAAAATTCGTTTTAGTTACTGGATTATGTTAAATTAAACAATAATATTAATCAAAACTACTTTTTTATTGTTCTTTTGTCAACTAGATGGGTTTTATAAACATTAAGTGTATTTTTTTATTCTGAAAAATGTTATTTTTATAGTTTTTCAATCACTTTTGTATAGGCATATTCTTAAGCGTTTCGATAAGAAAATCATAGAAATCGCGATGAGAAATTTAATAAATTATTTGAAATATATTATAAGAATAATTAAGTCATACTGTAGGTTTAACAATAAAAAGCATGAATTGAACTGTATATAAAAATTTAGATATTTATGATTAAATATGATTATACTCTACTATAAATGAAAATGATTTAAGGGCACAGTAACTGGCACACTTACCCTAATTCAAATAGAAATTATAAAAACAATGTTTTTAATTTCAAATATAATTGCAATCATAGTTATACTTATATATTTAATATTCCTATGTGCACTTTAATCATATCAATTAATAATACTTAATTAATTTATATATGAATCATAGACTATTTGAAAAGTTATCTAATACATATATCTATATGCATGGAATTAAAAGGCATATAAGTGTAGAATTAAAAGGCAAATTTTCTACAAAAAATAATAAATATCTAATAATAAATGCATAATTTCCATTTAAATCTTACTGCAGAGATGTATTTATGTATATTCTAATGATAATAACGATGAAAATAGGTATTACAATTAATGCAATAATAAAATTATAAGGCTTTATGAGCATTGCGGTCGTGCCTATTATGTAAAAACGAAGTTTTTACATAGGGAGGAGGCGGGCGACGAGCGAAGCGAGGAGCAGGTGTGTGTGGGGGCGGGGGGGGGCCGAAGGCACGCTGGGGGGCGCAGCCCCCTAGTTATCTTTATAAAACAAACAAAAAAAACAAAGTTTTTTTTATTGAAAAGAACAAGAAAAATACTAAAAAGTATTTGAAGAGATGTAGATGTGTTTGACTAAAGAATGAACAATAACTAAATTTTTGTGATAATAAAATATTTAATTTAATTTTATTTTTTTTTTTTAATTTTTAGGTAACTAGTGCATTATACTAATTCCTCATTTTAAATTTTCAAATTGTTTTACGAAGAATGATTTCATGTTTAATGTCTTGTTAAGTATATTTCAGATCCATACAAGTAAAATGTGATGTCTTATTAATAGTTTTTATTAGGCACGACTGCTCCTTGGGAGAGCCTTATATTTTTACTATAGAGCCAAATTTTTACACATCAAAAATCAATAATTTATTGTATAAAAACTGTTTTCCACTTAAAATGAGTCACACTTTAAGTGTGCCCCATAATGTATGAATGTCTGTACAAATTATATTACACCCTCGTATAGTCACACGGAGGTGGTGGTCCTATTTTGGGAAAGATCCGTTCAAAAATATAGAAAGGCGAGCACAAATAAAACATCAAAAATTCATTTTCAGTATAAATATCACACATGCTTCTGCTAAAACTAATTAAAACACGTCTTTTTACATTGAACATATTTTCCTACGAACAATATTTGTAAACGCAATAGTGATATAATTGACAAAATAGTTCATTTTTGCTCGTTACTTAACAAGATTTGATTTTACACAAAAATATTAAATGTAAAAGTTATTACAGAAAGCGCATTGAATTTTTCGTACACCCATTTCAATGTATATGTAGCACGGGTCGCTCCTTTAGACTTCTTCTATACTTGCCTTCGGAGCGCTCCCGCTCACCTTGATAATATTAAAACTTTTTTCTATCGAACATTTATTTGTACAATCAATTCTTGACGAGTTAAACCCGTAAAAACGATTTTTTATGTCGAAATCTAACTAAAATGATTTGATTTTATGCAAAAATTTTAAATGTAAAAGTTATAGGTAACATTGAAACAAAACTATTATCCATTTAACATTTCCACGTACAATCAGTTCCTGGCGAAATCTACTTATAAAAACGATTTTTTAACGTGTAAATACACCTCAAATAGTCGATTTTTGCTTATGATTTAATAGGATTTGATTTTACACCCAAATATTGCATATACATGTTGTAGATCTCAACAAACAAAACCCTTTTGTGATGAACATTTTTGCGTAAAACAATTTCTAGTAAGTTAAACCTAAAACAACTACTCAAAACGCTTAAGTCCTCTCTTAAAAGAATGATGACGGAAATTTGAAGCTGAAATAAAACCTTTGCGATTGATTAAGTCCGCTTAAAAGGGGCCCGTGATTGGTAGACAGTGACCTTAGCTCTTCGCTTAAGGTCTTAGCTGATTAGTCCAAATAAAACCCACAAAGTTTGAAATTATGAAATATTTAAAGTAAAAATATAAGTCATAAATAGTATTAATGGCTTCAAATTTGTTTTTGTATAACAAAAAGTATTAAAATTTTATTTATAGTTAACAATGGAGGACTAGGTACTGTTCTGATTATAATTAAATTTCTAAGCTCCAAATGTTTGTATTGTAGAAATAAGCCATAATAAATATAATCCAAGTTTCAATAAAAAATATTGGATAAATGTGCGGATGTTAAAAAGTAAAATAAATTTTAAATTCATAATATTTCAATATTAATTGTATAGGTATAAGCAAGGTAAAGGAAGAGCGCGCGCAGCGCGCCTGAACTTGCTAGTATAATCAAAATAGTCGATTTTTCGACATTATAGAAAGCAAATAATTGTTCATTAATTCGTTACAGTTTTCATCGAAATATAATTAATATTTAGTATTTGGGATGTACCAGTTTTTGCAATGTCGAAGATTTAAGGTTCTTCTGATTTCTGAATAGTAGCGGTCGTGCCTCATAAAAACAAAGTTTTTAGATAGATAGCGAGGGGTTGGCGCGCAGAGGAGCGCCCCCCCCCCCCACCCCTACTTAAATAAGACTGATGGTTAAAAATTATAATAAACTATCTAGCTAATGAGAACTTCAAAAAGCCAGTATTACAAAAATACTTTCCCAAGATTGAAGAAATGGACTCAGATATTTTAAGTTTAAATTTCATTAAAAAATTGGAGCATGATAGAAGGCGGTGCTATTCGCTGAATAACAAAAATGTGTATTATCAGTGGAAAACGTTTTTGGATGAATTACCGTCTTCTAAAGATGAAGTTGTCCCTCGTATAGAAGAAAAGTACGCCTTTTTATGTTTTTTCTTTGTTTATCTATAAAATACTGTATTTTCTTAGAAACGTGTTATAACTTTATACAGATTTTGGCGTTGGAAAATATACAAAAAGTATGTACCCGAAGAAAAAACAAATTTCAGAAAAAGTATGAAAAGCGGCCCTGGTTTTGATAAATTTGGTCAGTTTCCGATTACAGGCGAAGACATGCGAATTTACCGCGGTCCTTGCAGTTAGCAAAAGTCAAAAGTTAAAAACTAAAGTTTCGGAAGTACAAAAAACTATTTTCACGTCATCCTTAAATACATTTACATTGAGGAGAATCATTAAAAATAAGTGATGTATCATTCAAGTAATGAAAATGTAGTTTAAAGAGAAGATTTATATTCGTGTTTACAAAAACTTGTTGAACCATGTTTAGTTTAAAAATTTTTAAGTATACTAAGTAAACATTTTTTGCTGACTTAAATATATCTTTAACAAAGAATTTTATATAGTTTAAAACCATCGTTTGAGTTTCTTATTTGTATATTCATTATCAAAATTTTAACAAATCATTGGAACAAAAAAAAAACCGCTGCCAATTCATTGGCCCGTGGCTTCCTCAAACTTATTATGTTAAAAACTCGATTTTCAAGAATTTTTTCTCGAAAAAATGCTCAGTATAAAATATTGAAAAAATTCAAGCTGCTTTTATTTTCTCTAATTAATGATATATTAAAATTTCAAAGACTTCTGTTAACTTTGCTGTAACCATTGAACATCTTTAATTTGCTTATTCTTTTAATGAATTTTGAATGACAAAATTTATAAGTTTTGCAACAATTTATGACATAATTATAATTAAATTCGTTTATGAAGATAAAAAGTATTACTTTTTAAATTATGTCTAAAATATGAATAAAATAATAAGTATAATTTTTTTTTTAAATTGTGTGTGAAAAATAAATAAAATAATTGATTGTAATATTATCGTCAAAACCTTTTAAAATTCCTAAATAACCTTTACTCCAAATTATAGTTTCTTTGTGAAATTTCACACATAGGGTACTTGTCTCTAGTAGTGTGCCTGTCCGTATTTATGTGCTCCTTCTGGAATTGCTGATGTAAGAAAAATGTTCTAACCTTAAAAATAATAAATGATGGCTATTACAAAACAAAAGAAGGTATACAACACGCGCGCATCGGCGCATAGCGCATAGCGCATATCATTTCCATTTTCTAGTATACATAAATGCGTTCCCGAATAATTACGATTTTAAAAGAGTGCTAAAATAGTTTAAACTTCAAATATATCTGAAATTCATTAAGGGGGTGCCATAGTCGTACCGTTGCCGACCGAGAAATTCACACAGTTTGAAGCTGATTAAAAATAAAATACGTAAAATCACAAAAAAACAAGAGAACACTTCGCTGCGGTTTTGAACGTTCTATCAGCTAGTAAAAGTTTGAAGTCGAAATATTAAGTGGTTTTTGCAAAAACTTTGAACAAAACAGAATTCGGTTTCGTTCAAAGTTTTTGCAAAAACAACTTGATATTTCGACTCCAAACTTTTACTGGATGATAGAACGTTCAAAACCGCAACGAAGTGTTCTCTTGATTTTTTGTGATTCGACGTATTTTATTTTTAATCAGCTTGAAACTGTGTGAATTGCTCGGTCGGTAATGGTAGGACTATGGAACCCCGTTAAGAGGGTGTGGTACTCATGTACTCTGTTTTACCGGCAGAACACGGTAAATTCTATATTATTAAAATAAATATATCGAATTACGTCTTATAAAGAGATAGTTGCCCTGCGCAATGTAATAATCTACCAGCCTACGCAGTTTTGAGCTCAAATATCAACGGCATCCTAAAAAATTTTGCGAACAAAAATAACCGAAATTTCGTTCGTAAAATTTTTTAGGGTGCCGTTGATATTTGAGCTCAAAACTGCGCAAGCTGGTAGATTATTACATTGCACAGGGCAACTATCTCTTTATAAGACGTAATTCGATATATTTATTTTAATAATATAGAATTTACCGAGTTCTGCCGGTAAAACAGAATGCATGAGTACCACACCCTCTTAAATTCTTTTACCCTAAGAACTCTTCTAATAAATAATATACAAACTCTACATCTCTTCCAAATTTCAAAGAAATTAAAAAAATTTTAATGCAGATATATTGTGCGACAACAAAGAAAGTTATTTTCAAAAATACTAAAATTTTAAATATCAAACATCTAAAAAAATAACCATATAATCTGGATGAAATTTTACACAGGTATTGCCTATATCGCATACAAAATAGTCTATAAATTTCAAGCTGATACATGAAGTCGACATTGAGAAATTACGAATTTAAAAAAAACCTTAAAAGAATTTTAACCTTAAATATCTCTAAAAATCATGAGACAATTCTTTTATCTAAAGAACGTATACGATAATATATAGACTCTACATTTCCACAACATTTCAAAATGATTAAACGAATTTTTGTTTTCTCTAGTTATCATGCGACAAAGAAAATAACTTTGTAAAATACGAAAATTTTCAAAATCAAATATCTCAAAAAGTAATCGTACGATCTTGATGAAAATTCACACACATATCTATATCACATACAAAATTATCTATAAATTTGGACCTGATACATGGAGCCATTCTCGAGAAATTACGATTTGAAAAAAAAAGTTAAAAAGATTTTAACCTCAAATATTTCTAAAATTTCTGGACCCAAAGAACCTTTGAGTAAAAGAACATTTTACCCAAAGAACTCGATCGAGAGCTATCAAAAATCTACCTCTACAAGGAATTTCAAAGCGATTAAGTCAATTTTACTCCCGTAATAGTTGGACATACAAAACTCATTTTTTTCACATTTCAATTTTTTTCTCAAAAACTAGTCAACAAAATGAATTCAAATTTTTACAGATTATAGCTATTTACATTCTGCATTATTATGATTTTTCTCAAGAAAATTGACCGTCTAGTTTAGGAGTTATAAGCTTTTTAAAAAGAAACACGTTTTTGTTAATAACAAAAGAACCGTGAGAGCTAGAGCAATTTTTTTTTTAGAAAATAAAGGTATGTTAATGCTCTTTCGAATGCTATCCATTCGATTCAAATATCTCGATCTTATCATTAAAAAAAAGCAAAAATCAATTTTGAGAAAACCGAAAATTCGAAATAAAACAAAAACGCATCGGCGAATCAAAAAACGAATTTTTGACCCGTCATCACACAAAAAGAACAAAAAAAATGAGACCTCGCCGGTCAAAATCGATCGAGTAGAAGCTGAGATCCAGGCGTATTCACACACACACACACACACGCACGCACGCATACACGCACGCACACACACACATCCATACAGACATTTTTCAAAAATCACGTATTTTGATTCCTAACACCTCGAAAAACAATTATAACATGTTTTTACAATAACTCAAAAAATTATTATCACAAAGCTTCCTCTAGGAGGAAGCAAAATAAAATTTTATGAATGATATAAAATCTCTTGTGGTAGTTATATTTTTTAAAATGTATAATAAATATATAAAAAAAAATAATTTTAAGAAATTTAGCGAAGTGAGTGTCACTAAGCGATGGTATTACACTAGTTTATATTAAAATTGGATATTACCGCAGCTGGACTTGCTTCAGAAGATGTTAGAGCCATTATAATTAAGAAAACGGCGGGTAGTATAATTTTAAAATCCATGATTGAAGTTCCTATGGATAATAGAAATGAAAAATCAACTTTATTTTTATACGATACTTTAATTTTTTTTTACTTTATAAACTGATGTAATTATAGTCTTATGTCAATTAAAATTTATAAATCTAATATAGAAAATTTGAACATCAAAAGTAATTTAGTTGATTTCTGTTATATTCATCACTACGGTACTTAGTCTGAGTTATTGTTATGCATTATTTTTGAGAGTTATAGTTTGAGTCTGTTGGTCGACACGTACAATAATTTACTTCTAAAGGAAAATCGCACAGACGCGACAGTTGCGGTTATTTAGTAACCCGACACATTTATACATGTCTCTGCAGTCAACAATATAGGTAAAATCATAAAAAAGATAATCCCTCGTTCTAAGAATTAGCCGATCTACTATTAATAAACCTATAATAAAGGTTACTCTACTTCGAGTTGCGCATTTGCTCTATACATATATTATAGAAAACAGCCTACAATATTTTTACTATATGACACGTCTTCCTTATTGAAAAATATCGCGCGATTATCGTGCGATGAATCGCGCGATTAATCGCGCGACTAATCGCGCGATGATCGTGCCAGTTTATCGACCATTTTCTGGCGCGATAATCGTGCGATAATCGCGCGAGTTAACCGAAATTCAACATTAAAAAATAAGTTTTATTTCCACAACTGTGTACGTGCTTGCGTAATTGACAAACATTATGACTGTAAATGTATTAGTGTGTAACTACAGTGTTAATGTACACCCGAGGGAAGTTAATTCTTTCCGAACGTGCCGGGTGAATTCAAAATCTTGCAATCCCATTGGACTATTGAAGTGTTATTAATCGCGGGATTAATCGGAAAATTTTTATAAAAACAATTACACCAAAAATATGTATAAAAATTACTTTTAATAAGAACGAATTACTTCAAAAGTTATAGTTTATACTGAAAAAAATTTAGCTGATTGTAGCTGGACATCATGCCAAAACGTCACCTGATTATCAAGTGATTAGCACCTAAAAATCATGTTGATATTATCTCTTAAATAACATGGATTTTACATTTTGCTATGAAAAATCGAGTTTTTCTCGCAGTCAAAGCAATTAATTAAATTTTTAAACTTTTATCTATGATTAACATATGTATTAAAACCATGACCACATAAAAATATTTCATAAGTTCTTACGTAAGAACTTACGTAAGCTCTCATCACTCGGTGTGCGAATAAGTAAATTAAAAATTAAAAAATAAAGACATGTAACATACCTGTATATTGGAATAATATTATCATAAATGATATTGTTCTTAATGTGGAGAAAGGATAAATGATGTTTAATGAGCAACGTGCTCGCGCTACTCGACACCGACCCGTGATATAGCAAATTTACACGAGGCCGGAGCCGAGCGCGCCCACATGTACTCGATATTAGCTGCTACCATGAACAGTTGCGATGACGTCGGCCACAGTGCCAGGAGGCGATATCTTGGCGATGATATTGCTATTAAAAGAACAGAGAAGATACTTCACGTGGGGTCAGCAGATCAAATTTTAGAATCGTTAAGGCTTTGTGAGTTATAACTATAATAATTTTTATTCAACAAAAATGTTTCTGATTCTTTATTAAAAACTATTTAAAATGTGCCCAGGAACAATATTGGTAAACCCTCTTGAAAAGAATTCTATACTTTTTAAATATCAATAGAAACCAATAATTGGTATTTTTGTCAACCCGCTGAATTTCAGATCATAATATTATTCATATATCTCATGTTATGGATCTTGCCGCTGAAGTTTCTCAAAGCATGAAAAATCCATTAAACATCTATTTTCAACAATATTTTCAACCGACTTATAAGCAATAGCACTTATATTTACTTTTCTAAATTTCCAATGGGAGCCGTTTACACTGTTAATAAACTCTCTTTGTAATCTTCATATCTATTCCAAATTCAATTTCATAAGTAATCTATTATTATATGTGCAAAAGCCAAAAGTAAAGTAATATGTAAAAAAGTTGCGATCAAAGTAGTTGAAAAACGATTTAGCAATTGTATACTCCAATGCGCAGACAAATACTTCTTACTCAATAATTTTCAAATAAAATATGGTGCTCTTATTAAGCATTCGCTTCATGTGAAAATTCATAAATTATGTAATTTACAATCTTACAAATCATTAAGATCCATAAGTCAATTATTTAATTGTAGTTTACACTAAAAAGTTTATCAAATTTCATGATGCGAAGGTTTAGTAAGAAAACCATATTTTATTTGAAAATTATTGAGTAAGAAGTTCTTGTCTGGGCATTGGAATATACAATTGCTAAATTATTTTTCAACTACGTTGATTGCAACTTTTTTACATAGTAATTTACTTTTAGCTTTCGCACACATAATAATAGATTACTTATAAAATTCTGTTTCGAGTAGATATCAAGAATACATGTACAGTTTATTAACAGTGTAAGCGGCTTCCATTGAAAATGTAGGAAAGTAAATATAAATTTTATTACTTACAAGCCTTTCAAAAATATTGTTGAAAATAGATATTTAATGTATTTTTCATTTTATGACAATATTCAGCAACAAAATCCTCAAACTTTGCAAATGGATCATAAAATAAATATAAACATATTCTACAAATAAAAAGCAAATTTTTTCCCAATGCTACAAATTACAAGCCACATTTTTAGTCAAAGCTAAAAGTAAATTAGTATAAAAAAGTTGCAATCAAAGTAGTTGAAAAACAATTTAGCAATTGTATACTCCATTACGCAGACAAATATTTCTTACTCAATAATTTTCAAATAAAATATGGTGCTCTTATTAAGCATTCGCTTCATGTGAAAATTCATAAATTATGTAATTTACAATCTTACAAATCATTAAGATCCATAAGTCAATTATTTAATTGTAGTTTACACTGAAAAGTTTATCAAATTTCATGATGCGAAGGTTTAGTAAGAAAACCATATTTTATTTGAAAATTATTGAGTAAGAAGTTCTGGTATGGGTATTGGAATATACAATTGCTAAATTATTTTTCAACTACTTTGATTGCAGCTTTTTTACATAGTAATTTACTTTTAGCTTCGGCACACATAATAATAGATTATTTATAAAATTCTGTTTCGAATAGATATCAAGAATACTTGTAGAGTTTATTAACAGTGTAAGCGGCTTCCATTGAAAATGTAGGAAAGTAAATATAAATTTTATTACTTACAAGCCTTTCAAAAATATTGTTGAAAATAGATATTTAATGTATTTTTCATTTTATGACAATATTCAGCAACAAAATCCTCAATCTTTGCAAATAGATCATAAAATAAATATAAACATATTCTACAAATAAAAAGCAAATTTTTTCCTAATGCCACATTTTTTGCCAAAGCTAAAAGTAAATTACTGTAAAAAGTTGCAATCAAAGTAGTTGAAAAACAATTTAGCAGTTGTATACTCCATTACACAGACAAATATTTCTTACTCAATAATTTTCAAATAAAATGTGGTGCTCTTATTAAGCCCTCGCTTCATGTGAAAATTCATAAATTATGTAATTTACAATCTTACAAATCATTAAGATCCATAAGACAATTATTTAATTGTAGTTTACACTAAAAAGTTTATCAAATTTCATGATGCGAAGGTTTAGTAAGAAAACCATATTTTATTTGAAAATTATTGAGAAAAAGTTCTTGTGTGGGTATTAGAATATACAATTGCTAAATTGTTTTTCAACTACTTTGATTGCAACTTTTTACATAGTAATTTACTTTTAGCTTTCGCACACATAATAATAGATATTACTTATAAGATTCAGGTTTGAGTAGATATCAAGAATACATATAGAGTTTATTAACAGTGTAAGCCGCTGAATAAGTTAAAATTCATGTATGTAAATTCTGATATTACTAGCTTACATGTTATACGTTCAAAATAAGCAATGAAGGGGCCAACCCGTTACCACACCACATCCACTGAAAGCGAAGGCCAGATCGAGGCACATATTGGTACTTAGTAGCACTACATACTGTTGAGAACATCCTCAGCCTGATGGTTGAGAATCATTCATCTCTTCTGCTGATTCAGATACCTCCAACAAGAGAAAAGTACAAACAGCCCACCCACCCATTAAAAAGGTTAGGAGTGAGAAAGAACTTACATAGTCTATGCTTTACCGCCGACTCCGCTGTCTTACTGTCTGAGAGGAGTCACCACCAAACGATGGACGTGAAGAAGGAACCAATTTACCCACCAGGACACCGTACTGCAGCAGCCGCTGTCATCGTTGCGAATGCCGAACAAGACACGTGCACGGCAGCGTCGGACAGCCTTTTTACGGACGAGACGATTATATCCCAAGCGGCCGGGAGCGCCAACAGCTGACTGAATTGTTTGTATAGGTAGACCAACGTCCGACGCTGCCGTACACGTGTCTTGTTGGACATTCGCAACGATATGACAGCGGCTGCTGCAGTACGGTGTCCTGGTGGGTGTTGGTTCATTCTTCGCGTCCATCGTTCGGTGGTGATTCATCTGAGACAATAAAACAACGCAGTCGGCGGTAAAGCATAGATTCTGTAAGTTCTTTCTCACTCCTAACCTCTTTAATGGGTGGGTGGGCTGTTTGTACTTTTCTCTTGTTGGAGGTACCTGAGGCAGCAGAAAAGATGAATGATTCTCAACCATCAGACTGAGGATGTTCTCAACAGTATGTAGTGCTACTAAGTACCAATATGTGCCTCGATCTGGCCTTGGCTTTCAATGGATGTGGTGTGGTAACGGGTTGGCCCCTTCATTGCTTATTTTGAACGTATAACATGTAAGTTAGTAATATCAGAATTTACATACATGAATTTTAACTTATTCAGCGGCTTACACTGTTAATAAACTCTATATGTATTCTTGATATCTACTCAAACCTGAATCTTATAAGTAATCTATTATTATGTGTGCGAAAGCTAAAAGTAAATTACTATGTAAAAAAGTTGCAATCAAAGTAATTGAAAAACAATTTAGCAATTGTATATTCCAATACCCAGACAAGAACTTTTTCTCAATAATTTTCAAATAAAATATGGTTTTCTTACTTAACCTTTGCATCATGAAATTTGATAAACTTTTCAGTGTAAACTACAATTAAATAATTGACTTATGGATCTTAATGATTTGTAAGATTGTAAATTACATTAAAAATATTACTTATGTCGACTGCAATTTAATATCAACTGATAAGAATTTTTCCATCGGTCTTACAGTCTTACAAATTAAATTAAAATAATTAATATTTATGGCAGTCAGATTGCCCTTGTTTATAATCACCCCCGCAGAATCTGAAATAAAAACTTAATTAAAATCTGGAAAAAACTTTGTTAGCAAAGGACGATCTGACTGCCCACCACCACCACATTGTCCGACGTTTCGAGCCTGCTCCGGCTCCTCCTCAGGGACTGAAATAAAACCCGCGATACACCTCTTTATATACCATGCACCCATTCCCCCTTTTTTTATCTTACCTACGTCCCTCCACATGCTCCTCTCCAACTTACCATTCTCACTTAAATTAATAAAGAATGATAAATGTTATCTAATTTACTTGACTCTATCATTAAATTTACATTATTCCGATTTCTTAGAATGTGAATACTTTCAAGGCTTTCCCTCTTATATTTATTCTTAATCCCCTGTTCCAAAATATCCACACTCCCAAAATCGAAAGAATGCAAACTATTTAAACAATGTTCTTTCAAACCCGATGTACAACTTGAGCTGCGTAAACTATATTGATGTTCATATATTCTCTTTTTCAAATATCTACCCGTTTGACCAATATAACAACCATTACAATCTCTACAATTAATTTTATAAACAACTCCCGATTTCAAACATTTATCATCCTTGTCTTTACAATTACTAAATAACCTTTCTAAATTATTATCATTTCTAAAGAAAACTTGAATATTATGTTTACTAAAAACCCTTCTAATCCTTTCCGACAAACCTCTAACATATGGTAAACTAAAATATGCATTCTTTCCATTTCTATTCCTTGTTTGATTATCTACCCGCTGCTTCAATCCACCATTATAAATTTCCCACACTCTCTCATCAATCATTTTATCAATAAATTTTACGGGATAACTATTTTTAATAAATGTTTCTCTAACTAAATTTAAATTCTTTTTCCTAAAATCTTTATGTGACAATTTAATCGCTCTGTCAATGACACCTTTGATCGCACCTGTCTTGTTTCCGAATTGGTGGTGAGAATCAAAATTTAAAAATCTACCTGACCATGTAGGTTTTCTATACCAATCTAATTTCACTCTATTATTATTACCTCTAATGACTCTAATATCTAAAAAACTCAATTGATAATCTTTCTCAACTTCTTTTGTGAATTTAATTCTATCATGGATAGAATTAAACACATCCACCATTTCATCCACAAAACATTCTGGCACAACTGCAAAAATGTCATCAACATATCTTTTAAAAATAATTGGCTAAAAAACCAACTTAGACAAAGCAATACTTTCCAATTTTTCCATTACTAAATTGGCTATAACAGGTGGCAAAGGTGATCCCATTGGACAACCATATCTTTGTTCATATAGACTATTATCAAAAGAAAAAATTGTGTTTTTAAAAACCAAATTAAGTGCCTTTATAAATTCATCTTTTGTTAAACTAGTATGTACTTTAATTTCAGACCATTTATCTTGTATAATATCATTCAACAACTCTAAAGGTATATTTGTAAACAAAGATACTACATCCAATGAAACCATCCTATGATCATTCGGAATAATAATATCTTTCATTATACCATAAAAACTCCAACTATCTTTAATATATGAATTTGTTTTACCCACTATCTTGAACAATATATTAGACAAAACTCTAGCAAGTCTATACGTCGGAAAATTTATCGATGATATTATTATTCTATATGTCAACTGTTCTTTGTGAATCTTAGGAAGCCCATAACATTTAGCTACAGTGCCATTTTCACATTTTAAATATTTAAACATACTATCTTTAATATAGGCTTTTGTTTTCCAATGCATCAATAATTCTTTCAATTTATCTTGTAGTCTATTGATATGTGGATTCCTAATTTTCACATAAGTGGTATCATCCTCCAACATAAGTTGAATTTTATTAATATAATCCCTTTTATCCGAAACTACAGTTACATTTCCTTTATCTGCTTTTTGGAAGATCATATTCGGATTCTCTCTCAAGAATTTCTTCGTTATTTTTAATTCATGGAATAAATTACTATTCAAATAATTATCAAATCTATGTTCTCTTTTAAAATTATCAACAACTTTAACTAAAGAACGCCTACATTCTTTTTTAAACTCCAGATTAAAACTACTCATACTACTTTCTACCTCAGCGATGATATTCTTGATCGGAAGAGATTTACTTGAATATGATATTCCAAATTTAGCACCCTTTGACATGATATTTACCACTTCTTCTGGTATTACTTTGTCAGTTAAATTTCTAAACCAATCCTTATTAACATTGTTAGTTTGATTGACCTGAGAGTGTTTTCTATGCTTTAAATATTCAAATTTTCTTTTTAATTTACTCCTATGGTTATATTTTACTTTTTCAAAGTGCCTCTTTTGACCACGAAAAAATTCTTGCAAATCATTCTGTTCTATTTTATTATATAAATATCTTTCAAGCTCTAATAAATATTTATTCAAACGATTAATTTCAAAATTCAAATCTCTAATTTCTAAGTTAAGTAATTTATTTTTGAAAAAGAAAATATTTTTCCGTAGATCATAAGAAACTCTTTTATTGTAATCCCGATAAAAACCCTTATCATCAAATTTTTTTCCAATATGTTTAGGAAAAATATTTGATTTTTTACACCTTAGAAGAAAAGTGAGTTGCTCCTTTAAAATTACAATCCTTAAAACCATTTTTACCCATTTTGAGCAATAATCTTTTACCACCTTCCCATAAATCCCATATATATCTCTAAAACACATTTTAGCCCACCTTTAATAGACCTTAGTTTTATCATTAAAAATATTACTTATGTCGACTGCAATTTAATATCAACTGATAAGAATTTTTCCATCGGTCTTACAGTCTTACAAATTAAATTAAAATAATTAATATTTATGGCAGTCAGATTGCCCTTGTTTATAATCACCCCCGCAGAATCTGAAATAAAAACTTAATTAAAATCTGGAAAAAACTTTGTTAGCAAAGGACGATCTGACTGCCCACCACCACCACATTGTCCGACGTTTCGAGCCTGCTCCGGCTCCTCCTCAGGGACTGAAATAAAACGCGCGATACACGTCCTTATATACCATGCACCTATACGCCCTTCTTTTCTCTTACCCACCCCCCTCCACATTCCCCTCTCCAACTTGCCATTCTCACTTAAATTAATAAAGAATGATAAATGTTATCTAATTTACTTGACTCTATCATTAAATTTACATTATTCCGATTTCTTAGAATGTGAATACTTTCAAGGCTTTCCCTCTTATATTTATTCTTAATCCCCTGTTCCAAAATATCCACACTCCCAAAATCGAAAGAATGCAAACTATTTAAACAATGTTCTTTCAAACCCGATGTACAACTTGAGCTGCGTAAACTATATTGATGTTCATATATTCTCTTTTTCAAATATCTACCCGTTTGACCAATATAACAACCATTACAATCCCTACAATTAATTTTATAAACAACTCCCGATTTCAAACATTTATCATCCTTGTCTTTACAATTACTAAATAACCTTTCTAAATTATTATCATTTCTAAAGAAAACTTGAATATTATGTTTACTAAAAACCCTTCTAATCCTTTCCGACAAACCTCTAACATATGGTAAACTAAAATATGCATTCTTTCCATTTCTATTCCTTGTTTGATTATCTACCCGCTGCTTCAGTCCACCATTATAAATTTCCCACACTCTCTCATCAATCATTTTATCAATAAATTTTACGGGATAACTATTTTTAATAAATGTTTCTCTAACTAAATTTAAATTCTTTTTCCTAAAATCTTTATGTGACAATTTAATCGCTCTGTCAATGACACCTTTGATCGCACCTGTCTTGTTTCCGAATTGGTGGTGAGAATCAAAATTTAAAAATCTACCTGACCATGTAGGTTTTCTATACCAATCTAATTTCACTCTATTATTATTACCTCTAATGACTCTAATATCTAAAAACTCAATTGATAATCTTTCTCAACTTCTTTTGTGAATTTAATTCTATCATGGATAGAATTAAACACATCCACCATTTCATCCACAAAACATTCTGGCACAACTGCAAAAATGTCATCAACATATCTTTTAAAAATAATTGGCTGAAAAACCAACTTAGACAAAGCAATACTTTCCAATTTTTCCATTACTAAATTGGCTATAACAGGTGACAAAGGTGATCCCATTGGACAACCATATCTTTGTTCATATAGACTATTATCAAAAGAAAAAATTGTGTTTTTAAAAACCAAATTAAGTGCCTTTATAAATTCATCTTTTGTTAAACTAGTATGTACTTTAATTTCAGACCATTTATCTTGTATAATATCATTCAACAACTCTAAAGGTATATTTGTAAACAAAGATACTACATCCAATGAAACCATCCTATGATCATTCGGAATAATAATATCTTTCATTATACCATAAAAACTCCAACTATCTTTAATATATGAATTTGTTTTACCCACTATCTTGAACAATATATTAGACAAAAATCTAGCAAGTCTATACGTCGGAAAATTTATCGATGATATTATTATTCTATATGTCAACTGTTCTTTGTGAATCTTAGGAAGCCCATAACATTTAGCTACAGTGCCATTTTCACATTTTAAATATTTAAACATACTATCTTTAATATAGGCTTTTGTTTTCCAATGCATCAATAATTCTTTCAATTTATCTTGTAGTCTATTGATATGTGGATTCCTAATTTTCACATAAGTGGTATCATCCTCCAACATAAGTTGAATTTTATTAATATAATCCCTTTTATCCGAAACTACAGTTACATTTCCTTTATCTGCTTTTTGGAAGATCATATTCGGATTCTCTCTCAAGAATTTCTTCGTTATTTTTAATTCATGGAATAAATTACTATTCAAATAATTATCAAATCTATGTTCTCTTTTAAAATTATCAACAACTTTAACTAAAGAACGCCTACATTCTTTTTTAAACTCCAGATTAAAACTACTCATACTACTTTCTACCTCAGCGATGATATTCTTGATCGGAAGAGATTTACTTGAATATGATATTCCAAATTTAGCACCCTTTGACATGATATTTACCACTTCTTCTGGTATTACTTTGTCAGTTAAATTTCTAAACCAATCCTTATTAACATTGTTAGTTTGATTGACCTGAGAGTGTTTTCTATGCTTTAAATATTCAAATTTTCTTTTTAATTTACTCCTATGGTTATATTTTACTTTTTCAAAGTGCCTCTTTTGACCACGAAAAAATTCTTGCAAATCATTCTGTTCTATTTTATTATATAAATATCTTTCAAGCTCTAATAAATATTTATTCAAACGATTAATTTCAAAATTCAAATCTCTAATTTCTAAGTTAAGTAATTTATTTTT
This sequence comes from Torymus aiolomorphi, assembly GCA_036365515.1. Classification (NCBI taxonomy): domain Eukaryota; kingdom Metazoa; phylum Arthropoda; class Insecta; order Hymenoptera; family Torymidae; genus Torymus; species Torymus aiolomorphi. The sequence goes on from CM070877.1 coordinate 157,302,973, forward strand.
GAAAAAGAAAATATTTTTCCGTAGATCATAAGAAACTCTTTTATTGTAATCCCGATAAAAACCCTTATCATCAAATTTTTTTCCAATATGTTTAGGAAAAATATTTGATTTTTTACACCTTAGAAGAAAAGTGAGTTGCTCCTTTAAAATTACAATCCTTAAAACCATTTTTACCCATTTTGAGCAATAATCTTTTACCACCTTCCCATAAATCCCATATATATCTCTAAAAACATTTTACCCCACCTTTAATAGACCTTAGTTTTATCATTAAAAATATTACTTATGTCGACTGCAATTTAATATCAACTGATAAGAATTTTTCCATCGGTCTTACAGTCTTACAAATTAAATTAAAATAATTAATATTTATGGCAGTCAGATTGCCCTTGTTTATAATCACCCCCGCAGAATCTGAAATAAAAACTTAATTAAAATCTGGAAAAAACTTTGTTAGCAAAGGACGATCTGACTGCCCACCACCACCACATTGTCCGACGTTTCGAGCCTGCTCCGGCTCCTCCTCAGGGACTGAAATAAAACCCGCGATACACCTCCTTATATACCATGCACCCATACCCCTTCTTTTCTCTTACCCACCACCCTCCACATTCCCTCTCCAACTTGCCATTCTCACTTAAATTAATAAAGAATGATAAATGTTATCTAATTTACTTGACTCTATCATTAAATTTACATTATTCCGATTTCTTAGAATGTGAATACTTTCAAGGCTTTCCCTCTTATATTTATTCTTAATCCCCTGTTCCAAAATATCCACACTCCCAAAATCGAAAGAATGCAAACTATTTAAACAATGTTCTTTCAAACCCGATGTACAACTTGAGCTGCGTAAACTATATTGATGTTCATATATTCTCTTTTTCAAATATCTACCCGTTTGACCAATATAACAACCATTACAATCCCTACAATTAATTTTATAAACAACTCCCGATTTCAAACATTTATCATCCTTGTCTTTACAATTACTAAATAACCTTTCTAAATTATTATCATTTCTAAAGAAAACTTGAATATTATGTTTACTAAAAACCCTTCTAATCCTTTCCGACAAACCTCTAACATATGGTAAACTAAAATATGCATTCTTTCCATTTCTATTCCTTGTTTGATTATCTACCCGCTGCTTCAATCCACCATTATAAATTTCCCACACTCTCTCATCAATCATTTTATCAATAAATTTTACGGGATAACTATTTTTAATAAATGTTTCTCTAACTAAATTTAAATTCTTTTTCCTAAAATCTTTATGTGACAATTTAATCGCTCTGTCAATGACACCTTTGATCGCACCTGTCTTGTTTCCGAATTGGTGGTGAGAATCAAAATTTAAAAATCTACCTGACCATGTAGGTTTTCTATACCAATCTAATTTCACTCTATTATTATTACCTCTAATGACTCTAATATCTAAAAAACTCAATTGATAATCTTTCTCAACTTCTTTTGTGAATTTAATTCTATCATGGATAGAATTAAACACATCCACCATTTCATCCACAAAACATTCTGGCACAACTGCAAAAATGTCATCAACATATCTTTTAAAAATAATTGGCTGAAAAACCAACTTAGACAAAGCAATACTTTCCAATTTTTCCATTACTAAATTGGCTATAACAGGTGACAAAGGTGATCCCATTGGACAACCATATCTTTGTTCATATAGACTATTATCAAAAGAAAAAATTGTGTTTTTAAAAACCAAATTAAGTGCCTTTATAAATTCATCTTTTGTTAAACTAGTATGTACTTTAATTTCAGACCATTTATCTTGTATAATATCATTCAACAACTCTAAAGGTATATTTGTAAACAAAGATACTACATCCAATGAAACCATCCTATGATCATTCGGAATAATAATATCTTTCATTATACCATAAAAACTCCAACTATCTTTAATATATGAATTTGTTTTACCCACTATCTTGAACAATATATTAGACAAAAATCTAGCAAGTCTATACGTCGGAAAATTTATCGATGATATTATTATTCTATATGTTAACTGTTCTTTGTGAATCTTAGGAAGCCCATAACATTTAGCTACAGTGCCATTTTCACATTTTAAATATTTAAACATACTATCTTTAATATAGGCTTTTGTTTTCCAATGCATCAATAATTCTTTCAATTTATCTTGTAGTCTATTGATATGTGGATTCCTAATTTTCACATAAGTGGTATCATCCTCCAACATAAGTTGAATTTTATTAATATAATCCCTTTTATCCGAAACTACAGTTACATTTCCTTTATCTGCTTTTTGGAAGATCATATTCGGATTCTCTCTCAAGAATTTCTTCGTTATTTTTAATTCATGGAATAAATTACTATTCAAATAATTATCAAATCTATGTTCTCTTTTAAAATTATCAACAACTTTAACTAAAGAACGCCTACATTCTTTTTTAAACTCCAGATTAAAACTACTCATACTACTTTCTACCTCAGCGATGATATTCTTGATCGGAAGAGATTTACTTGAATATGATATTCCAAATTTAGCACCCTTTGACATGATATTTACCACTTCTTCTGGTATTACTTTGTCAGTTAAATTTCTAAACCAATCCTTATTAACATTGTTAGTTTGATTGACCTGAGAGTGTTTTCTATGCTTTAAATATTCAAATTTTCTTTTTAATTTACTCCTATGGTTATATTTTACTTTTTCAAAGTGCCTCTTTTGACCACGAAAAAATTCTTGCAAATCATTCTGTTCTATTTTATTATATAAATATCTTTCAAGCTCTAATAAATATTTATTCAAACGATTAATTTCAAAATTCAAATCTCTAATTTCTAAGTTAAGTAATTTATTTTTGAAAAAGAAAATATTTTTCCGTAGATCATAAGAAACTCTTTTATTGTAATCCCGATAAAAACCCTTATCATCAAATTTTTTTCCAATATGTTTAGGAAAAATATTTGATTTTTTACACCTTAGAAGAAAAGTGAGTTGCTCCTTTAAAATTACAATCCTTAAAACCATTTTTACCCATTTTGAGCAATAATCTTTTACCACCTTCCCATAAATCCCATATATATCTCTAAAAAACATTTTACCCCACCTTTAATAGACCTTAGTTTTATCATTAAAAATATTACTTATGTCGACTGCAATTTAATATCAACTGATAAGAATTTTTCCATCGGTCTTACAGTCTTACAAATTAAATTAAAATAATTAATATTTATGGCAGTCAGATTGCCCTTGTTTATAATCACCCCCGCAGAATCTGAAATAAAAACTTAATTAAAATCTGGAAAAACTTTGTTAGCAAAGGACGATCTGACTGCCCACCACCACCACATTGTCCGACGTTTCGAGCCTGCTCCGGCTCCTCCTCAGGGACTGAAATAAAACCCGCGATACACCTCCTTATATACCATGCACCCATACCCCCTTCTTTTCTCTTACCCACCACCCTCCACATTCCCCTCTCCAACTTGCCATTCTCACTTAAATTAATAAAGAATGATAAATGTTATCTAATTTACTTGACTCTATCATTAAATTTACATTATTCCGATTTCTTAGAATGTGAAAACTTTCAAGGCTTTCCCTCTTATATTTATTCTTAATCCCCTGTTCCAAAATATCCACACTCCAAAAATCGAAAGAATGCAAACTATTTAAACAATGTTCTTTCAAACCCGATGTACAACTTGAGCTGCGTAAACTATATTGATGTTCATATATTCTCTTTTTCAAATATCTACCCGTTTGACCAATATAACGACCATTACAATCCCTACAATTAATTTTATAAACAACTCCCGATTTCAAACATTTATCATCCTTGTCTTTACAATTACTAAATAACCTTTCTAAATTATTATCATTTCTAAAGAAAACTTGAATATTATGTTTACTAAAAACCCTTCTAATCCTTTCCGACAAACCTCTAACATATGGTAAACTAAAATATGCATTCTTTCCATTTCTATTCCTTGTTTGATTATCTACCCGCTGCTTCAATCCACCATTATAAATTTCCCACACTCTCTCATCAATCATATTATAAATAAGGGGGTGATTATAAACAAGGGCAATCTGACTGCCATAAATATTAATTATTTTAATTTAATTTGTAAGACTGTAAGACCGATGGAAAAATTGTTATCAGTTGTAAATTACATAATTTATGAATTTTCACATGAAGCGAAGGCTTAATAAGAGCACCATATTTTATTTGAAAATTATTGAGTAAGAAATATTTGTCTGCGTAATGGAGTATACAATTGCTAAATTGTTTTTCAACTACTTTGATTCCAACTTTTTTACACTAATTTACTTTTAGCTTTGGCAAAAAATGTGGCATTAGGAAAAAATTTGCTTTTTATTTGTAGAATATGTTTATATTTATTTTATGATCCATTTGCAAAGTTTGAGGATTTTGTTGCTGAATATTGTCATAAAATGAAAAATACATTAAATATCTATTTTCAACAATATTTTTGAAAGGCTTGTAAGTAATAAAATTTATATTTACTTTCCTACATTTTCAATGGAAGCCGCTTACACTGTTAATAAACTCTACATGTATTCTTGATATCTACACGAAACAGAATTTTATAAATAATCTATTATTATGTGTGCCGAAGCTAAAAGTAAATTACTATGTAAAAAAGTTGCAATCAAAGTAGTTGAAAAATAATTTAGCCATTTATATTCCAATACCCAGACCAGAACTTCTTACTCAATAATTTTCAAATAAAATATGGTTTTCTTACTAAACCTTCGCATCATGAAATTTGATAAACTTTTTAGTGTAAACTACAATTAAATAATTGACTTATGGATCTTAATGATTTGTAAGATTGTAAATTACATAATTTATGAATTTTCACATGAAGCGAATGCTTAATAAGAGCACCATATTTTATTTGAAAATTATTGAGTAAGAAATATTTGTCTGCGTAATGGAGTATACAATTGCTAAATTGTTTTTCAACTACTTTGATTGCAACTTTTTTATACTAATTTACTTTTAGCTTTGGCTAAAAATGTGGCTTGTAATTTGTAGCATTGGGAAAAAATTTGCTTTTTATTTGTAGAATATGTTTATATTTATTTTATGATCCATTTGCATAGTTTGAGGATTTTGTTGCTGAATATTGTCATAAAATGAAAAATACATTAAATATCTATTTTCAATAATATTTTTGAAAGGCTTGTAAGTAATAAAATTTATATTTACTTTCCTACATTTTCAATGGAAGCCGCTTACACTGTTAATAAACTCTACATGTATTCTTGATATCTACTCGAAACAGAATTTTATAAGTAATCTATTATTATGTGTGCCAAAGCTAAAAGTAAATTACTATGTAAAAAAGTTGCAAACAACGTAGTTGAAAAATAATTTAGCAATTGTATATTTCAATGCCCAGACAAGAACTTCTTACTCAATAATTTTCAAGTAAAATATGGTTTTCTTATTAAACCTTCGCATCATGAAATTTCATAAACTATTCAGTGTAAATTATAATTAAATAATTGGATTATGGATCTTAATGATTTATAAGATTGTAATTTACATAATTTATGAAATTTCACATGAAGCGAAGACTTACTAAGAACACCATATTGTATTTGAAAATTAATGAGTAAGAAGTATTTGTCTGCGCATTGGAGTATACAATTGCTAAATCGTTTTTCAACTACTTTGATTGCAACTTTTTTACATATTAATTTACTTTTGGCTTTTGCACATATAATAATAGATTACTTATGAAATTGAATTTGGAATAGATATGAAGATTAGAAAGAGAGTTTATTAACAGTGTAAATGGCTCCCATTGGAAATTTAGGAAAGTAAATATAAGTGTTATTACTTATAAGTCTGTTGAAAATATTGTTGAAAATAGATGTTTAATGGATTTTTCATGCTTTGAGCAACTTTAGCGGCAAGATCCATAACATGAGATATATGAATAATATTATGATCTGAAATCCAGCGGGTTGACAAAAATACCAATTATTGGTTTATATTGATATTTAAAAAATATAGAATTCTTTTCAAGACGGTTTACCAATATTGTTCCTGCACACATTTTAAATAGTTTGTAATAAAGAATCAGAAACATTTTTGTTGAATAAAAATTATTATAGTTATAACTCACAAAGCCTAAAGGATTCAAAAATTTGATCTGCTGACCCCATGTGAAATATCTTCTCTGTTCTTTTAATATCAATATCATCGTCAAGATTTCGCCTCCTCGTAGTGTGGCCGACGTCGTCGCAACTGTTCATGGTAGCAGCTAATATCGAAGTACACGTGGGCGCGCTCGGCTCCGACCTCGTGTAAATTTGCTATATCACGGGTCGGTGTCGAGTAGCGCGAGCACGTGGCTCATTAAACATCATTTATCCTGTCTCCACATTAAGAACAATATCATTTATGATAATATTATTCCAATATACATGTATGTTACATGTCTTTATTTTTTAATTTTTAATTTACTTATTCGCACACCGAGTGATGAGAGCTTACGTAAGTTCTCACGTAAGAACTTACGAAATATTTTTATGTGGGCATGGTTATAATACATATGTTAATCATAGATAAAAGTTTAAAAATTTAATTAATTGCTTTGACTGCGAGAAAAACTCGATTTTTCATAGCAAAATGTAAAAACAATGTTATTTAAGAGATAATATCAACATGATTTTTAGGTGCTAATCACCTGATAATCAGGTGACGTTTTGGCATGATGTCCAGCTGAAATCAGCTAAATTTTTTCAGTATAATCTATAACTTTTGAAAGTAATTCGTTCTTATTAAAAGTAATTTTTATACATATTTTTGGTGTAATTGTTTTTATAAAAATTTTCCGATTAATCGCGCGATTAATAACACTTGAATAGTCCAATGGGATTCCAAGATTTTGAATTCACCCGGCACGTTCGGAAAGAATTAACTTCCCTCGGGTGTACATTAACACTGCAGTTACGCACTGATACATTTACAGTCATAATGTTTGTCAATTATGCAAGCACGTACACAGCTGTGGAAATAAAACTTATTTTTTAATGTTGAATTTCGGTTAACTCGCGCGATTATCGCACGATTATCGCGCCAGAAAATGGTCGATAAACTGGCACGATCATCGCGCGATTATTCGCGCGATTATTCGCGCGATTTATCGCACGATAATCGCGCGATATTTTTCAATAGGGTTGATTGAAACAATTTATTTTAAGGTCTATCAGAAAAAGTACGTTGTTACTGTTTATGACTTGAAATAATAATAAAAAATATCTAAGAAAATACATTATTAAAGAGTAAGACTTTCTTTAATTGTTGTTGGCTGTTAGGGACTTGCTGTTGATGTGGATCTGCGATGATCAGACGATTTACTTATGAAGACTGACTTGTTTTGAAATATATAAGATAAAAGAAATATACGGATTAGGTGATGGAAGTTTTTCTAATCTTTTTTTAATACGTTTATATTATGAAGAAAATCAGCAACGTTAAAAATCTTTGATAAACTTAATGACATAGACATAATTATGTTTCAAGTATTAGATAACGATAACGCAAATACGAAATAGTATTTTAGATCATATGTCATTTCCAGCAAGTGTTTTTTGAACGAATTCTATCTTTTGATGAAACATGGCGATTATATAAAACGCGGCAATACAGTGAAAAATATATTGAAATTTCTTAAGCTTTAAATAGATCATTTAAAAAATGTGCATCGTAATTGCAATCTATAAGAATATAACTTTTCATTCATTTCTAAGGATTATTTAATATTTTATCATTTATGGTGCTGTTCTACCTAATGACTTCTGAGGCCAAAATTACCTGAAAAAGTAAATTAAAATATAATTACTATAAAACAAAGTATATGTATTACTAATGTAACTTATTTCTAATACAAGATAGCCCAAGAGATAGGTCTTTAAGCCCACTTTATGCAGAATTGTGTCATTTAAAAACAAAAAAACTAGTGCACAAATTTTTTGGCAGATAGTTGATGGATTTTGACGAGACAAGTTGCAAACTGCTTGTAATACATGTACCTATGACAGGAAGCTCTGGAATTCAAAAGCTTTTGAGTAAGTACCTTGCTGCTGCTAAAAACGATAAAAATTCATAAAAATTCATAAAATTATAAGAAAAAAAAGTAGTTGTTTGAATTAAAAAGTATAGGTACATGTTTTACAAATAATTTGCAACTTATCTCATAAAAATCCATCAACTAGCTGCCAAGAAAAATTGAGCACCAGTTTTTCATTTTTAAATGACGTAATTCTAGATAAAATGGGTTTAGAGATATATCGCCTGGGATTTTGTGTTAGGGTGCAGTCACATGCGTTCCGAAAAATTCAACGAAACGCCCGTGAGAGCGAGAGAGACTTTCACGGAAGAAACCTGTAATGAATAGCCGCAATTCTATAGTACTTGCGAACAGAGCGCCACCTGTCGGGCGACTGATGGCTTTACGCCGTGCGCGTGAAAGCGGCGGGCAGACCGATACGGGACTCCATGCCAACCGGAGCTTGCCCTTGTAACTACGTAACTTGTATTCACTTAAATAAACCATATTTATATATCTAGTCCAGTGTTATTATTACTAGACATTACATTGGCGACGAGGATAAACTGGTAAGAGTACGCAAACAAGAAAAGTGAAACAAAAATGAGTGATAGAGAGGGAAAGTTGCAAGAAATGGCACAGCACGTGAACAATGAAAAGAAAGAACTCGAGCGAGCTAGAAGAAAGAGAAAAGAGGCTGCAGGAAGAAGGTCAAAGAATAGAAGCAGCAAAATAATTGACGGAGCTAGCGACAGCAGGCAACGTGCAGCGACCTGTTGCAAATACGGTGGTCAGGGGTACAATTGGTAGCATCTCGGAATATTCTCTCGACGACGACTGGATAATGTGGTTCGAGCGATTAGAGCAGTATGTAATAGCAAACGAAGTGCCAGCACAGAAACATGTGGCGTTATTTCTAACCCTTATCGGAGAGGATGAATATGCATTATTGTGTGACCTTTGCTCACCACAAAAACCAGACTTATTCACAATAGATGAATTGGCCAAAACAATGAAAGATGACCTTCAACCTACACCAAATGTAATAGTGGAGCGATATAAATTCAAAGAGTGTAAACAGGAGTTGGGAGAAGGAATTAAAGAGTACATCGCTAAGCTGAAGAAGGTAGCAGTGTTTTGCGAGTTTGGCAATAACTTGGAAAACAGTCTCCGTGACCAGTTCGTGTGGGGAGTATCAAGCGAGGCTACCAAGAAAAGGCTATTAGGAGAAAAAGACTTGACCTATGCAAAAGCGATCGAACTAGCCTTATCCCTGGAAGCGGTACACCGCGATGCTGCTAAGATGATCTCAACACCAGAGGCAGTCAACTTCGTGAACAACAAGAAGATACCGGGAAATAGGCAAGTGAGCGAAGCGAACAGCGATTCGGGGAATTGTTATTGTTGCGGGAAGCCAAATCACCGAGCGTCGGAATGTAGGTATAATGGGTACAAGTGTCATAATTGCGGAAGGACGGGTCACCTTAAAAGTATATGTAAGTCAAAAAATACACGGAATCAAAATGCGGAGAAAGATAAAAAAGAGAGCGATAAAAAAAACAAGAGAGTCAGCACTACGTTGACGAAATTGAAGAATTGACAGAGAAGTTTGATGAAATGTATTGCGTTGAGGACGACGAAAAGAGTACCATTAAAGAGAAAAGTAACAATTCACCCCTCTATATAGAATTAAACGTAGAAAACGAAATGTTAAAATGCGAAATAGATACCGGGTCAGCCATTTCAGCGATATCGGAACAAACATATCGCATGTCAAAAAAGATGTCAAGACTCGAAATTAGGAAGACAAAACGGGAATTCAAAACATACCATGGAAAATGTATTATACCAGTAGGCGTGTTAGAAGTTACGGTAAAGAATGAGGGAAAAAGCTATGCGTTGGAGCTATTTGTTTTACCAGGAACTTGTAAAATACCGATCATTGGACGGCCGTGGCTACGCGCACTTAAGTTAGTCTTAATGGAAGTGGGGAAGGGCTTGCGCTGCACACGATACAGGAGTCGCAATGGAAGTCGGACATCGAAAAAGAATTTCAAACAGTGTTTTCAGGCAAAGTAGGCAAATATCGAGGCGGCAAGTTCGCATTAAAATTAAAACCAAATGTGACTCCGGTATTTTGTAAACCGCGCTCTGTTCCATACGCGATGCGTGTCAAGTTAGAGACTGAACTGGAATGATTAATAAAGGAGCGTATTATTGAGCAAGTGACGAGTAGTGATTGAGCAACTCCTATAGTTCCGATACCTAAATCAAATGGCAATTTAAGAGTGTGCGGGGATTATAAAATAATACTTAACCCTTAGTAATAGACAGGCACCCCATTCTGCGAGTATCGGATTTGCTAGCGAAGTTGGAAAAAGGAAAATTTTTCACAAAATTAGATCTGGAGCAGGCTTACCAACAAATCGAGTTAGTAGAATTATCCAAAGACTTAACAACCATATCGATTCATAAAGGGCTGTTTCGATTCAACAGACTTAGTTACGGAATCGCGTCAGCACCAAGTTTATTTCAAAGAGAAATGAAAAAAATCTTAGATAGTATAGAGGGCACAGTAGCGTATTTTGACGATGTTTTAGTATCGGGGAGAACACGCGATGAACACGATAAAAACGTACGCGAGGTACTTAATTGTTTTAAATCAAATGGGTTAACATTAAAACTAGGGAAATGCCATTTTGCAAAAACAATCATACAATTTTTAGGATATGAATTAGATAAGACAGGCTTACACATTTCAAAAGAAAGAATTCAGGGAATAGTAGACATGAAAACTCCGTAAAATATACCTGAATTGCAATCGTTCTTAGGAGCCATAAATTTCTGTTCACGAATTATAAGAAATTTTGCGCAGGTAGTAAGCCCACTGTATGAATTATTAGAGAAAGACGTAAAATGGCAATGGACTCGAGAGCGTAAAGAAGCGTTCCAGAGAGCAAAAGACCGCTTAGTATCGTGTGAAGTTTTAGTGCACTATAGTACGGAGTTGCCAATTAAAGTCACATGCGATGCATCGCCTAAAGGCCTTGGAGCCGTATTATTTCACATATTTCCGAATAAAGAACAGAAACCGGTAGCGTACGCATCCAGAGTATTAACACGCGCAGAACGTAACTACTCGCAGCTCGATAGGGAAGCCTTAGCACTTATTTTTGGCATAAAAAAGTTTTATCAGTATGTATACGGGCGCGAATTTATACTCGAGACCGATCACAAGCCATTGTCATTCATATTTGGCCCAAAAAAGGGCTTCCCCAGATGGCTGCGAGTAGGGTACAAAGATGGGCAGTTTTTTAGCGGGACATAACTTTGAAATCGTTCACATTAAAGGTAAAGACAATGGCCCAGCAGATGCATTATCGCGAGTATTAGTCGAGGAGTTTAGAGCGGAACAGAGTAAAGAGGAATCGGGGGAATACTCTTATCTGAATTATGTATGTGAAGACATCACGTCTATCAATGTAAATGTCATAAAAAAAGAAACAGTAGGAGACCCGGTACTGAGCAAAGTGCTCGAATATGTGTCGAAGGGTTGGCCGGAAAGAGTAGATGAGAGTATGCAAGCTTTTAAAGTGAGAGAGAGGGAGTTAAATATTGAAAATGGATGCTTATTTTGGGGATACCGTTTAATTATACCACATGTACGCCACACAGCAATTTTAGACGAATTACACATTGTACATACCGGAATTGTGAAAATGAAGGATCTGGCTAGGTCTTTCGTATGGTGGCCGAAAATCGATCAAGATATCGAAAACGTGTCAAAATCTTGTAAGCTAGGTTTAGAAAACTCGGGAAACCCACCAAAATCGTCTTTGTATGTGTGGCAATGGCCCGAAGGACCTAATCAGAGAATTCATGCAGATTTCTGCGGGCCTATTAATGGTTTAATGTATCTTATCATAACAGATGCCTACTCCAAATGGGTAGACATCAAAGACATGTCTAATATTGTAGCAACGAGTACCATTGAGAGGCTTAAGGAGTCCTTCAGTAAATGGGGCTTGCCTAATACCTTAGTAACCGATAATGGACTGACGTTCACGTCGGCAGCATTTAAAAGATTCATGAAAGAAAATAGCGTGACCCACCACAGAACTGTTCCTTATCACCCGGCATCGAACGGGGCGACGGAAAATGCCGTTTGTTCGTTCAAAGAGAAATTTAAAATCTTAAGCAAATGTAAAATGTCGCGCCACGATACTTTACACAAATATTTATTACATTACCGTGCGACACCACATTGTACTACAGGTTATTCACCTGCCGAATTACAAATGGGCAGAAAATTAAGAACGCGCCTAAGTGCAATCACGACGTCAACACGGGAAAATGTATATCGTAGTCAGGCGAGACAACGAATGTATTACAGGGGTAACCGAAACGTGGAATTTGATAGGGAGGAGGTACTAATGGCAAAGAATTATGCAAAAGATCAATGGAAAAAGGTACAAGTTATTCGCAAATTAGGTCCGGTTACGTACTCTTTACGCACTGACGACGAGCTAATCTGGAAACGTCATGTGAATCAGTTACGGAAATGTGAGGAAAGAGTATTGGCCGATCAAAAAAGTGTGTCAAGCGTTGACATTCATCGAACAAATGTAGCACTAAGAAATAATAGCAGCGAAGGCAATGTAAATACGTATAGCGGGGATAGCGTCGAAATTGCACATGCGAGTGCCGAGCATAGCTCAATAAATGAATCGTTCATGCCGGACACTCATGATAACGCAAAGCCCATTGTAAGCGCTGGAGATGCGACTGCCAGTACCGCGCACAGTGTTCTTGAAAAAAAGTATTTTGAAAAAAAAATGGACAAAATGAAATATCTCGCGAACGGATATCGATAGGCGGATGAATCCAACTGCATTTTAAAGTTGAAGTAATGTACAATAAAGGAAAAATAGTCCAGTACTGATCATTTGACCCTGTGACCTTGGAAATGAAAAATGAAAGTCGAATAAATAACGTATTTTCGGCTTTTTTATTGTAGACTTTCTGGCTATCAATTTTTTCGATAAAAAAAATATGTATTCCTGTAGTGTTTGATGCAAGGAATCCGAATTTGATGTCAGAATTGTCCTATCGCACACCAATTTGTTTTTAAATCTGAAAACTCCATAAAAAATACGAAACTACGTTTCTTTTACAGAACTTTTTACAGATTTCCATCCACTAATTTACTCCGCTTAAGTGAACTGTATATAATTCAACAACAGTTTGCACTTAAAATCGGTTCAAAATTCTAAATTTTAAAATTTAAAGTCTGTGGTAAGTGGATTTGAGACCTCTAGTCTTTACATGACCATTACTAAGGAAGTAATGAAAATATTTAAGTTTTGTAGGGTGCAAAATGTAAGCTAATTCCAGTACTTTTTACATAAAAAAACTTAGAAATTGTATTAATATGTAAATAAAAACTTTTATTTTTTAAAATTTGTAGCAAAAAACACTGGCTTGTCCTCTTAACACAATGGCAACATTAATCCATATTCAGTAGCACAAGCTGCAATTACTTGAGTTAGTACATTATACGAGAATAATGCTTACGATTAGCGGTTTCACATTGAAAAGCTAATTGATTAATGCTTGACAGTTCCAAGAACATCGAAAAAATAAGCAATTCTTCGTATTCTAAAAAAGCAATTTTTGAATAACCCTTAAATTTTAATAATTCATATATGAACCTACAAATTTGTGGCCTTGCGTTTGTATACCCATGTATTATGATAAGCTGAATCCAAATCCAAAGTCGAAATTACTCAATAATATTCCATTTCTTCCAGGGTGACTTTTTCGTATTTTTTATGGAGTTTTCAGCTTTAAAAACAAATTGGTGTGCGATAGGACAATTCTGACATCAAATTCGGATTCCTTGCATCAAACACTACAGGAGTACATATTTTTTTGATCGAAAAAATTGATAGCCACAAAGTCTACAATGAAAAAGCCGAAAATTCGTTATTTATTCGACTTTCATTTTTCATTTCTAAGGTCACAGGGTCAAATGATCAGTACTGGACTATTTTTTCTTTATTGTACATTACTTCAACTTTAAAATGCAGTTGGATTCATCCGGCTATCGATATCCGTTCGCGAGATATTTCATTTTGTCCATTTTTTTTTCAAAATAGAACACTGTGCCGCGTCGGGAACACCCGCAAGCATGGGACCGAGACGTTCAACACGAGTGCGCCAAGCACCGTAAAAACTTGATTTGTAAAAGTGAATAAGGCGGGAGGATTGTAACGTATAGCCGCAATTCTATAGTACTTGCGAACAGAGCGCCACCTGTCGGGCGACTGATGGCTTTACGCCGTACGCGCGAGAGCGGCGGGCGGACCGATACGGGACTCCATGTCAACCGGAGCTTGCCCTTGTAACGACGTAACTTGTATTCACTTGAATAAACCATATTTATATATCTAGTCGAGTGTTAATATTGCTAGACATTACAAAACCCCTCTCTCGCTCTCGCGGGCTTAAATGTGGTTTGTTGAATTTTTCGTAACGCATGTGACTGCACCCCTGGGGATTGTGTAAAAATTACGTAAGGGCATTTACTCCAATCTTTGACCACTTCGCCCCGTACCCCCACGTAACAGACCGCAAGTTTCCCCTGTTTTACGTAAGATTTTCGTAAGAAAAACGAAATATAAAGAAATATTGCGTTTTTCTCATACGGTTTTATTTATTTATTTATTTATTTATTTATTTATCTATCCAGAGTACATTACAGAAGTACATTACATTGTTGTAACCCTGCAGAGAAAAATAAATTTCCTGTTTGCAGATCCGGAGTATATAGATATACTTAAAACTAAAACTAATACTAATTCTTAAAACTATAAAATATTTTTTAACATTATAATAGACTTTCTAAAAACAGTAATATGTATATATGCTATATGCAATTATCTAAATTTTCGACTTGAATTACTATAACAAAATTATAGTATCAAATCGTTTTCAAGAAATATTCAACTCGTTTTCAATAAATATTTTTCACAATCCATTCTTTTATTTTGTACATCGCGGGTCTTTTGTCTATATCTAGAGTTTTGAGCTCGTTTGGTAGTAGATTGAAAGTCTTTATTGCAGTTATATGATTGTTTTTTTCGCTTACTCTTTTGTCAATTTTCGGTAATAATATAGCTTTTTTTCTTGTCTTACTATTTGAGTTTGTGAATATATTTTTCATTTCGTTGTAATGACAACGTTATTTGCGTTTATTTATTAACTATCCAATTAATAATTATTCATCCAAATGGTGGTTTTATAATAAAAGAACAATTATAATAATATAATTTAATAATTTAATTTTCGTCTGCAGAAAAGGGGTTAATTAACCATTCATCAATAGAGTTTATTACTGATATACAAGGTACAGTATAATTTAAACAGTCGCCAGATTTAGTTTTAAGATCGAGATGTTTTAATTCAAACCATTCTGAATCATTTTCTTCTCCTTTTGCATCATGCAGAATGTACAATTTTTCGTATCCTTGAGTTCTCATAATGGACTTTGATTAAATTCTTCTCTTCTCCCTTGCTTTATTAATCCAATGCCCTAGATAATCTTATGTGCGAAATCGATTCTTTTTTCGAAGCGAAATGTAATCCACACGTTTTATAGACTCGATTTCTTAATTGTTCGTGAACTGTAATAATCATAGGACATCTTAGCAAATGGTTCGTAAAAAGTTAACGTTCTTATTGATAGTCTTAGAAGAAGTGACAGAAATTTAGCATTTCCATTTTTTTGATTCTATTATTTTTAACCGCGAACACAATTTTATTATTAAAATATAATAATGTAAGTACACTACACGGGTACTTATGAAAGGCGAATACTTTCTGAACCGAAAGAAAAGTATTGTGATACAAAATTTTTAATCGAACACGTAGATATTGTTCAATAAGTAAAAAATTATTTTCGCTTCTTACCAACTTTTTATTTTTCATTAGATTTTAATGTTTAACATCTCATTTTGCTCCTTAAACATTTGTTTACGACCCATCCAGGCTTATATTATGGAATAATTAATATATACGAAGCAACATGTAATTGTTTACAGTAAACTTGTGCTAAACAAGTTTTTGGCCAGTGCTTGAAAGCACTCTGCCTTACTGGGGCGCGGAGACCCAAGAATTTACTGAGGTTTAAAATGGAAAGTAAAAGCAGTCGCATGCGCTTCTTTCTCGCGGATGCATTCATGTGTTAGAAAGCAAAGGCATCGATGAGTGACAGCTACATATAATAGTGCCGCCATTGTTTCTTACACTCGGTAGCCTGTCCACTCCAACCCGTAAAAATATATTTATCACCCTCTTCCTTCTCTGAAGCAGCGGCAAAGTTTTTTTCATAATATAGAGAGATTAGAATTATTACTTTCATGGTTATTAATTATATTTCCAGCGTATTGAATATAAATATTAGTATTGGTTTACGAATTTTAATTTTCATATTATACAATTTTTCGATGTAATTTCTATAAAATTTTACAAAATTTCAAAAATACAAAATTGACTAAAATCATAAAAAGTAATTTATTAAAGCTATATATAATACAACAGCAATTCCATTGCGTTCAATATTACAATCGTTAACTAAATTGATAATTTTTGTAAACCTCGCGGAACATATCGCGACAGTTGATTTTGACGTTTAATTTTGCGCAGAGCAAAAACACGCCAGATAATTTTCGATGTAAACTGTAAATCTCTTCTGGCGGAGGACAAAGACGATGATGAACGATCGTTGGAACTAGAGCTTGAATCCTAAAAAAAATGTAGCTTAAGAATTTCTAGATTTTATCTTTGATCGGTTGTCAGTATACCTGTAACTTATTGTTAGTGCTACATGTATTGTAATTCGCACTTATATGTGTCTTTCATATGAGATAATATAACTAATACACACATTATAGTTTTAACGTTTGCGATTACTGATCGAACAATAAAAATATACTACAGATGCAACTGCATAATTATAAATGTATTTTATATAATTACAGTATATGAAACGTGAAACACTCCTATCGTGTTATATCAATGTATGTACCAATGTCCATGGTTTCAGGCAAATATTTCATGTTTCGCAAGAACAGATTTGCGTCCGAACAAACTGTAATTTTCATTTCGTAAATTCAATTTAATACATTTGCCAAGAATTTTATATAATGATGAATTATTGTAATGTAAAAAGCGTTGGGGCGTAACAAATAATGTATAATATGCGCGCTTAAATTAAACATAAGAAAACGTAAGAAAACGTATAAGAAACCATATGAAAATGTACATTTTTGCAAGTTTTGAAGAATCTTACGGTGGTCTACATTTTCTTAATACGTTTATACATAGGTACGGATTAATCGGTTTTTATGTTTTCATATACGTTTTCGTACGACTCATCAATTTTGCATGTATATGAGAAAATTATAAGAAACGTAGGAAACTGTACCAAACCGTAGTAAAGGTGCGATCCCATGGCGTTCCGAAAAATTAGACAGACATTTGATAATATTTATACAAGATAAATAAGTAGGTAATATTAAATAATAAATTAAATGACGAATTTTTAATGCTGAAAAAAGCGGCCGAGATGGAGAATCGAACCCTGGACCTTCGAGTTGACAGGCGAACAGCTTACCGACTGCGCCACACTAACAACAAAAGTTTTGAACAGCTTTGAACAGATTTAAAAAGTTTTGAACAGTTTTAAACAGTTTTGAACAGTTTTGAACTTTTGTGTGAAAATAGTATTAATCAATAAGAATTTGTTTGGAACAGTTTAAAACAGTTTTGAACTTTTGTGTGAAAATAGTATTAATCAATAAGAATTTGTTTGGAACAGTTTAAAACAGTTTCGAACAATTATGAACGGTTTTAAAAAGTTTTAAACGATTTTGAACAATTTTGAATGGTTTTAAACAGTTTTGAACTTTTGTTTTAAAATCGTATTAATAGTATTAATAATTAAGAATTTCGATTGTTCAAAACTGTTTAAAACCATTTCAAACTATTCAAAAATGTTTAAAACTGTTCATAAATGTTCAAAACTGTTTAGAACTATTTAGAACCGGTCAAAACTGTTTAAAATCGTTTATAACTGTTCAAAACTGTTTTAAACTGTTCTAAACAAATTCTTGTTGATTAATACTATTTTAATACAAAAGTTCAAAACTGTTTAAAACTGTTCAAAACTGTTTTAAACGTCCAAAAATACGTACTTATGAACAATTTTAAACAGTTTTGAACAAATGATATTTCCACTAGGAAGCGCTTTTTATGTTCAGTGCATATACCGTACCAATATGGACGCTAATTGGACAATAGTAAGCTGTATCGGTATAATTTGGAATGTATTATTCTCCTCTCAATTGCGGGTGTTCCTCCAGCTTACTTTTTTCCGCGCAGAATGAAAAAATTGGTTATTTTTCAATTAAAAATGCAGTTTTAAATAATAATATACCAGTAGGTTGTATTTCCGTCATTTTATTATCGGCAAATTGAAACTAATATTGTTGCAAAAAATTACCTACTGTAGTTTTCTAGGAAACCGATTCACAAATTTAATGCTTTTTCTGAAAGGTAATAAACATCTTTGTATATATAAAATAAAAAAACAACTTAGATGATAGATTAGATGAATTAGCGTCTTAGTTCACTCATTATTGTTTTAAAAGTAAATCGTAGTTTTTATATAAAATATATTTTTGATACAAAGAGCGTATATAATTTTATTTTCATGCCTTATATTATTATTTTTCATCGTAAGCAGTATCCCATATCATTCTCTAATAATTTATATGCTTTTATCTACCATTCTTGGTTCCCGTATGGAAAAAAATGTATGAAACCGCATACAACAATATAAATTTGTACAAAACCGTACGTGTGGCATCCCAGGTGGGGCACGCGTATGGCACACAGCGGCGCGTATGTAGATGAGCTGCGAGCTTTAGTGATTTGAAAAAATAACTATTAAGAAATGATAATTGAAAA
Source organism: Torymus aiolomorphi (assembly GCA_036365515.1). NCBI lineage: Eukaryota > Metazoa > Arthropoda > Insecta > Hymenoptera > Torymidae > Torymus > Torymus aiolomorphi. The sequence goes on from CM070877.1 coordinate 157,322,095, forward strand.
AGGTGTTATAATTATCTGTGTTCAATATATTAATTAAAATTGTAATATTAGTATTATAAAATGCTGTTTTAGTAAATAGTTTATGTGAATAATATTTTTTGTAAAATATGAAATACAAGAAAATAGTATATATTGAAAATAATATAATCATTAAAAATGAATAAATACCCCTTCTTTAAAACATTTATTTAAATTAATTATTTTTGTATTTCATGAAGACGCTTCTTATAATAAAAGTGTGCCACTTGTACCCCATCCCTTTGCCACGAATGCCCCATAGTGGAGCACGTAGAACAGTTTTATGCAGTTCGGTTGTCAATTTTTTTATTAAAAAATATAAATTAGTACAATTGTTTCATTCATCAATTCAGCTTCCCAATATAATTGACTATTAGACCCAATTTTTTTTACTATTTAAATCGCTTAATTTTCGATTTAATAGTAAATTAAAGTTAGGGTGCCCGTCATGCCCAACCTTTTTACATTTCATAGAATTATAAGTCTGATCCATTGTAGAAAAAATAAATGTAAGTATAGAACTGTCGAGCAACGTGTGGACGACCGCTGCATCCAGCACGCGGTGAAGCAGATCTCCGGGTGCGGTCTTGCGTGAAGCCACCGACACCGGCGCCTTTTTACCGCACCTGTCGAGCACCGGGAAGTCAGCTGCTGTAGCACCTCGTCGAGTCTTCTCCGAGACGGCTAGTATTCAGCGTAACTTTTAAGGTATGCGTGCGGATCTGCGAAATTAGTAAAATCACGCGTGCGCGCGTTTTCGTAATTCTGAGAACTGTTGTGGCTTGGCGCGTGTTTACTCGCGAGCTTTGAATTCCCGGAACTCGCGCGCAACGCTCACGCGTTCCGAGAATTTGACGGCCATCTTGACGGCCATTTTGAAATTTGCGTGTTATGTTTCAAGCTCGCTCTTGTGCAAGGTTACACGAAAAATCTTTTAGTACTTTGAGTTACGCGTACTAAATTTCTGAATTTTATTAAATTTATGCATTAACTAGTCACCTTGTTAGTAAAATTCTTTAAAAAAATAATTTTTTAAGCGGGAAGTGATCTCTTAGTTTTTCACGCGATTTACTGAAATTTCGATACTTAATTTTTAAGTTAGAACTTAGGTTATCTAGAGATTAGGCTAGCTTTAACAATCATTGTTTGTACCTGCGAGTACTAACTAGGCAATCTGTGATACGCATCGACGTAAGGCAATTTAGGCACGTCGATAACCTCACCGGAGGAATTGGATTTCTCCTATCTTCTACGTGAACTTTCGAGTCGCATAGAGATAGTATTTACGTACTCGGTTTTCGGCTCGCGCAAATTTCTATCCAGCTAAATGGCTGACGGTAGTGATCAACCTAACCTAGCTCGCGAGGTGCAGGAGCTTCGTCAGCATTTAGCTGACCTGACGAATGCTCGACAAAACGTTCAAGGTAACGACCAAGCCGCGACCTACGCCCCAGCGGTAAATGCGATTTACCGGTACCAAAGATCACCTTCTCCTCTCCCGAAAATCCGTCTGTATGGTTTGCGCAAGCTGAGATCCCCCTCAGAAATGCAGGCATCACTGCGAGTGCAACAAAAGCTGACTTCATCTCCGAAAAGCTAGACATGGAAGCGTTCGAAATTATTAAAGAAATTGTCACCGCTGACCCTCGTCTCGCAGATATTTTCGAACGAATTAAAAGCCGCCTAATCGATACATTCGGCGCTTCTGCCGAAACGCGTCTGCGCCAGCTTCTTAAGGGTCAGATCTCGATAATCGGTAAACTGTCACTCATTCTAAACCGCTTGTGTAGTCTCGATACAGGTGCGAGTAATGACATTATTCGCTCTGTCTTTTTAGATCAGTTACCATCGCATTGCAAAGGCACCCTCGCGATTTCGGAAGTAACGGATCTTCATAAACTTGCTCAGATGGCTGATAAAATTGTAGAAGCTATCGATTCGAGTCAAATACAGATCGGTAGTGCTTCCGGGCCGCAAGCTCACGTAGTTTCCGCAAACCAATCCAATTCCTTAAATCTCGAGGCTGCCGTTAAGCGCCTTGAGCGTAAATTCCATTCGTTTGATAAGAGATTAAAGGCGATTGAGGGCTCATCAGGTAACTCCTCTACGCCCGAGCCAAAAGGCAAACCTCGACGCAGTCGTTCTTCTAGTTGGGATTCTTCGGGCCTATGTTTAGCCCACCGCAAATATGCGGACAGCCCTCTCTCTTGCAGAGAGTGGTGTTCTAAATACAGCGAATGGCTTAAACAAAACCCTCAAAAAAACTAGCTCTGCCTTCTGTTTCTGAGACGGCTGCAGAGGGTGATCTAACTTCTAAACGTCTCCATGTACGCGACCGCATATCTGGTAGAATGTTTTTGATTGATACTGGCGCGGATATTTCTCTCATCCCATTGAATCCAAAAGTTCACGGCAAATCTAGTACGTATAAACTTTTTGCCGCGAATAATTCTATTATTAACACCTATGGTGAATCTCCACATATTCTTAATTTAGGCCTTAAGCGTCCAATTCGTTGGAATTTTTGTATAGCAGACGTATCTCATCCGATCATAGGTGCTGATCTCTTATCGCACTATGGTCTCTTAGTTGACCTCAGAAGAAGTTGCCTCGTCGATCCGCTTACATCTGTCTACTCGCTAGCCATCACAAAAGAAGTTTCAGTCGACTCTGTTTTCACAGTAAGTCCTGGTTCCAAATGTGCAGAATTGCTTGTTGAATTTTCTGAGATCATGGACGTTTTAAAACCCGCACTCACAGAAAACAATGGTGTATTCCACCGTATTATAACCTCTGGCTCGCCTGTCTCTGAGCGTCCTCGTAGATTTGCTCCAGACAAGCTTAAAGCTGTAAAGGCCGAGTTTGATGCTTGGGTTGAGGCTGGAATTTGCCGCCCCTCTAGCAGTCCCTGGGCCAGCCCACTCCATATGGAGTTAAAAAAGGATAATTCTTGGAGACCGTGTGGTGATTACAGGCGTTTAAATGCTGCGGCACTTCCGGATAAATATCCAACTGCTCACATTCATGACTACACGAATAATCTTCACGGTAAAAAAGTCTTCTCAGCATTGGATCTTCATAAGGCATTCAACCAGATCCCAGTGGCTCCTGAAGACATTCCCAAAACGGCGATAATTAGGCCATTTGGCCTTTTTGAATTTATTTACATGACATTTGGTCTTCGCAATGCGAATCAGACCTTCCAGCGTTATATAAACAGCGCGTACATAGACGATATCTTGGTCGCTTCATTCTCATTAGAAGATCACCATGCTCATCTTCGAATAGTCTTTGAAAGGCTTAAGAAGTTTCATCTTCGCCTAAACGTTGACAAATGTACTTTTGCTGCTGAGGAGTTGAAATTTTTAGCCTACCTTGTGAATGGTGAAGGCATTCGCTCCATTCCAAGCAGAGTTGAGGCCATTTTGAATTTCCCAAAACCTCAGACAATTGTAGAACTTCGCAGGTTTATCGGTACCGTAAATTTTTACCGCCGTAATATGCCTCCCGCTGCAACCTCTCAGGCTCCTCTTAACGCTCTCTTCACTGACTCTCGGAAGAATGATAAACGCCCGGTGATTTGGACAACTGAGGCGGAGAAGGCTTTTGTTCGTGTCAAAAACGAACTTGCCACAGCAGCCCTGCTTGTACACCCTCGCATTAGTGCAGAACTACGTCTAGTCTCAGACGCCTCGGATGTAGGCATGGGTGCTGCCTTAGAACAACTATCATTAGTTGGAATTTGGGAACCCCTTGCGTTCTTCTCAAAGAAGTTTTCTCCTGCCCAACAAAAATACAGCGCTTATGACCGCGAGCTCACGGCCATATATGAAGCTGTAAAATATTTTTCATTTCTCGTTGAAGGCAGGGACTTCAAGATCCTAACTGATCACAAACCTCTTATTTATGCGTTTATGCAGAAATCAGACAAAGCGTCACCGCGCCAAACGCGTTAGCTTTCTCTGATTGCACAGTATACCATCTAAATTGAATATATCAAAGGTGTGGACAACAGTGGCTGATTCTCTGTCTCGGATAGAGTCAATCAGGCTCCCTGTTGAAATCGATCTTTCCGATCTAGCTGCAAAACAGGAAGCTGACGAGCAGCTGAAATCCATCAGAGAATCGCCTGATTTTCCCTTATCGCTGAAACATATACAGTGAGGTTCTGCTCACACAACAATCTATTGCGAAATCACTGGTGAGGCTATTCGTCCTTACATTCCTGAGTCTCTCCGTGAAACGGTGTTCAGCATGTTCCATAAACCTGCCTGGCCCCAAGGTCACTGACAGACTCATAAGACAAAGGTATGTCTGGCCCAATATGCACCGTGATATTCCGCGCATGTGCAAAAATTGTTTAGACTGTCAGCAATCAAAAATTTCTCGTCACGTCAAGTTAGTTCCAGAAAAATTCGTTGCACCCGATGGTAGATTTGACCATGTGCACATTGATATAGTTGGTCCTCTCCCCAAAATCAACGGCTTTGAGTACATTCTCACCATGATTGACCGCTTCTCGCTGGGTTGAGGCTGTTCCGCTGCGTGACATGATCGCGCAGACGCTTACCAGGGCATTCTATGATACCTGGATCTCGCGATATGGTTCTCCCAAGGTCATTACGTCTGATCAAGGTTCGCAATTCGAATCGCGTCTATTTACGGCTCTTTTGTCCCTAATAGGTTGCGAGCGCATTCGCACTACCGCGTATCACCCTGCGGCCAACGGCTTAATCGAGCGTTGGCATCGTAGTTTTAAGTCAGCGATTATGTGTCATGTGGACAAGGACTGGACCCGTACCTTAAGTACAGTACTATTAGGTTTACGCTGTCACCTTCGTCAGGACACGAATGCGTCTCCTGCGGAATTTTTGTTCGGTACGACCTTGCGTTTTCCAGGCGAGTTTTTCCTCCCTGAGGACTTAACTCCCGATCCAAATTTTTTCATTGAAGAATTTCGCGAGTTCATGCGTCAAATCCGTCCAGTCCCTGTCACATACCATTACAAAAAACGCGCATTTTGTTTTAAAGATTTATACTCTTGCTCTCATGTATTTATGCGTAACATGTCCAAAAAGTCATTAGAGAGGCCTTATTCTGGCCCATATAAGATAGTCAAGCGCCAATCCGATCGCGTTTTTGACATTGATGTATATGGTACCACACGCAGCATATCTGTAGAATTACTCAAACCAGCGTACTTTATGTGATAATTATTCTGATGTACCTGCTAGTGGTGATAATAAAGGCAATCAGCTCACCACTACCGATCGTCCAGTATTAAAGACATACTCCAAAAAGAAGGTAACCTCCGCACCTGGTGCCAAACTTAATGATTAAGATTCATAAGTGCGATCGAGCACATAATTTATTTATTTATACATTTATACTCTCATACATCGTTAGCACTAGGGGGGAGTGTGTAGGGACTGCGATATTTTCTCTCACTCTAACTGCAAGAGTGGGGAAAGCGCCGGCCATGTCGAAGAGAGAGAGAGAAGCCGCCTGCGAGCGGCAGTCGTTGCTCAAGCTTAAGAGCGTGCGGACGTGTGTCCGCTGTACTCCTCTCGTTCTACAATAAACCTCATTGTTGCTGTTAAGCCGACTCCTCATTTCTTTCTCCCTTCCTATTCCTGGAATCCGGAGAACGTGGGGCTCACATTCCCACAGCATGGGCAAATGTAGCGCCACCTGCTTCTTGGGGGGCTGAACTAACGCTTATTTTCGGCTTCACGAAAATGGAAAAGGATTCACGTTTCGGCGGGAAAACCTTTCGGACGTGTTTTTGTGCGCTCCTACGATTGTGTGAAATTTAAAGTGTTTTACGTGTTATAAAGTGCCTTTGTGCAGTTTCTGTGCTTTCTTTCTTTCTTTCTCTTCTTTTTGATCTATTTTGCGCTATTCTTCTCTCTATTTCTCTAACACTGCAATTCTGCTCCTGCCGCCTAACCTCAAAAAGGCGCCGAGGGGGCTCTGGCCTCCCTCTCCGCCATACCTCTCTATCCCCTCGCCTTCTCTCAATGCTTCTATGAACTCTAATAATTCTTTTAATTTCACGATGCCTTTCTCTAATGTGCCTGCTCATAACACACCCCTTCCAATCAGTCCTAACTCTTCCCCCCCCAAAAAAATCTCACTCTCCCCCACCTTCCTACTAATCCTGCAATTATTGAAAAAGAATAGGCCGAAGCAGCTGCTGTAGAAGCCCTTCTTGCCTGTAGCCAAACGAATTTTAATAACTCAACCGACGATTTTCCAACTCTGAGAGCATGGACTTCACTGGTAGCTCCCTGAAGAAAGGCAGGGACAGCTCGAAGGCCCTCAGCTTTGCGCTACAACTTCAGGACCAAGACCCTAAAGTGATCCATTCCAAGAAAAGAAAGAGCACTTCCCATTCAGCCTCAGCCCAACCAAAATAGCAGCACAACATCTACGCCTACCACTCCAACCACAAGTACTTCCTCTGATTCTTCGTCCAACTCCACAAAAACTCTCACCACCAACAGCATCATCTCTAATAAACCCGAAGGCATCACTAACCTAACTCCACCTAAGGTAACACTCTATGCTTCTCACAACAAAGGCCCCTTTGTGCTGTTCGCTGAGCCAATCGACATCCAGGCTGTCAAGGGTCATCTGCACCCAACAACAGTGGGCAGACTGATCGCTGTCCAACACAAAGGTAATATTGTATCAATTTCTGCTTCAGGCTCTCTTAAAATCTCCATTACCCTCATCAACAGCGAAACAGCCAACCAAATTTTACTTGACAAAACCTTCTCCTCTCACAATCTTCGTTTCTCCATTCCAACTCACCGTCTTAACAGGCAGGCAATAATCAGAGATGTCCCTGTCGATCTCTGACACAGGCATCCTAGAAGAACTTTCCTCATCCACTTCGCTTCTGATCTCCAAAGCTGAGAGACTGAATCGAAGAATTACTCTCTTAGACTCCACGACCAAACTCGTCCCTTCCAAAACCACCCGCCTTACCTTTGATGACCAACACCTACCTGACCATGTCAATCTTTTCTACGTAAGATATCTGGGTTTTCTGTATGTATCCCCAGTTAAAATGTGATTTAACTGTTTTAGATTTGGACATCTCAAGAACCAGTGCAGAAGCCAGCCAGTCTGTCAAAGGTGTGGTTTGCATGCGCACAGCCAGGAGGAGACTTGCCCTTGTGCTAGCACACAGCCCATTTGTGTAAACTGCACACAACACCATCTTCCTAAGGACAAGTCCTGCCCGGAATGGCAACTCCAGTATGCTGTTCGCTCCTTCGTAGTCTCTCATTGTCTCTCTCTCTCGGAAGCCTTTCCCCTCTACATCCAGTCCAATCCCCCTCAACACAACTCCTGCTCCGTTCCCACCAAAAAAGCCCAACCTTTTCTTCACCATCAGCCGCATCCGGATATGGCTCTCCTTATCCACTTCCAACTCCTCTGGCTGCTACCTCCACCCCTCTTCCACCACCTATGCTCAAGCCACGCGTAACTCTCAATTCTGCCCTCCGCTAAAGAACCCGGCTCAACTCAACTCACTCAACTTAACCAATTCACCTAATTACCCCTCCTTCCGCAACCCACCCCCGGCTCCCACTAAAACCCATCTCATCTCTCTCAAGCTGTAGGCACCAAACCCCGTTCCATCCCTAACTCTCTCCACGCTTAACCTTTCTCCCAACCAGCTGGCACTCCATCCGCTTCATTTCCAGTTTCTCGTCCTTCTTCCACCCTTCACACATATCCCTACTCTCCCCCGCCTCCCCCCTCTTTCTCACTGCCAAACTCTGTCTCTACTTCCCTCAATCTCTCATCCTCCTCCCCGATCCCCCCAGATAATAACTCAGTAATTAACTTCCTTCTCAAGCTCATCTTCGAAACTCTTCTCCCTTTAATCACCTCCGCTGGTCACACTGACATCATCTCACAGGCCCAACAAGCCTGCGCACGCCTCCATCTCAAGTCTCTTTCCGCCATTTATGACAGCATCCCAAACACCTAAATACCTTCGTATTCTCCAGTGGAACTGCTTGTCGTTTAGGCAACGCAGATTCCAACTTCACTCTATCTCAAACGACTTCGATGTGATCCTCCTCTGTGAAACTTGGCTGAACCCCCCTGACTACGCTGCCCTTAAAGGCTTTATCGTTGTTCGCAACGACAGACCTGCAGGCCGTGGGGGAGATACAGCAATCTGTATTCGCAACTCCTTAACTTTTAACTTAGTCGACGCCTATAACTCTTTAAACAACCTCAAGTCAAACGCCATCTTTCTTTCTACTTCACAAGGCGAACTTCTTACAGTTTCAACCTACAGACCTCCCAATACACCCTTTGATCTTTCTCATTTACACCGCCTCCTTGCTTCCATTTCTCACTACAGATCTATCCTTCTAGCTGGCGATCTTAATTGCCACAACGTTGCCTGGAGGAGCAGTTACACCTGCAACCTCGGCGACAAGCTCTTCACTCTTTTTACAGATAACAACCTCCTCAATGTTAACCGAGGGACTCCCACCTACATCAACAGGAGAAATCCCAGCAATCTTTCCTGCATCGACCTCGCTTTCGTTTCTCCCCATCTTTACTCTATCTGTGCATGGACTGTTCTGGAGGACAACTACCTCAGCGACCACTACCCCATTTCTTTATCTTTACGCATTCCAACCCCTTCCACTTCCTTCCGTTCTCACCACCCCAACTATCGACGCGTTTCTGCCGAAAACTGGACAGCCTTCCGAAACGCCTTATCCGTTTTTTCCTTCGACAACCTCCCTTCTGACGCTTCACCTTCCGTGAAATACGATACCTTAACCTCAACCATTCTTGACTCTATTCAAAACATCACCGTCCCTCCCCCTCGTTCTTCCACTTCCTCTCGCAAACCTCGACCTAAACCACCTGAGACACCTTAGTGGAACGAAGATTGCTCATCGGCGGAGTCTGCTCGCAGACTCACCCTGAGAGATTTTCGTCGTGACCCCAACCTCTACGCGGAACTCCTATCCGCTGAGAACCATGCTAGAACCATTTTCCACAAAGCCAAAAAGCAATCCTTCGAGGACACCTGTGCGTCTCTCACGCCTTTCTCTAACCCTAAACACTTCTGGGAAATTGTTCGTAGATTTAAACATCGCCAACTTGGCCCCTCCGATGCTCGCAATAATATCGCGAACATCGAGAAGCAATACGAACTCATTCCCCCTATTTGTCCACCTTCCTGCTTCTTTCCCAATTATCCTTCAGTTTTTAGACCTTCTCTTATCACCCTGGAATTTTTCTGTAAACCCTTCTCTTTCAAAGAGCTTTCCATCTCTATCGACAAGTGTCATGCCAAACTTAACTCTGCTCCTGGACTCCACAAAATCGACAATCTTCTCATCTCTCATCTCCCGGAAAAATTCTTCACTCTCTACTCTCTGTCCTTAACGAACCCTTCATGAAAGGGGAATTTTCCTCTTCCTGGCGTAATTTCCTAGTCTTCTTCATTCCGAAAGGTAACACGGGCAAATTTCGTCCCATCTCTCTAGCCCAATCTCTGCTTAAGGGTTTCGAAAGGATGATCCGCCGCAGGCTTGACTGGTGGCTCGAGAGATACCAGTGTCTCCCAAGAAACCAGTTTGGCTTTAGAAAGCGCAATATATGTTCCGACAACCTTTCTATCTTTACGTGCTCTATCTACTTTGGCTTCATTTCAAACGCTTATACCGTAGCCCTTAGTCTTGACATCAAGAGCGCCTTCGACTGCGTCGATCCTGGTACTCTCGCCCACATTCTTCGCGACTTAGGTCTCCCATGGCATATTTGTAAATTTTTTTATAACCTCACTTCTTGCAGATCCGTTTACTTCAATGTGGGCGGTGAGATCCAGGGCCCTTTCGATGCACTCCAGGGCGTTCCTTAAGTCTGTTGTTGTAGTCCTACTGGCTACAACGTATACACCCATCAACTCCCTATTCATATCGACCCCAATTGTCAAAATCTCTGTTTCGCCGACGACGTCGTCCTCTTTGTCTCTTCTCCCGACCTCGATTACTGCATGTCCATCCTCCAAAACAGTCTAACCCTAATCTCTTCCTATTTCCACTCTCTAGGTCTTTCCATTGCCCCTCAAAATACCCAACTTATCGTCTTCACGTGCAAATTCACCGACACCACAAACGTTTCCCTCCGCCTTGATGACTCTTCCATCAAACCTACTAACCAAATCAAACTTCTTGGAATCACATTTGACTCCAAACTTTCTTGGACTCCCCACCTCAATCATCTCATCCAAAAAAGCACTCCTCACATCAACCTTGTTCGATCCTTCACTGGCACCTGGTGGGGCGGGCATCCCCAATCGCTATTTCAGATCTACAAAGCGTTTGTCCTTGGCTCTTTCGACTACGGTTCTATCATTCTTCTTCCTCGCGACAAATCCCTCCGCGACAAATTGGAAGTCGTGCAGCGAAGAGCTCTCAGAGTATGTCTGGGGCTGCGCCGATCGACTCCCAACCGGATATTTTATGCAGAATCTTGTGAACTCCCTCTTTCTCTCCGTCCTAAAAAACTTGCCTCTAGATTCATCCTTCGCGCCTTTGCCGTCAACAATAATCCCACTCTAGAATCAATCGAATCTCTTTTCGACCTTCTTAATAACCGGAACACTCTTTGCATTCACGAACTTCCTATTATTCGCGCCTTTGCCCGCCTCAAAAGGCATCACCACCGAATCGACTCCTCCGACGTCCTTCCTTGCTTCACCTATTCCTTAGACACTCAAAGCTTTTCGTCTAAAGTGATTACGGACAAAGGTCGAGCAATCCAACGATCCTCCAACCCACCTCAAAAATTCAACCGCATCTTCCGAAACCTTCTCTCCTCCTCTATCGCCTTCTTCACTGACGGCTCCAAAACCGAAGTAGGTTGCTACGTCGGTTTGGCCATTCACTGTCCCAGTCTCAATCTCAACCTTCAATTTAGAATCTCTTCCTATTCCGTCTCAACAGCAGAGGCCCTCGCTATCCAGATAGCTCTCGAATATATCGAACAGCACAACCTTTCTAACTGCTCTATTTTTACTGACTTCCTTAGTACCCTTCAAATCCTGTCCAATCGCAGCTACTTCATTACCTCTCCTTCTTCCTGCATCTTCAAAATCAAAGCCTCGAGCGCCTATCCGCTGGCAACCACTCCATTCGCCTTATCTGGATCCCTAGCCACTGCGGCATCCAAAGGAACGAACAGGTCGATCTTCTGACCAAATCCGCCTCCAGTAAAGGCTCTGACCTCAATTTTCTTCTCCCTTACTCCGATTTTTATCCTCTTTGCCTCGCGACCTCTCTTTCCGAATTCAAAAATCACCTCAACCACTATCGCATAAACACCGGCTGTCTTTACTTTTCCTCCTTCCGTCTTACCTTTCCTAAACCATGGATTCACTCACTTCACTCACTCCATCTAGATAGAGTTGCCATTACTACCTTCTGTCGTATGCGCAGCAATCACTACAGCTTAGCATTTAGTCTTTTCTCGAAGAACCTCGTCGACTCTCCTCTATGCCCCTGTGGCGAGGCCGACGAGGATCTCAATCATATTTTCTGGGCGTGCTCTCGCTTCGACGCCCAACGCTCGAACCTTTTCCGCTCTCTCGCCAAACTCAAACTTTTCCCCCGCTTCATCATCTCCGCCTTTCTCTATAATCCAAGCAATGATATCATAAACATTCTCCTTCGCTTTTTATCAGACTGTGATCTTCACATCTAATCTAACCTAATTTCGAATTTTCATTCTGCTCTCCGTTTCGCCTTCGTCCTGTCAACTTTCCCTCCACCCTATCTTCCTCTGCGTCCTCCCCCCGGGCCCGAGATTCTCGGACCCGGGGGGAGAACACAGGGGTTGCTTCCCTTTCCCCTCTTTTTTTTATGTTGCAGGTCGAAGGCGTTTTGGTGCGTGAAATATTCAATTTCATACCTCCCGCCTTTGCATTTCGCATCATGCGCAGCATGCCCCCGCTTATTGATGGCGGTACAGACATCTGGCGCCACTAACCACAAAGAAGAAGAAGAAAACGGAAAACCCTCCGATCCAACCTTCTGTGCATAATGATAATATATTCTATATTCTCTGGTTATATACTGCGATTGTCAAGTCTAACCTATAAAATATAAAACACCATTCACTGTTTACTTCAGAGAATATAGAATATATTCTCTTTACGCATAGAAGGTCGGATCGGGGCCTCGGGGGGTTTCGGTGAAGCCGAGTTAAGCGTTAGTTCCGTACCCCATGAGGCAGGCGGCGCTACGTTCGAGCTGCGCGCGAAGTTTCAATAACACATAATCAAACCACTTATATCATACATTTAATATTTGCAAAAACCTAAGAAAGCTATTTTTGGGTATAGAAAACGTAATATAAATAATTACAAATTAATAAACCGCTGCCAATTCATTGGCTCGTAGCTTCCTCAACCGTAATTTGTTGATTCCTTTAATTAATTTTTAATAACAAAATTTATAATTTTTTAAAAATTTATTGCATAATTATAATTAAATTCATTTATGAATATTAAAAATTGTTAATTTATAAATGTATTTATTTATTTATTATTTATTTATATCAAATTTATATAAATTTTGAGCTGATAAATAAAGTTATCATTTGAAATAGAAGTAAAATATCTATATTTTATAATAAAACAAATAGCTATCACGGTTGTTTTATTACTAACAAAAACGTGTTTTTTTTTATATTTCATAATTCATACTTTTTAAGAAAAAAAAAAATTTATAGCTATCATTGTTCTTTTGTTATTAACAAAAACGTGTTTTTTTTAAAAAGTTCATAACTCACAAATAAATTATAATAATGCAGAATATAATGCATTCATAATGCATAATTCATAATTATATTAGATTATAATAGATATAATTTTTAAACATTTTAATTCATTTTGTTACACATCATTGGAGTTATGAGTTTTTAAAAAAAACACGTTTTTGTTTTTGATGATAACTAAAGAACCGTGATAGATGGAAACTTTTTTTTTTTAGAAAATATAGGTATTTTAATTCTCTTTCGAATGTCACCCACCCCATTCAGATACATAGAGCCGTTCTCGAGAAATTACGATTTTTAAAAAATGTCAAAAAATTTTTAACCTCAAATATCTCTGAAATTTATGGACCAATCATTTTGCCCAAAGAACTCGACCGAGAACTATAAAAAATCTACCTCTAGAAGGAATTTTGAAGCCATTAAGTCAATTTTACTCTTGTAATCGTTGGACATACAAAACTGATTTTTTTCATTTTTCAATTTTTTACTCAAAATCTAGCCTACAGAATGTATTCAAATTTTAACAGATTATAGCTATTTATATTCTGTATTATCATGATTTTTCTCAAAAAAATTGACCGTTAAGTTTATAATAACTCGATCCTATCATTAAAAAAAATCAAAAAAACAGTTTTGAGAAAATCGAAAATTTGAAAAAAAAAACAAAAACGCATCGCCCTAATAAAAAAACGGATTTTTGACCCGGCATCATGCAAAAAAAACAAAAAAAAATGAGACCTGTCCGGTCAAAATCGACCGAGTAGAAGCTGAGATCCAGGCGTACACACACACACACACACACACACACACACACACACACACACACACACACACACACACACACACACACACACACACACACACACACATCCATAGACATTTTTCAAAAACCATGTATTTTGATTCCTAACACCTCGGAACATAATTATAACATGTTTTTACAACAACTCAAAAATTTACTATCACAAAGCTTCCTCTAAGAGGAAGTAAAAGATACAATAATAAAACGAAATATTTTTACTTCATGTAATTTAAAATAATAACATTTTAATTTAATTTATATATAAAAAATTTATAAATTTTTTACTTCATATAATTTAAAATAATAACATTTCAATTTAATTTATATATAAAATATTTATATAAAGAATAGGGTAAGTGTGGCTACTACGGCGGTATTTTTTTCAGGTTAGTTTCAAACGATTATATTTCGTCTCCATGCAAAAAAATTATGCTGATTCTTTTTAATAACGGAACTTATATATAATATCTATCGATTGAAGTACAATTTTAGAACAAAAACTGATAAATAAATGTATAAAATGACTTTGAAAACAACATCTCTCTGTTGATGTTACTGCGAAGCTGCTGCAACTACTGAGTTGGTATTACGGTGCCATGTTAAAGCATATGGAGAGCGCTCGCGCATGCGCAGAACCCCAAAAAGTACGTCGCGGTATTACTGCGATTTCCCATAAGATTATACAGCAGTAATACATACACAATAATACCCACGTCCGCAGTAGTAACCCACACTTACCCTAATTTATATTAAAAAGTTCACAAAATTAATGTTAAGGATTTTAACATTGATTTCCTGCACTTAGCTAATGCCAATAACATTAAATTAATACAATATTTTTAGTATTAAAGAGCTTTACTTTTCTATTTAATAAGTAATAATAAATAGAGCTTGCATATAAGTGCATTTAAAAATAAATAAAAAATCTTTAATTAAGAGTAACGAAAAATTTGGTTATTGTCATTACTCGATGGAAACCATTTCATTTAAGTTTTAAAATAATTGGACTTTAGACTAACAAGATTTTGGCAACTAATTTTATTTAAGCAGTGTTGATGTTTTAGGAGTATTTTCATAAAATTAGTTGCTAAAATCTTGTTCGTCAAAGTTCCAATTATTTTAAAACTCATGACGACTTTTATCGAACATTTTATCTAACTGAATTTTCATTAAAATGTGTGACAGTTAATTCAATATGTATCGTTTAAAGAATTTATTAAATTCCACATACTTTGTCTAGTTTTCAAAGATGTAACGTCCATCTATACTACAAATTAAGTATATATTTACTTAAAAATATTAAGAAAAAATTATAAACTAAATATTTAATAACTTTATCCAAATAAATGACCAAAGTTTACTGTTGAAGTGTATTCCTTACTAATGCTATTTGAATCTCGCGCGAATCTGGAGCGTAGCGCCGCCTGTCTTATGGGGTACGGAACTAACGCTTAATTCGGCTTCACCGAATCCCTGGGATCCGACCTTCTATGCAAAAGATAATATATTCTACACTGTAAAACAGCCTTTCTAAAAATTCTACGTTGGAAGTAGGTAATCAAAGTGACCTACGTTGAAAGTGGTAAAATTAATACAAATCCAGCTAATTCACTATTTTGAAGTTAGTATTTTTACTACATTGAAAGTAGTAAATGAATTTTACTACGATCAACGATGGTCACTTTAATTACCTACTTTCAATGTAGTATTTTTACAATGTGGTTGTAATTTACCTATTTCCAATCTAGTATTTTTACAATGTGGTTGAAATGTAGTTCAGATTTTACAAAAAACGTAGTAAAATACTCATGAAATTTGTAATTTTACAACTTTCAAAGTATTAGTGAATTTACCGTTGTCTAGTGGAAAAATTTTACTAATCCACTGTAATGTTGTGAACTGCGTTCTCGTGAACGAGTAACAGAATATTTAGGATCGGTCTACAATGATAATCTCGAATTTAAAGAATTGATTTCAAAATAAATATTAAATAAATCAACCAATTAAATAGCAAACGTCTTGAAACGTATTCCCATAAAATAAAAACCTGTTGGAGATTTTAACAATAAAATCATTAATTTGTTTCAGATAAATTATATCAACCGTTCTGTAAATAAATAACAAATAAATAATAAACGAATTACGATAACGCGAATAGAAAATAAATGACTGACGATAAATACGAATACCGTACGTAATTAAATAATGGATAGGTGATCAACAATTTGATAATTAATAGCTTGCGAGTCAAATGAACTAATAACAATTAATTTAGGCATTAATAATAATAATTAAGATTTAGAGTCTATTAATATTAAGATTAAATAAATTATAACAGGATAAAACTCTCTCAGGGAAACGCTCATTCCTTTTCTAAATATATAATTCCTAGAGTTGTTTACTCCATATAATTCCTAGAGTTATTTTCTCCATATAATTCCTAGAGTTATTTACTCCATATAATTCCTAGAGTTGTTTACTCCGTATAATTCCTGGAGTTGTTTAATCCGCATTATTCCTGGAAATATTTATTCCATATTTTCCAAGAGTTGTTTGTCTCCCCCCCCCCCTCTTCCTGTTTCCCTTCTATTTTTGGAGTCTCAAGGTCAACAGAGGGAGCCAGATAAATCCAGTTATAACTGAGCTAGCTACCCCCACTCTCGAGGACGATCCAGAATAAACTAGAATTATCCAGCGAGGCCACTCCCACTCTCAAGGACAAAACCGGATTAAACTAGAATTCTCCAGCGAAGCCACTCTCACTTGAGGAAGGAAAATAGTTCTGATTGGTTCCACTCCCACCACCAACCTGGAATTCCACCTGCAATTTAGACTATAAATAGGGCCTCCTCACCGGCTTCCAGTAGTCACTCCGAGGTCTCTGTGCAAGTGCCTCAGAGCATAATATTCAAGGTCAATTTGAATTATATCGAGTCACGTTTAAAAGTCTTTATATTTTGTTAAAGTTCCAAAGTATTTTATTAACTGAATAAAACTTCAAAGTTAAAGTTTATTTCTTCAAGTTCGAGTTTTCATTTCAAAGTTCATGCATTTCCTTGCCCTTCAGCGCTTAATCGGACAACGAACCCACAATCTAATTGGTCAACGAGGCGACCATTGCAGAAGCACCCTTCTGCTCCCAGACCCCGACTCGGGTCGTAACAGCAAAGAAGATAGACGTACATAGAAGCGCAAAGCGGATAGGAAGACTGAGGCACCCCGAAGAAGTACGCACCCCGACCACGCGAGCGCGGCAGTCAATTTCTAAATGCTGCGAGAACAGCTGATGCGCGGCCGGTAACACACCACCCCTACCGGCTGCAATGATAACACGACGTACTTCGTACGTAACATTGCAAAATTATTATTTACAAAGATCTGTTATTGCTATTGCTATAACAAAAACGATAAATAAAAACAAATTAATCTTAAACTCATACTCCTAAACCCAAATGGGGGGACACCTTATATATTACATACATGAAGTACATTCACGTGAACTACATTGGTCCTGTGGATAGCGCGCATGTTTACTATCTTTTTCGTGCGGGTTCAAATCCATTATCGGATTTTTTTTTTTATATATATATATATTAATATAGTATAATAAGATTGTTATTTTCTGCTGATTTGAAAATAACGTGAAAATTAAAAGCGCGAACTATAGTTTTGGCGCCTTTTTCTATTGTATTTGTAATTCAAAAGATCTTATCGTATTTTATGTACTTCTGCTATGATTATTATGATAAATAATAATATATTATTAATATTTAATATTCTTAATTACATTAGTTAACTGTATAAATTATGTAAAACAACAACAATAAAAATCTAACGTAAAATACCTCTAAACAATATAACATATGAATAAAAAACCAATCAGATAAAAAAAATTCATTCTTTCAAAATTATTTTAAAAGGTCGAGTGTAAATTATTTTTTAAGCTAAATATAGGAAAAATTCTTTATTTCCTTTAAATTATTATTTTTATTTACTTCACAGTTTTATTTACAATGGTTATTTAAAAATATTATTCATGTATTCTATATGATTTCTCATGAAATAGTATTTAAGTATTTTTATAATTATTTTATATAACAATTCGTAAATAAAACAAGAATTATCCAACATTTTTTATATACGGGAGTGCGAAAAAACTTCAGAAATTTTACTGTTATTTTCAAATCGGCAGAAAATAACAATCTGATTATACTATATTAATATATATATAAAAAAAAATCCGATAATGGATTTGAACCCGCACCAAAAAGATAGTAAGCATGCGCGCTATCCACAGGACCAACGGAATTGACGTGAATGTGTTACACGTATGTAATATATAAGTTGTTCCCCCATTTGGGTTTAGGTGTATGAGTTTAAGATTAATTTATTTTTATTTATCGTTTTTGTTATAGCAATAGCAATAACAGATCTTTGTAAATAATAATTTTGCAATGTTACGTACGAAGTACGTCGTGTTACCATTGCAGCTGGTATGGGTGGTGTGTTACCGGCCGCGCATCAGCTGTTCCCGCAGCATTTAGAAATTGACTGCCGCGCTGCGCGTGGTCGGGGTACGTACTTCTTCGGGGTGCCTCAATTTCCCTGCAGGCTTTGCGCTTCTATTTACGTCTATCTTCTTTGGTAACAGTAAATCTACAAGGGGTTTTTTACAGCGTATATTCTCTGTTTACTTCTCGTGCGAGCTAAATATAGTAGCCAACCTTCTTATAAATGAAATACTTTTTGCAGTGAAAAATGGAAAAAGTACGAATAAAAAAAGAGGAACACTGCAAGAAAGTAAAATCAAAAAGAACTAAGAAAAAAGTGAGGATGTGTTATTCGAGAGAAAACTTATTATTGGCCGTAAAAGAAGTTCTAGAGGGTAGTTCAATAGCGTCGGCTTCTAAGAAATATAATGTCCCGGAGGCGACGATCCGCGCTAGAAAAAATAACAAGTACGCGGATAAAAAACCAGGACCAGCGTCAGTTTTATCCGCAGATCAAGAGACCGACTTGGTGAGATGGGTGATGGAAAGCGGTAGGCGCGGGTTTCCAGTTACCAAACCTCAACTCTTCGATAGCGTTAAAAAAATTTGTGACGATTCCAAGAAAAAGACTCCGTTTATTGACAACAGACCCGGCAGAACGTGGTATGATTCTTTCGTAAAACGTCATCCTGAAATAAGCCAAAGACTCTCAGAAAATGCTTTGTTAAGCAGATCAAAAGTATCTGAAACTAGTCTGCGTACATGGTTTCACGAAGTTAAAGAGCATTTTATGGAGAATAATTTATTGTCTCTAGAACAAAAGAGAATCTTCACTTGTCAGGAGACAAGTATGTATGATTTTTATTCAGAGATATTCACAAGTAATAATTATGACTTACAAATTGTTTCATTTTTTAGGAGTTCCTTTAAATCCAACATCATCTACAGCATTAGCACTTGAAAATTTAGATAACCTAGTTGAAAACAGTAAAAAAGAAAATATATCTGTTCTGATAACAGCAAATGCTGCAGGAGATTTAGCTCCAACATTTGTTTTGTTTGCTGGCAATTCATTACCTAAAAATGCAATGGGATTCGCTCCATCTGAGTTTGCTCTTGGATACACCGAAAATGGGTGGATGACATCAGAAGTATTTTATAATTATATAGTCAATCAGTTTGAACCATGGCTGAATGCGAATAAAATCAAGCGTCCAGTAATTTTTTTTATGAATGGGGATTCATCTCTCGTTACACTACATTTGAATAGATATTGTTCAAAGAATCAAATAGTCTTGATTTCTTTGCTTCCCAATACAACTGTAATTCAGCCATTGGATCTTTGGTTTTTTACAAAATTAAAAATTGTATGGCAACAGATTCATGAAAATATTTGCAGTAATTTCTTTACAATTGGTATAGAAAAATATCAATTTGCTCCAAATTTGAAAAAAGTATTAGATACCATGGATGTCAAGAAATTATTACAAAATGGATTCAAAAATTGTGGGATATACCCGTTTAATGCAAATGCTGTTGATTATACTAAACTTTTAACTAAAGATCTGCTTACTTGTAAAGTCACAAAAAGTGATTCTTCAGCTAAGGATAACTGTGATGGTTATTTAAAAGTTTTTGAAAATGCATTAAACAAAGATCAATTAGAAACTTTTCGTTTAAATGGAGATCCAGTATGGAAGGGTACCATAGAAGATACTAATCTTTTCAAAATTTGGTACAAAATATCACATTCCAATTCATCTTTAATTTAATTAATTTTTCTTGATAAAATTTACAAAATTATATGCTTGTGTTTAACCATTTAGTTGGCATTTCAGTTTCTGTTTAAATCATTTAACATGGTAGTGTAGAACGGTTTTTTTCAGAATACAATCTGTGATAAATGACTCAGGAATATAAAAAAAAGAAATTAAATTTTAAAAAAATGTAAATATATGCAGGAATGTAAAATAGATGTAGAGTATCAAAAATAACACTTTGTTTAAATACAAAATACTAATTCGATGTGTTTTTGATATATAAAATTAATATCTTATTGATAAATAAGATTAAACATTGTATAGTTGAAATATGATTAAATAAGACCATCTGTGATAATTATCTTGTCTTTTAAGTACAATCACATTAATTAAAAAAAAGACTTAAAAATGTGTATTACTATATTTATAATTAATGGTTACCCTAAATCTAAATGAAATTAGCATATTTTTATTATTCAATCAGTAGTTTAAATGCGCAAAATTTAAACTTTTAAGTCAATAATTTTTTAAATAAATATTTTTCAAAAAGATAAAATGAATATTTTTCCATTTTTACTTTTTACCTTTTTGTTACATCTTGACCTCCAAAATCGAAATATTCGTGATCTCTATCAAATACTTGACCCAGAATCATTACAGCATCAACATGGGCCTCTTCCATGAGCTATTAAAAAATAAAAAAATTTTTATTTCAATTTTGAAATTATATGAAATTACCAATTATTAATTTTTTTAAATTTTACTTTAGATTCATATCCAGTTAAAAATCCCATTTCTCTAGATATATCTAATACTTTTTTTCTGTCTCCTTCACTAGCAGCATTTATTACTTCTATGTATTTATCCATGAATTTCTTTTCATAGCTTCTGCATGCTCCAAAATCCAACAGTATCATCTAAACTCAAAATATTCATATATTGTTTCACACTTAATAAAGTTTATATTTTGGAAATTTCCAAGTATTGGCCTACTTGTTTAGTAGTTGTATTGTAAAAAAAGTTAGACCAATTGGGGTCAGTTTGCATATAGCGGAACTCAAAAAGCTCTCTCAGGCATAAATGCATGATAATCTTGCAAATATGTTCTCTTGTTTTCATATCCATGTTTGCACATTTGTCCACTGGTACACCTTCAATCAACTCTGAAGTAAACACTTGTGACGTACTTAATTCATCTACATAAAACAATATCTTATCAAACTATTTGCATTAAATAATCACGTCAGCATCAAAAAAGACTTTTAAAACAGCTTTTCTGATAATTCTTTTGATAATTTTAGAATTTACCTATAACATCGGGGACATAATACTCTGGGTAAGGTTCAATAAGTTTTCTGTATAACTTGGTACATTCAGCTTCTCTGACATAATCAACTTCCCATGTTAATTCTCTTTTAGCAACTTCAACAACATTATCTATGAACATTCCTTCAGGAAACATGTTCCATACCTATTGAAAAAAATATTTTTCAGCTGATGACTTAATGTTCTTGAACATTTAAACATATCATTTAAATTTTAAATACTGTCATTGAGATAAGTTAGTATATTATATTTTTCTCTTGTAGTAATCAATATATTATTGAAAATTACTAACCTTCATTATACCAACTAAATTTTCAATATCACTTTGAATCCCCATAGCTACTCCTGGGTATTGAATTTTCATTGCCACAGGTCTGCCATCAAGTAAAGTAGCATGATGCACTTGTCCTAAAAGTAAAAATTGTTTTAATAAATTTTTAGAAAACTTTAAAATTTTTTATACAGCATAAAATAAAAATAAATACCAATAGAAGCTGCTGCAAATGGTTTTTCATCAAAAGTAGCTACTTTCTCTCTCCAATCATGTCCTAATTCATTTGCAAGAACTTTCTAAGATATAAAAATATTTATTGTTACTAAGAAATTTTTAATTTTATAATTTTCAAAGAAAAAATATAAAATTTACATGAACTTGCCAAGTTGGCATAAAATCTGCACTTTGTCTCACACGCTCAAAAGCTTTTTGTAGTTCTGGACTAATGATTGTATTGTCTTGGATACTGAGAATTTGACCAATTTTCAATGCTGCACCTCTCACTTTGCATAGTGTTGATACAATTCGCTCTGCATTTGCTTTTGTGAGAAACATACTATCCAGGGTTTCGCTAACACTTTGGTCTTTTAATCCTAAAGTTCGGCGTGTATACTCAGCAAGTGTACCAATACCAAGACCAACTCCAAGTGTACCAAAGCTCACCATTCTTCCTATTCTTGTTGCAGGCACTTTTCTGGCTTTTGCATTTTCTGATAACTGAAACAAATTTACTTTGCAGTTAGATTTAAAGCACTTGTAAAAAGTGTCTTGGTACTAACCGTGTCCTTTGGTTTCACAGAAGGATGTGATAAAGGAATTTGCTTTACTTGCAAATTTTCTTTGGTACCTATAGTGGTAGAATTGGCTGTTGATTCTTCATTAAGTGTTTGTCCTTCTGCAAGCCTTTGCTTCTTAATTTTTTCTTCATGCTCTTGTTCTAGTTTTTTTAATAATTCTTTATCCTTTTCTGATAATTCTATTTTTGGTATTTTAGTATGTGTAGCACTGATTGTTTCTATTTTTTCCTTCACACTTGAATACTTTATAGGTGACTGTCTACTTTTATCAGTATTTTCCATAGCTGTACTCTGTGCATTTTCAGTAGTAGGTTGTGTAGTATTTCTTATATTTTCCATGCTAGGCTCATAATCATTCAAAGGCACTTCTTTGGGATCTTTTGCAGGATGATACACACGTAATGTTTTACCCAATTCACTTATATCCTTACTCAAAATATCTGACAAATTTTTTGACCCTAAAATCTCTCCTATCCTTATTTTAGTGTACTCAGAAACACCTTTTTCAATTACGAGTAATCTTTCGCTGAATTCCTTCAAGTCTTTCTTTAAATGTTCCTAAAATTAGAAATTTCATTACAATAATTTATATAACAAAATATATACATTTAAAAATTCTAACATAAAATTAAAGTTTACTATTTGTGATCATTTTCAAGTTAGCCTATTTGGAAACTTACAGGAACCTTACTTGCATCTATATCGCCCAATAATTTTTCCAAACCTTTGAATCCCTGATCAGTATAATTTTGAATTTTAGACTGTTTCATCATGTTAGGAAATCTCTTTTCTTGCTCCCGCAATATTGCACTAACTACTATTTTCATTCCTCGTATAACGGCAACAGTGTCTGAAACTTTGCGGCCTGCCATGGTACCTGTAAATATTACTAAAATTAATAATAGAAAGCTGTAAAAAAAAATGTTTGATTTTTGACGATTTAAATATTTAAATATAAGAAGTACTATAGTAGTAATTCTTAACATTATTGAAGTAAGGAACACATATTACATCAAGTAAATTTTTAATGATAAATCTCAACAAGCCTTTGGTTTGAGTAAGTACAGCACTAAATCGACGGGCAACATCAAACGCGCCAGAATACGGTGTCGGGTCGAGCTCCGCAGCTTCGCTACATCAAAATACTTTTGCAATGAAGCAGATACACCGCCAGCGGCAAGGCGCTAGACCACGCGACTCGGACGGACCTTGAGATGGCTTTGTGTTACATAAGTAGGGTTATAGTTATATCCAATGCAACATAAATGTTCTTTATATCTGATAATTATTCACGCTTTTTCGACAGTTATCACAAATTTGAAAGTATCTTTTGATTTATTTTTTCCATTTCAAATAATAAGGTATGTATATACATCAATGTATACATTTCGTTTAGTCAGAATACAATGAAATAAGTTCAATTCAAAGGTAAATCCGCATATAAAAAGAGTTAAAATATTTAAATAATCCATCACGATACCTACGAGTG
Organism: Torymus aiolomorphi; assembly: GCA_036365515.1. Lineage (NCBI taxonomy): Eukaryota > Metazoa > Arthropoda > Insecta > Hymenoptera > Torymidae > Torymus > Torymus aiolomorphi. The sequence continues at coordinate 157,345,879 of CM070877.1, forward strand.
AACATTTTCAAAGAACAACGAATTGGGAAAATTCAATAATTGGATATATACATAAACGTAAGGTCAAAATAAAAGCTAGTAAATAATGTCAATTTTTGTTTCAAATTTCGCGGTTTTTCCATCAATGGCGTATATTCGTCTTGTTAAGATAGTGTCACTCTAGGAGTGTCTTGACAAGCCCCTCACTTTTTACTGATTGGCTGCGCCATATTCTGCCAAACTCTGTGCTTAACCAATCATCGAGAGGCGCGTCCACGCGTAAGTTTGAAAACAATTTGTGTAGCCATAACCTCAAAATATGTATACAGACTTAAATACAGAATTTACATTTACAGAATTTAAAGTCACACTCACACAATGCCTGGTTGCGCAGTTATTGGTTGCAAAAATAGTTCTGCAAAAAAAGTGAAAATGTGCACTTTTCCTAATAATCCAGAAATGCGAGCTGCATGCCGATATCCCAGACAGCACAACTGTTCGCCATGTATTCATAAAGAATTCTCAAAAAGAATTCGAATAGTATTCTTTTGCTATAATACATAAAGAGCTCTTAATGAATTAGAAGTGTTCAAAATAAATTCTTAAAATATTCTATTGGCAATTCAAAATGTATACTTAAATAATTCTCAAAGTATTCATAATGAATTCGGCTATGTCCGGTGATATTGGTTCAGTAGATATTCTACAAGAATTCGTACGTGGAGAAAATGAATCCCTCACGAATAATTTTTTATTACATTAAGAATAAAAACTAAACTAAAGCAAGTATACTTCTATAATACAAAAAGAATACTTTTTATACTTTGTACAGAAAAACAATTGATATAAAAAATCTATAAAAGTATTCGCTAAGAATTCATATTAAATGAAAAATGTTTAAATATGAATTTTTTTAAACATATTTTTCACATTAATGTCATTGCAATGAATACATAATAAACATTCATTTATCATACATAAAGAAAACTTTTCAAACTTTTCTTAGGAATAAGTTAATGTAAAAAAATATAAAAGTATTCGCGAAGAATTCATATTAAATGAATAGTGTGTAGATATGAATTTTTTTTAATCCCTTCATAAATTTATTTTTATACTTTGTCAACGCATATTTCATAATAATATTGATATATGATGGCATTCTTTTTCAGAAAGTATTCAGAAAGTATTCATTATGTATTCATTTTTATACTTTTGAAAACTTAAGAATTAAAAATGAATTCTTAAAACATTATTAACATTTCATCAGCAGATATTAGAAACAAATTCCTGCCTACGTCAAGAAAATGAGTCCCTAATAAATAATTTCTTATTAAATTGACAATAGAAAGCAAGTATACTTTTATAACACAAAAATAATACTTTTTATATTTTGAGCAGAAAAACAATTAATATAAAAAATATGTAAAAGTATTCGCTAAGAATTCATCTTAAATGAAAAATGTTTGAATATAAATTTTTCTTAAACATATTTTTCACAATAATTTCATTGTAAACAGAATACGTATTAAAATTTTTATACGAATAAATTAATGCAAAAAATATAAAAGTATTCGCGAAGAATTCATATTAAATGAATATTATGTTTTGACATGATTTTCTTTTAATACTTTCATAAATTTATTTTTATACTTTATTAATGCATATTTCGCAATAATATATCAGACGACACTCTTTTTCAGAAAGTATTCAAAAAGAATTCAAAATGAATTCTTAAAATATTCTATTAGAAATTCAAAATGTATTTTTAAATAATTCTTAATATTTCGTCAAAAACAATACTTTTTTACACTTTAATTAGAAAAAAAATTAACATAAAAAAATATAAAAGTATTCGTGAAGGATTCCTACTATAATGAATAATGTTTAATTTTGAATTCTTTTTTAATACTTTCATACATTAATTTTTAATACTTTTTCAATGCATTTTCTCCTAATAAATAAGAATATAAATGTATTCATGAAGACTTCGCAGTAAACTTAAGAATACTAAACAAAGAATTCATTTTAAATACCTTTAGAATACATTTTTTCGCAATAACAAAAGAAAAATGAATAAAAAGTAAATGTACATTTTGAATGCAAAAAGAATACTTTTTATGCTTTACATAAAACATTTTTTACAGAAAAAATATAAAAGTATTCACGAAGAATTCATACTGAACTCTAGAATATATAAAAAATGAATTCATCTTTAATACTATTATTATTAATTATTTCTAACCGAAATTTGGAAAGGGTTCATTAAGAGTTCAAAATTAATAATGATATAGCATTTTTTTCATTGAAATAGAGTTCTAAAAAGTTAAGAACATAAGAATCACCCCCCTGGATTTGCCTATAGAGCTTGCCGGAGCAGCCGTTGGGGTCGACGGTGTCGAGTCGCAGCCTTTTTATTTTCGGTACCCGATAAGCAAAAAAAATTTTTAATGAATTCTTTAAGACTACTTTATGAACGCTTTTTACATGAAAGTAATCATAAAGAATTATTATGGACCACTTTATCCGATCTCGAATGTCCCATCGGTGCTGATTCTTTAAGTATTAACAAAGAATTCTTTACGGAAATATTTTTTGCCAAATTAATAACCCAACAATTTTTTAATAGTTAAAATTGTTCATAAAGAATTCATGAAGACTCCACAAAGCATTCACAAATACTTCACAAAGAATTCTTTACGTTGATATAGAAAATTGTTTAATAAACAAAATTTTTATTAATATTATAAATTTATAATTTATTGATTTTCCTATAGAAATAAGTGTAGATAAGATTAAACAATAAATTAATAAAATTAAATTTTAACGATGAAAAAAAAAATTTAAAAAAAAATCCAGCCGTTATGGAGATTTGAACCTGGGTCTTCCGGGTTGACAGGCAAAGTCTTAATCGTTTGCACCATCGACAAACACTTACGTGTTATAATTCGAATCGTCTACATATGGTATGATGTACTAATACTAATAATCTTTTAGAATACTTAGTGATTACTTTATGGTTACTTTGTGATTACTTTCCATTGATATTATTTTGTTTTATTAAAAATATTTTTTAAAATATTTTACACAGAGTAATCTATAAGAATACTTTGTGAATACTTAGAAAATCATCCTCAAGCGGACACATTCGGTACTACTTAAAGAACTCTTTTACCCCAGATTTTGGCTTATTGGGTACCTTGTGCAGCGGTGCTAGACAAAAAATTTTCCCCACGAGTGCTAGCTGACTTCAGAGCGGTTAGGTTCGGGAGTGCGCGGCGCACTCCCGAACCTAACCGCTCTGAAGTCAGCTAGCACTCGTGGGGAAAATTTTTTGTCTAGCACCGCTGACCTTGTGATTGTGACTCCGGAGCGCTACCAGCGGATCTCGCGCATGCGCAGTGTAAACATGGTATAGCCTTTCCAAATGGATGCTCCGTGCGCCGTGTGCGCCGGGTGCGCCTTTCGCTTCAGTATAGAAACCAGGCTGATTGGTTCATTCTATTTTATCAACAGTTTTTTCAAAGGAATGAACCAATCAAGTCTCTAGGGTGTCTACAACCTTGCGTGCGGCGTGTGCGTGTGCGCGTGCGTGCGAGCGATTGAAGGAGAGGGGGTACTCAGCGGCAGAGACACCAACTGTCGCCGATATTCATCGTTCGACGTTGAGCTGAATAATCGATTACACGGCACTACACCAGTGTCATCAATATCAAATCAATATAAAAATCAATGCTTATGAAGTCCGTACAAGGTGATAAACTATAAATATAATATTTTTTAAATAAGAATTAAATTAATTATAACAATTGAAATTTAAAACATTATTCAATCAATTATAAAAAGATATATTGTACTACAATTTTAAAAGAAAATATTTTAAAATACTTTATATGCAAATCATTTTTTAAAGCATTTTTTAAAGTATTTTAAATCATTTTTTAAGCATTAATTTTGATATAGATTTGATATTGATGACACTGGTGTAGTGCCGTGTAATCGATTATTCAGCTTCGTGCAGGCGACGAGCCATGGGCTGTCAAAACACACGGAGCAGACAGCAATGATATGCAGCAATAGTGTGATGGTCTATCTTCTTTGGCAATATCAACTCTTCTTTCTCTATCATTGTCTTTACGAGTGTATTTTCAGGTATTGGTATTTATAATAAGGTGAAGGAGTGAAAAGAAGAAAAGAAAAAAAAGAAGACAGGAAACGGAGGTCCAAGAAGACTTTTTCAAGGATGATGCACGGAGCAAGAGCCAAAGTGTACCATCAACAGGATTATACGTTATACATTAATTATATATTAGATACGTATAACCTCATTATTTATATTATATAATTCTTTTAAAAAAAAATTGGTACTTTGTGTTTGTTTTTTTGCTTTGTTGCAGCTTATGTTCAGGTGACAGGTTATTATAGGGCTACACGGCAACATCAACATTTTTTGCATTGTAGACAATAGAATATTGTCGCAACTATTATTCAGTGATCTATGGATAAAGTGGACTCTTAAAACATGAATATCTTAATTATTCTTTGAGTTGGAAAGCTAAGGATTAAAGGATGGACTGCAAATATAAAGCCATGCTCGAAGGCAAGATTCGCTTATATTGTTATTTAAATGAAAAAATATTGGAAAAGAAGGCATTGTATGACTTCAAACAAGGTAATGTAAATTTAATAATAGTATTTTTGTAAAAAATAATAGTATATTTTATCACATAAAATCATAAGTTAAGTGATAATAATGTCTAAATGCTTATTTATAGGTATAAATGCAAGGTTTATCGCCAAATAAGCAACTAAAGGGATCTTACGTCGTTAAATAAGGTAATATAAATTAATTAAGGATACTTTCATGACAGATTTTTATAATAATCATGTATGTATGCTTGTTTATATGTATTAGATGGAGGTTCATCCGGCAAGACACGTTTATAGTTAACAGTTTTTCATAAAATTGATTTCTAATATTTCTTAACCAAGATCATAGCAATGGTTATTGTGACAGAAGAAGAAAAGAATGTAAAATATACTTAAAGAATTAAACAGAAATATTGTAAATAGTCGTAGCTGACATATGATCTTGGTTAAGAAATATTAGAAATCAATTTTATGAAAAACTGTTAACTATAAACGTGTCTTGCCGGATGAACCTCCATCTAATACATATAAACAAGCATACATACATGATTATTATAAAAATCTGTCATGAAAGTATCCTTAATTAATTTATATTACCTTATTTAATGACGTAAGATCCCTTTAGTTGCTTATTTGTCGATAAACCTTGCATTTATACCTATAAATAAGCATTTAGACATTATTATCACTTAACTTATGATTTTATATGATAAAATATACTATCATTTTTTACAAAAATACTATTATTAAATTTACATTACCTTGTTTGAAGTCATACAATGCCTTCTTTTCCAATATTTTTCATTTAAATACCAATATAAGCGATTCTTGCCTTGGAGCATGGCTTTATATTTACAGTCCATCCTTTAATCCTTAGCTTTCCAACTCAAAGAATAATTAAGATATTCATGTTTCAAAGAGTCCACTTTATCCATAAATCACTGGATAATAGTTGCGGCAATATTCTATTGTCTACAATGCAAAAAATGTTGATGTTGCCGTGTAGCCCTATAATAACCTGTCACCTGAACATAAGCTGCAACAAAGCAAAAAAACAAACACAAAGTATCAATTTTTTTTTAAAAGAATTATATAATATAAATAATGAGGTTATACGTATCTAATATATAATTAATGTATAATGTATAATCCTGTTGATGGTACACTTTGGCTCTTGCTCCGTGCATCATCCTTGAAAAGTCTTCTTGGACCTCCGTTTCCTGTCTTCTTTTTTTTTTCTTTTCTTCTTTTCACTCCTTCACTACACCTTATCATAAATACCAATACCTGAAAATACACTCGTAAAGACACTGATAGAAAGAAGAGTTGATATTGCCAAAGAAGATAGACCATCACACCATTGCTGCATATCATTGCTGTCTGCTCCGTGTGTTTTGACAGCCCATGGCTGAATAATCGATTACACGGCACTACACCAGTGTCATCAATATCAAATCTATATCAAAATCAATGCTTAAAAAAATGATTTAAAATACTTTAAAAAATACTTTAAAAAAATGATTTGCATATAAAGTATTTTAAAATATTTTCTTTTAAAATTGTAGTACAATATATCTTTTTATAATTGATTGAATAATGTTTTAAATTTCAATTGTTATAATTAATTTAATTCTTATTTAAAAAAATATTATATTCATAGTTTATCACCTTGTACGGACTTCATAAGCATTGATTTTTATATTGATTTGATATTGATGACACTGGTGTAGTGCCGTGTAATCGATTATTCAGCTCAACGTCGAACGATGAATATCTCTGCCGCTGAGTACCTCCTCTCCTTCAATCGCTCACGCACGTGCACACGCACACGCCGCACGCAAGGTTGTAGAGACATCCTTAGGGTTGCTATATTCAAGTGGACGGTGCACACGGCGCACGGAGCACCCATGTGGAAAGGCCGTTACGGTTGATTCGAGTACTTGATGACCGACGCCATTATTAACGGTGCTGTGTTGCTATTGTAATCTCGTAATATCCCTTAGCATACTACAAACAAGAAATATTATTACTTCAAAATTGAAAAGAGTAAGTATTAATTTTTGTATTTATGCTAATATTTTTTGCTTCTAACTTAAGTTTCGAAAAGAGTTTGTACTTATTTAAGTTCGCTATTGGTTATGTCAAGTCCACGTGGAAAATAGAAGTTTTATTAATCTCATGTTATAGTCATTTTCATTACAAATATTGAATAATATTTTAATAGTTACTACAGAAGGTTATTAAATTTTTATTTGCTATTGATATTTTTCACTTTTTTCAAATATTTTAAAAATTTTTCAGTTTTACTATTTGTTGGCTGCTGGGCTGTACATACTGCATTTCTTTTTTTAACAAGAAGCTTGGACAAGGATTTTTCAACGGTTGCTACCGATATATGTCCTTTTTTTACCAAACGCTTAACACTGGATCATCATTTAAAAGGTATACCTTTTAATACAATAATTTTAATTTTTTAATTTGTAATTAGAATAATAATAAGCTTTATTAACCATGTGGTTATACATTTTTACAAAAATAGATCTTTTTTCCTACATTCTTAATTTATGATTGTATTATGTATATTATATTATGTATATTTATATTATACTGCATGACAGTGTGTAATGAAGTATTTTTTTAAAACTTACTATTTTTCTAAAGAATTTTGCGGATTGCTCCTTTATCTAAACTCAGCTCATGTACAATTGTATTTTTGTTTGTATAAATTTTCTTTATAGTTTGTATAAAAATATCTGGACTCAACTTTTTCTTGATTCTCCACAAACTTTAATTAGCATAATTTCTTTAACTAACTGTTTATAGGTTATATCATAGCTCGTTCGAAATCAGCAAAACTGTCACTACGTGTAATATTTTTTCTTTCCTAGATAACTTTTTCGCATCAAATGCAACAGTATTCAAAAGTTCTGTCCTCTCGTAATTGAGTCGTTAAGGAAATTAAAAGTGCAACAAATTTATAATTCAGTAACATTCAATGTATAAAATATTATTTTAAACTTGTAACTATCAAAGATTTTCATACTTATTTAAATTATTATTCTCTCTTTGGTCTCTTTCCTGCTTTTTTCATTATTCAATATCTAATCTTCTTGATATGTACAAACTTCCCAATTTAAAGGTAATTTCTTTCATTTGTCTTCTTAAATGCTTTTTTTATGATCTTGTTTGAAAGATTTATTTTAAAAGAGATGCACAAAAACATGTGTTTATCTATTGCGTTATTCCAGTATAGAGCTGTTTCCATTAAAACTTATTGCTTATCTGTCCTTCGTCTTTTGTAGTGATTCGCTTAAATATTGAGTTATATAATTATTTATGATAATACTAAGGTAAATGTAAAATTGTGCATCTGATATTAATATGAAAAATAAAAATCCAATTGAAATTTGAAAAGCGAACATTACATGGCTGTTAGCTTTCTAAATTTGGATTAGATTTTTATTTTTCATATTAATATCACATGCACAATTTTACATTTACGTTAGTATCCAATAATTGTATAACTTACAGGTAAAAAATGTTTACTCCCAAATCCGTTCATGAATGCAAAAAATGAAAACTAACAACACTTTGTATAAAGAAGGTATATGAAAATGACAGTGTTTATATGAAATGACAGCTGGGCATGTATGTTTACACTGATGCTTGCAGACTGTTATATAAAGTATAGTATATAATAAAATTTATTAGCTTAAAAAATGCTTAATCAAAAAATTTTACATATTCAGAGCTCCGGCCCATAACTTGATGCATTTCAAGTAATTTAGTCCCTGTCCCATGTAGGGGAAGGTGGGGCACGGTAAGCATGTCGGGTCAGTTGGGCATTTTAATATTAAAGCCGTAAAGGGTTCTTTAAAAACAAATGTTCATAAAAATGCATAAAGAACTGTACTAGTTTTTATATTCGAGTGTTTCATACGAAAAAAAACTCATATGAATTAATTTCATAAGGTTGAAATTCGGAGCAGTGAAAATACGATGGCTTGATTTTTGGCTTTACTGACAAAGAGCGAATATATCTCGGATTAATATGAAACGAAATGCATTTGAAAGCTTAAGTTTTAAACTTTCAAGTACATTTCTTGTTTATCTCGATAGATATTTGTAAAATATAAACCAATGATTTTAAAACCCGTTGTTTATGGGGCACGCCCCCCCCGGTGGGGCACGGGAGCACACAGCGACGCGCCGGCCGACGGCAGCTGTTATTTTGGAGCGACAGTCTAACCTCACCAACCTGCAAATAGGAGCAAGACTGCTATGATCTCATCCACTTTTTAGTGTTGAGTTAGATTAATTAAATAGTTTTAAAAATAGTTTAAAATATTTTTATTAAAAAATTTTTAGTTTTAAAAATAGTTTTAACCCAAATTATTATGCATTAGAACGTGCTACTCGTGCCCCACCCCCGTGCCACATGTGCCCCACTAGTGGGGCACGGAGAGCATTTCCAAAGGTTTTACTTTCCAATTGTATATTACAAAATATAAGTCAATATAATTTTTTTTATTGATTGACTCAGTTTCCTAATGGTATTGACTATTTATTACAATTTTTTTTAGAATTGAAATCCATAGATCTTTAATATAATCATGAATTAAAGTTAGGATGCCCGTGACGCCCCACCTTCCCCTAGACCTATCAAGTATTGGCTTCAGAAAGTGACCACAAAGCACAACCTTAAAAATGTAGTATCTCTGAGTAAAATAGTACTTAAATATACTTTTAGTATATAATTAGTACATATAACTATATTTATAAATGTTTTTTGGGTGGTTTGGGGCACCTATGTTTTTTGCTCTAAGACCCCCTTAATTACGCTTGCTCGCATTAATTATTGGCGCTGAGCACGTGTAATCGCATTGCTTTGGTTTTATCTTTGAATGCCTTGTTTTTTTTCTCACTTTGCTTGCTTTCGCTTGAAATTTTTTTCCTTTGAAACGCTTTGAAATTTTTTTTTATTTACACTCTCAATTAGGATTGTGTAATTGATTTTCATGTAAATTTTAATTGAGTTTATTTCTTTTTGAAGTATTGTTGCTCAATTGGAGTAGAAATTTTGCATATTAAATTATTTTGTGATAATTTTAATAGTAAAAAGTTAATTATAAATGCGTTTTAAAACTATTAACCTTTAGAGGACCGGCATTTAGGGTGCACAACCGTTAAGAAAAAATATGTAATAAAGGTACCTTATATATCATGGATTGGCCATGTCTGAAATGTCGACATAGGTTGAGTCACTATTGTGGCTTACCGGTCCTCTAAAGGTTCAAAGGTAGCGTAAGCAAGGAGAAGTGAGCTACATCAGAGCAGTCCTGGCATAAAACCTGAAACCCTCGTCGAATAAATACTCCCCTAAATATAAGGATACGAATATTTTTTTGTAGAATAGAATACAAATTCTAATTCGGGCGCTTTTCGGATCGCCAAGGTTTAAAAAAAATTTGGGAACGAAATCGCTTTTCCGGAAAAGCCTCTTCAGGCCGATATACCGTGCTGTAAAAACAAAAAAAAGTTCCCTTTTAGTCGCAAATACTTCGTTAGGAAAAATTTTTCGACTGGTACGTGTAGAAAAGATCCCCCAAAGCTTGAAAAAAAATGGGAACGAAATCGCTTTTCCGGAAAAGCCCCTTTAAGCCGCTATATGGTGCCGTAAATTCGAAAAAAAATTCCCAGAATCGCAAATACTTCATTATCGAAAAATTTTTCGACTGGCACTTGTAAAATAGGTCCCTAAAGGCTTAAAAAAAATTGGGAACAAAATCGATTTTCCGGAAAAGCCCCTTTAAGCCGATATCTGCCGTTGTAAACTCGAAAAAACATTTCCAGAGTCGCAAATACTTCGTTAGGAAAAATTTTTCGACTGGTACTTCTAGAAAAGGACTCCCAAGGCTTAAAAAAAATTTATAATGAAAATCGATTTTTCGGAAAAGCCCCTTTAGGTCGATATACCGTGCCGCGAACTCAAAAAAAATTCCCAGAGTCGCATTACTTCGTTAGGAAAAATGTTTCGACTGGTACTTGTAGAGAAAGTCTTCCAATGCTTAGAAAAAAATTGTTAACGAAATCGATTTTCCGGAAGAGCCCTTTCATGCCGATATACCGTGCCGTAAACTAGAAAAAAAATTCCAATAGTCGCAAATACTTCGTTAGGCAAAATTTTTCGACTGGAACGTGTACAAACGGTCCCCCAAGGCTTAAAAAAATTTGGAACGAAGTCGCTTTTCCGGAAAAGCCCCTTTAAGCCGATATATGCGGCTGCACTCTCGAAAAAAAATTCCTAGAGTCGCCAATACTTCGTTAGGAAAAATTTTTCGACTGGTACTTCTAGAAAAGGACTCCCAAGGCTTAAAAAAAATTTATGATGAAAATCGATTTTTCGGAAAAGCCCCTTTAGGTCGATATACCGTGCCGCGAACACAAAAAAAAATTCCCTGAGTCGCAAATACTTCGTTAGGCAAAATTTTTCGACTGGAACGTGTAGAAACGGTCCCCCAAGGCTTAAAAAAAATTGGGAACGAAATCGCTTTTCCGGAAAAGCCCCTTTAAGCCGATATATGCTGCTGCACTCTCGAAAAAAAATTCCCAGAGTCGCAAATACTTCGTTAGGACAAATTTTTCGAGTGGTACTTCTAGAAAAGGCCTCCCAAGGTTTAAAAAAAATTTATGATGAAAATCGATTTTTCGGAAAAGTCCCTTTAGGTCGATATACCGTGCCACGAACTCAAAAAAAAATTCCCAGAGTCGCATTACTTCGTTAGGAAAAATGTTTCGACTGGTACTTGTAGAGAAAGTCTTCCAATGCTTAGAAAAAAATTGTTAACGAAATCGATTTTCCGGAAAAGCCCCTTCATGCCGATATACCGTGCCGTAAACTAGAAAAAAAATTCCAATAGTCGCAAATACTTCGTTAGGCAAAATTTTTCGACTGGAACGTGTAGAAACGGTCCTCCAAGGCTTAAAAAAAAATTGGAAACGAAGTCGCTTTTCCGGAAAAGCCCCTTTAAGCCGATATATGCGGCTGCACTCTCGAAAAAAAATTCCTAGAGTCGCCAATACTTCGTTAGGAAAAATTTTTCGACTGGTACTTCTAGAAAAGGACTCCCAAGGCTTAAAAAAAATTTATGATGAAAATCGATTTTTCGGAAAAGCCCCTTTAGGTCGATATACCGTGCCGCGAACACAAAAAAAAATTCCCTGAGTCGCAAATACTTCGTTAGGCAAAATTTTTCGACTGGAACGTGTAGAAACGGTCCCCAAGGCTTAAAAAAATTGGGAACGAAATCGCTTTTCCGGAAAAGCCCCTTTAAGCCGATATGCTGCTGCACTCTCGAAAAAAAATTCCCAGAGTCGCAAATACTTCGTTAGGACAAATTTTTCGAGTGGTACTTCTAGAAAAGGCCTCCCAAGGTTTAAAAAAAATTTATGATGAAAATCGATGTTTCGGAAGAGTCCGTTTAGGTGGATATACCATGCTAAGAACTCAAAAAAAAATGACCAGAGTCGCATTACTTCGTTAGGAAAAATGTTTCGACTGGTACTTGTAGAAAAGTCTTCCAATGCTTAGAAAAAATTGTTAACGAAATCGATTTTCCGGAAAAGCCCCTTCATGCCGATATACCGTGCCGTAAACTAGAAAAAAAATTCCAATAGTCGCAAATACTTCGTTAGGCAAAATTTTTCGACTGGAACGTGTAGAAACGGTCCTCCAAGGCTTAAAAAAAAATTGGAAACGAAATCGCTTTTCCGGAAAAGCCCCTTTAAGCCGTTATATGCTGCTGCACTCTCGAAAAAAAATTCCCAGAGTCGCAAATACTTCGTTAGGAAAAATTTTTCGACTGTTACTTCTAGAAAAGGACTCCCAAGGCTTAAAAAAATTTATGATGAAAATCGATTTTTCGGAAAAGCCCCTTTAGGCCGATATACCGTGCCGCGAACTCAAAAAAAAATTCCCAGAGTCGCATTACTTCGTTAGGAAAAATGTTTCGACTGGTACTTGTAGAGAAGGTCTTCCAATCCTTAGAAAAAAATTGTTAACGAAATCGATTTTCCGGAAAAGCCCCTTCATGCCGATATACCGTGCCGTAAACTAGAAAAAAATTCCAAGAGTCGCAAATACTGCGTTAGGAAAAATTTTTCGACCGGTACTTGTAGAAAAGGTCCCCAAGGCTTAAAAAAAATTTGGGAACGAAATCGCTTTACCGGAAAAGCCCCTTCAGGCCGATATACCGTGCTGAAAAAACAAAAAAAAATTCCCTGAGTCGCAAATACCTCGTTAGGCAAAATTTTTTGACTGAAACGTGTAGAAACGGTCCCCCAAGGCTTAAAAAAAATTAGGAACGAAATCGCTTTTCCGGAAAAGCCCCTTTAAGCCGATATCTGCTGTCGTAAACTCGAAAAAACATTTCCAGAGTCGCAAATACTTCGTTAGGAAAAATTTTTCGAGTGGTACTTTTAGAAAAGGACTCCCAAGGCTTAAAAAAAATTTATGATGAAAATCGATTTTTCGGAAAAGCCCCTTGAGGTCAATATACCGTGCCGCGAACACAAAAAAAAAATCGCAGAGTCGCATTACTTCGTTAGGAAAAACGCTTCGACTGGTACTTGTAGAGAAGGTCTTTCAATGCTTAGAAAAAAATTGTTAACGAAATCGATTTTCCGGAAAAGCCCCTTCATGCCGATATACCGTGCCGTAAACTAGAAAAAAGATCTTAAGAATCGAAAATACTGCGTTAGGAAAAATTTTTCGAACCGTACTTGTAGAAAAGGTGCCCCAAGGCTTAAAAAAAATTTGGGAACGAAATCGCTTTTCCGGAAAAGCCCCTTCAGGCCGATATACCGTGCTGTAAAAACAAAAAAAAAAATTCCCTGAGTCGCAAATACTTCGTTAGGCAAAATTTTTCGACTGGAACGTGTAGAAACGGTCTCCCAAGGCTTAAAAAAATTGGGAACGAAATCGCTTTTCCGAAAAAGCCCCTTTAAGCCGATATATGCTGCTGGACTCTCGAAAAAAATTCCCAGGGTCGCAAATATTAAGTTAGGAAAATTTTTTCGACCGGTACTTGTAGAAAAGGTCCCCAAGTCTTAAAAAAATTTGGGAACCAAATCGCTTTTCCGGAAAAGCCCCTTCAGGCCGATATACCGTGCTGTAAAAACAAAAAAAAAAAAAAAAATTCCTGAGTCGCAAATACTTCGTTAGGAAACATTTTTCGATTGGTACTTGTAAAATAGGTCTCTAAAGGCTTAACAAAAATTGGGAACGAAATCGCTTTTCCGGAAAAGCCCCTTTAGGCCGATATACCGTACCGTGAACTCGAAAAAATATTCCCAGAGCCGCAAATACTTCGTTAGGAAAAATTTTTCGACTGGTACATGTAGAACATGTCACTCAAAGCTTAAACAAAAATTATGAACGAAATCGATTTTCCGGAAAAGCACCTTCAGGCCGATATACCGTGCCGTAAATTTGAAAAAAAATTCCCAGATGTGCAAATACTTCGTTAGGAAAAATAAATAGCATAATTGGAAATAGCAGGAGAAAATTTATCAATACATGGACGGCTGAGAGGAATAATCCGCTAACTCAGCGATAGCTTTGAGAACCCGCGAAGGCTTTGAAAACCCTCTAACTCGGCGAAGGTTTCAAAACCCTTTATCTCGGCGAAGATTTCAAAAATCCTCTAACTGAGGCGCGTTTTGTTTGTCTGAAATTTTGTAGTGGCAGCTCTGTAGGAATAGAATTTTAAAATACGATTTCTGTATAATAGACGTGAAATTCAGAAAAAATCAGAATCGATTATTTAACATTGCCTTTATTTTGTGTGGGTAAGCATGATAAAAATGTATTTCTTTGAATGAAATCCAAATTAATTTTATAGTTTATTGAATTATTTTTCATAGGTGTTGATAACATTATCGATAAACATATTTTTAACGGTTCGTTTAAACGAAACTAAACTATAAAATGAAATCCGATAATTACAAAATACTATTGAATATTGTATAAGCAAGAGATATACTGTATCTCAGTACAAATCAATAGATTGACGTAAGCTCAGTGTCGACGGAGAGCATGAGGATGAGGTTTTAGGTTAGGTGATTTAAATAAAAGTGTAAAAATATAAATTTAAGGTGGCTTGGGTGCTTTGTTAAACAGAGATAAATATTTCTGAAATTTAACATAGATATTCTTTGAACATTAAACTTTTCTTTTATATCAAGAAAATGCAAGGTCAACGACCAAATTTTAGCGAAAACTAGGTTTTTAAAACGTTTCTTGTAACATGTAACCTTATGGGAAAAGACATTAATTTTGTATTTATTCCATTATTAAGAGATAGTTTTTATCAAATGAGGTATCAAATTGAACATTTTGTGTTGAATTCAATTTAAAAAATTCAATTTAAAAAATTCAAATGTAGCGGAAGTAGCTAATTTTAGCGCCTATTCCAACCATTACAGACCATTCAAAATCAATCTTTTAAGGCTTCACAACATTCGGCCATCACTTTTTTAAGAGAGGATTATACAACGCATATTTCTACTTCAAGTGTAATTGAGATACTTTTTCCATAAAACATAATATTGAGTAAATATATTGTAAACACTAAGTCCATTTTTCGCACATAGATATTTTTCGCACCCGAATTGTATTTTCGTGATGTCAATTGTGCTTTAAAAATCCTGATATTTTTGCGAAAAATTTTTTTCAAATTCTATCGCAAGGTAAGACATTTTAAATTTATGCTCTTACTGTTGACATGTTTGCTGAATGTTATTATTTTTAATCAATAAGATTAATATAAACTTTTATAACAAATAACGAATGTTTTAGGAATGCAATTATGTTTCTGGAAAAAGCATCATAAATACAGAAACCGCTGCCAATTCATTGGCCCGTGGCTTCCTCAAAATTAATTTGCTGATTCCTTTAATTAATCCTATAATTAATTCTCCGTCGAATTCTACCCATCCGATTCAGATACATAGAGCCGTTCTCGACATATTACGATTTGAGAAAAAGGCTAAAAAAATTCTAACCTCAAATATCTCTGAAATTTATGGACCAATCATATAGCCCAAAGAAAGGGACCGAGAACTATCAAAAAGCTACTTCTAGAAGGAATTTTGAAGCGATTAAGTCAATTTTACTCCCGTAATCGTTGGACATACAAAACTCGTCTTTTTCATTTTAAAATTTTTTTATCAAAAACTAACCAAAAGAATGGATTTAAATTTTTACAGATTATAGCTATTTATATTCTGCATTATCATGATTTTTTTCCAAAAATTGACCGTTTAGTTTGGGAGTTATAAGATTAAAAAAAAACACGTTTTTGTTAATAACAAAAGAACCGGGATAGCTACAAAAAATGTTTTTTTAGAAAATATAGGTATTTTAATTCTCTTTCGAATGCTACCTATCCGATTAAAATATGACGATCCTATCATTAAAAAAAAGAAAAAATAAATTTTGAGAAAATCGAAAATTCGAAATAAAACAAAAAGGCACCAATCAAAAAACATTTTTCACCCGCCATCATACAAAAAAAAAAAAAACAAAAAAAATGAGACCTGTCCGGTTAAAATCGACCGAGTAGAAGCTGAGATCCAGGTGTACACACACACACACACACACCCACACACACACACACACACCACACACACACACACACACACTCACACACACTCACACACA
>JAXKQO010000006.1:0-143167 GCA_036365515.1 Torymus aiolomorphi
TAAAAAATTATTTACGTTTTATTTTATGAAAAGTGAATTCTACAAACCAATAATAAATTTTTGCGTTCTAAAGTCGAACTAAATTTCTTTCACGCGGATACTGAAAGTCAAACCCAAAAAGTTGTGAAATCAATTAAAGTGTAGTTCTATACTTAACAAACATTATTTATAATGTACTTTTACTCTTAATTAAAAAGTTGTGAAATCTCAATCTCTAAAAAATTTTTTTACAAAAGTAAAAACTAATTTAAAACTTGCGTGAGTCAACATTACTACCATTTTAAAGACTTTAGAATAATAACATTACCATTTTAAAACTTTTGTGAATAACAATACTACCATTTTAAAATGATATTAAATATATTCTTTAATAAATTCTCATAACGTTATCACACAATCTAATTATTATTTTCTCTTAAAAAGATATGAAATCAATCTCATAAAAACATTATACAAAAGTTTAAACTAAGGCAAGTATTAGTCTCTCGCTCATCCTCCCTTCTAACAACATAATTTCTAGTCCTTTTTAATTCTTCTAGTCTCGTCTATTCAATAAGCACTTTTTACAAAATGGGAATAATTTTTTTCATGACTGTACAAATAATAATATTGTTAATATAAAACTTTCTACGAAAGTATAAAATAAAAGTATAGACGTTTTTTTCTACATAATCTATAAAAAAACAACCCAATTTGTTCAGACCTTTATTTATTCGAATCTCATCTATTCAATAAGCACTCTACAAATGGTAATCATTTTTTCATGATTGGCCACCACAAATAATAAATAATATTGTTAATATAAAACTTTTGCCAAAGTATAAAAGGTCAAAGGCATAAGTATGTAGACGTTTTTCTGTATAATATCTATAAAATAATAATATTTATGATTTTGTAAAGAAATCAAATAAATACCAGTGAAAAGTCTTTTACTTCTTTGATTCATTGTATGCTGAACAAATTATATGTGTAAGATACATTCAAATTGTTCACTGCAAATCAATCAATTATCAATAGTCAAGTAATGCAAGTAACTCTCGGAAACTACTGTATGACTGTTCTCAGAAATGTATTGAAATTTGTTTATCTTTCTATACAAATTAAACACAAGAAAGTACTGAAATGATATAAAACTTTCTACGAAAGTATAAAATAAGGCAAGTATAGACGTTTTTTCTGTATAAATCTATAAAATAATAATATTTATGATTTTTTAAAAGAAATCAAATAAATACCAGTCAAAAAGTCTTTCACTTCTTTGAGTCATTGTATGCTGAACAAATTATATGTAAGCATTCAAATTGTTTACAGCAAATCAAACAAACGAAAGTTGTGAAATCAATTATCGTTAGTCAAGTAATGCTAACATCTCTCGGAAACAACTGTATGACTATTTTGAGAAATGTATTCAAAATTGTTCATCCTTCTATATAAATTAAACACAAGAAAGTACTGAAATAAATTTATTGTAGTCAAGTACCCATAGATAGCTTCACTGACATAATAGAACTTTTCGTACCTTGCGTGTAAAATTACATTTTATGCCTACGTTGTAACTTAAAAAATATTCAGCCAGTGGGCATAAAGTATTACTTAACGCCTAAGAGGCGCAATAGCTCACATACTCCTATACAAAAACCTTATAGAACCTATACCCACTTTACGCCCGTGTAGGTGAAAATTGTTTTATGACTATTATGCTTTCTTTTCATTTCTAAAATTCATAGGAATGTTTTCAGATATTTACGAAAAGTCAAAATTGAACTTTCTATAGTTCTATATAATATTACTCATCTTGGGAGGACAAGAGAAGTCTAGAGTTGCTCTAGCAGGGGTGGTTCTCCAATCTCCTACACATACTTGGCGGGTCAAGTAAATGTAGAAATCTAAATTTTTGCATAAATTTATTAAAAATGTTTATACGTATAAGTCCACTATAATTAATAAATAATTACAATGACTCTAATTTTTAATTGATACTTCTCAAATATATCATCCCTACATATGTGCAGAATATCACGATTTACTTAGATTACTTAAAATATTTTTCCTTGTGTCCGTCGTTTTTAAACAGGAATGAAGTAAAATGTATATAAATTGTACTAAAAATCTACTCAAAAGTGCTTTAGATTTTACTAACCATTTTATAAGCCACCAATTATTTATCCTTTTCTCGCGTGTAAATATGATATAAGATCTCATGTGAGTATTTCAGACATCAGATCTCATATGAGATCATATATATACACAAACACACACACATTTGTTTTAACAGATTTATGGAGCCCTTTTGGATACACATGAGCATATTTATGGAGCCGTTTTCTTTTATGGAGCCCGGATCCCATAAAATATTTTTCTCGGGCGTTTATGGAGCCCGATCTAGAGTCTATAACCCCAGGGTCCATTATTTCTTTAGTCACTTGCCATAGGGATCTCTGGGCTGTAGGTACTAATATACAGGTATGGGCTCCATAAACGGATGGGGGGGATAATTTAAATATATATATATACATATATATAATGTTATCTGCAATTTTATATATTATAGATGATCTCATATGAAATCGCATATGAGATCTAATGTCCGATATTCATATATATGAGATCTCATATAACATTTTCACGAGGGTTTGCACTTCTATTTAAAAACAGAGTGATACATTCATGGATCAGTATTTAATATGTAAATGCAACCCATTTATACATTTTATCTGATCTTTATATATGAAAATGACCATATGTCTACCTTGAACTGCAAACCGTCGGGCCCGCCAAGTATGTGTGGGAGATTGAGAACCACCCCTGCTAGAGCAACTCTAGACTTCTCTTGTCCTCCCAAGATGAGTAATATTATAGAACTATAGAAAGTTCAATTTTGACTTTTCGTAACATATCTGAAAAAATTCCTATGAATTTTAGAAATGAAAAGAAAGCATTATAGTCATAAAAACAATTTTCACCTACACGGGCGTAAAGTGGGTATAGGTTCTATAAGGTTTTGTATAGGAGTATGTGAGCTATTGCGCCTCTTAGGCGTTAAGTAATACTTTATGCCCACTAGCTGAATATTTTTAAGTTACAACGTAGGCATAAATGTAATTTTACACGCAAGGTACGAAAAGTTCTATTATGTCAGTGAAGCTATCTTATGGGTACTTGACTACAATAAATTTATTTCAGTACTTTCTTGTGTTTAATTTATATAGAAGGATGAACAATTTTGAATACATTTCTCAAAACAGTCATACAGTTGTTTCCCGAGAGATGTTAGCATTACTTGACTAACGATAATTGATTTCACAACTTTCGTTTGTTTGATTTGCAGTACACAATTTGAATGCTTACATATAATTTGTTCAGCATACAATGACTCAAAGAAAGTGAAAGACTGTTTGACTGGTATTTATTTGATTTCTTTTAAAAAATCATAAATATTATTATTTTATAGATTTATACAGAAAAAACGTCTATACTTGCCTTATTTTATACTTTCGTAGAAAGTTTTATATCATTTCAGTACTTTCTTGTGTTTAATTTGTATAGAAAGATAAACAAATTTCAATACATTTCTGAGAACAGTCATACAGTAGTTTCCGAGAGTTATTTGCATTACTTGACTATAATATGTACTAGAGATAATAGGTGTGCGTTCTATAGAAATTGCATAGATGCACTGAAGAATAAAACCATGGAACAACGAGCTATAATGTTGTTAGGTGCTGCATCTACATAGGTTCCATGATTTTGCCGTTGTGGCGGTCTAGTGTTCAAGTCGTCCAATTGTAACAACATGTATATTACGTAAGAGAACGTATACATTACTTACACACCGTTCTTTGGCTTTTAGAGCGTAGGGAGAATAAAAATAATTATGGTAATTATATATAACGATATATATACGATATATAACTATTAATGACTTTAATAGTAACTTTCCTTTTTATCAATCAAGCCAAAAATTATCGTTTACAATTAATCGCCGGCAATTTTTTGTAAGTCTGTCGGGAGCTCTTGAAGCAATTTCCGTGATAACATTTTTATTAAATTCAAAAACTCTCGAGATAGAATTTTTCAAACGTATGTTGCACGTGTTTTTTCACCGTTTCGCTCCGTGCGCAGCTCCTTGAACGAAAACTTCCGGATGGATTTTGATATTGGCAATTTTTTTATAAGTCTTTGGAGAGCTCTTGAAGTAATTATCGCGATAAGATTTATATTAAATTCATAAACTCTCCAGATAGAATTTTTCAAACGTATGATTCACGAGTTTATCACTGTTTCGCCCCATGCTCCGCCCTGAACAAAAACTTCCGGATTGATTTTGATATTGGCAATTTTTTTATAAGTCTTTGGGAAGCTCGTGAAGTAATTTTCGCAATAAAATTTATATTAAATTCATAAACTCTAGATATAGAATTTTTTAAACTTATGTTTCGCGTGTTGTTAACCATTTCGCCCCATTGCCGTACCCCCAACCCCTCTTGAACGAAAACTTCCGAAATGTTTTTGATTTTGCCAATTTTTCTGTAAGTCTATCGGGAGCTCTTGACGTAATGTCTGTAATAGAATTTTTATTAAATTGATAAATTCTTGAAATAGAATTTTTCAAACGTATTTTTCACGTGTTTTTCAGCGTTTAACCCCAATCGCACCCTCCCCCCGCCCCTTGAACGCGACCTTCCGGATGGATTTTGATATTGGCAATGTTTTTATAAGTCTTTGGGGATCTCTTGAAGTAACTTCCGCGATAAGATTTATGTTAAATTCATAAACTCTCGCGATAGAATATTTCAAACGTATGTTTCACGTGTTTTCAACGTTTCGCCCCATGCCCCGCACTGAACGAAATCTTCCGGGTGGATTTTTATATTGTCAATTTTTTTGTAAGTCTGTCGGGAGCTTTTGAACTAATATCCGGGATAAAATGTTTATTAAATTCATAACCTCCCGAGATAGAATTTTTCAAACGTATGTTTCACCTGTAATTCCCTGTTCGCACCATGCGCAGCCCCTCAACGAAAACTTCCGAATGGATTTTGAAATTGGCAATTTTTTTATAAGTCTTTCGGGACACCTTGAAGGTATTTCCGGGATAAAGGTTCTATTAAATTCATAAACTCTCGAGATAGAATATTTCAAACGTTTATTTCACGCGTTTTTCATCGTTTTGCCCCATGCGTTGCCTCTGAACGAAAACTTCCGGATGGATTTTGATATTGGCAATTTTTACGTAAGTCTATCGGGACCTTTTGAAGTAATTTCTGTAATAAATTTTTATTAAATTCATAAATTCTTGCGATAGAATTGTTCAAACGTATTTTTCACGTGTTTTTCACCGTTTCACCCCATTTGCACCCCCCTCCCCCTCGAACCAAACCGTCCGGATGGATCATGATATTGGCAATTTTTTATAAGTCTTTGGGGAGCTCTTGAAGTAATTTCCGCGATAAGATTCATGTTAAATTCATAAACTCTCGAGATAGAATTTTTCAAATGTATGTTTCACGTGTTTTTCATCGTTTCGCGCCATGCGCCGCCCCTGAAAGAAAACTTCCCGATGGATTTTGATATTGGCAATTTTTTGTAAGTCCGTCGGGTGATTTTGAAGTAATTTCCGGGATAAAATGTTTATTAAATTCATAAACTCTTGAGATAGAATTTTTCAAACGTATGTTTCAGGTGTTTTTCATCGTTCCACCCCATTCGTCCTCCTCCGCCGTCATCCCACCGAACGAAAGGTTACGGATGGATTTTGATATTGGCAATTTTTTTATAAGTCTTTGGGAGCTCTTGAAGTAAATTCAACGGTAATATTTAAATTAAATTCATACACTCTCGAGATAGAATTTTTCAAACGTATGGTTCACGTCTTTTTCACCGTTTAGCCCCATGCGCCGCCCCTGAACGAAAACTTCCGGATGGAATTTGGTATTGGCAATTTTTTTTGTTAGTTTGTCGGGAGTTATTGAATTAATTTCAGGGATAAAAGGTTTACTAATTTCATAAACTCTCGAGATAGAATTTTTCAAACATATGTTTCACGTGTTTTCTCCTGTTTCGCCTCATGCCCCGCCATCAAAAGAAACCTTCCGGACGGATTTTGATATTGGCAATATTTGTGTCAGTCTGTCGGGAGCTCTTGAAGTAATTTCCACCATAAGGGTTTTATTAAATTCATAAACTCTCGTGTTAGGATTTTCCCAACGTATGTTTCACGTGTTTTTCACTGTTTCGTCCCATTTGCAGCCCCTCAACGAAAACTTCCGGATGGATTTTGGTGATTGGGAATTTTTTATAAGTCTATCGGGAGCTATTGAAGTAATTTCCGTAATAGAATTTTTATTAAATTCATAAATTTTGAGATAGAATTTTTCAAACGTATGTTTCACGTGTTATTCACAGTTTCGCCCCGTGCACCGTCCTTGAACGAAAACTTCACGATTGATTTTGATATTGGCAATTTTTTTTTAAGCCTTTGGGAAGTTCATTGAAGTAATTTTCTCAATAAAATTTATATTGAACTCATAAACTCTCGATATAGAATTTTTCACACGTATGTTTCACGTGTTTTTGACCGTTTGGCCCCATTCGCCCCCTCACCGCCCCATCCAACGAAAACTTTCGGATGAATTTTGATATTGGCTATTTTTTTTATAAGACTGCTGGAAGCTTTTGAAGTAATTTCCGGGATAAAATGTTTATTAAATTCATAAACTCTCGAGATAGAATTTTGCAAACGTATGTTTCATGCGTTCTTCACTGTTTCGCCCCATGCACAGCCTCTCAACGAAAGCTTCCGGATGGATTTTGATATTGGCAATTTATTTATAAGTCTTTGGGGTGCTCTTGAAGTAATTTCCACGATAACATTTTTATTAAATTCATAAATTCTCGAGACATAATTTTTCAAACATATGTTTCATGCGGTTTTCACCGTTTCACCCCATTCGCGCCCCCCCTCCGCGCCCTTGAATGAAACCTTGCCGATCGATTTTGATCTTCGCAATTTTTTTGTAAGGCTGTGGGGAGGTGTTGAAGTCATTTCGGGGATAAAATGTTTGTTAAATTAATAAACTCTCGAGATAGAATTTTTCAAACGTTTGTTTCACGTGTTTTTCACAGTTTCGCCCCATGCACCGCCCCTGAACGAAAACTTCTGGATGGATTTTGATATTGGCAATTTTTTTATAAGCTTTTGGGAAGCTCGTGAAGTAATTTTCGCAATAACATTTATATTAAATTCATAAACTCTCGAGATAGAATTTTTCGAACGTTTATTTCACGTGTTTTTCATCGTTTCGCCCCATGCGCCGCCCCTGAACTGAAACTTCCGGATGGATTTTGATATTGGCACTTTTTTTGTACGTCTGTCGGGTGCTTTTGAAGTAATTACCGCGATCAGATTTATATTAAATTCATAAACTCTTCAGATAGAATTTTTCAAACGTATGTTTCACGTCTTTTTCACTGTTTCGCACCATGCACCGCCCCTGAACGAAAATTTCCGGATGGATTTTAACATTGGAAATTTTTTTATAGGTCTTTGGGGAGATCTTGAAGAAATTTCCGCGATAAAGTTTCTATTAAATTCATAAACTCTCGAGATAGAATTGTTCAAACGTACGTTTCACGTGTTTTTCACCGTTTTGCCCCATGCTCCGCCCTGAACGAAAAGTTGTTGATGGATTTTGATATTCGGAATTTTTTTTTAAGTCTTTGGGGAGCTCTTGAAGTAATTTCCATGATGAGATTTTTGTTAAATTCATAAACTGTCGTGATAGATTTTTTCAAACGTATGGTTCACGTGTTTTTAACCGTTTCGCCCCAAGCACCGCCCCTGAACGAAAACTTCCGTATGGATTTTAATATTGGCAATTTTTATGTTAGTCTATCGGGACCTCTTGAAGTAATTTCCGCGACAAAGTTTCTATTGAATTCATAAACTCTTGAGATAGGATTGTCCAAACGGATGTTTCACGTGTTTTTCACCGTTTCGCCCCATGCTCGGCCCTGAACGAAAATATAACATCTATAGAAAACAGTGCTTTTCTCCACTACAAGGCCGTGTTATCGCTCAGCAAAGACAGCTATTCACCGCTCGAATTTCTGGTGCCCAGTTCTACCGAACACTACATTGATCTCGTGCACACCATGCTACACATCACCGTGCAGATTTTACCGCTGACACGGAGCAAGAAAATGTGAAAGTTGGACCTGTCAATAATTTTATTCACTCTTTGTTTGAATAAGTGGATTTTCCTATTTTTCTATTTTTATTTTTTATTTTTCAATCAAAAGTGGTTTCACCGCCAAACAACGCTTTCCCATATAGAGCCCATATAGAGCATACGTAGAAACTGTACTGAACTACGCCCCACCAGCTTTGCAGTCTCATTTAACGGCTGCTTCGTGGTACGCTGATTCAGCAGTTAACATGGATGCGAATACGACCGTTGCACGCGGCGCACATACGGCTAACATTGGGTTCCTTAATCGTCAATATTTTACGCTTGGAGGTAAATCCGTCGATCCAATTGGGCATTTGCACTGTGACGTGTTCAATCAGCCCAAATTTCTCCTCAAGGGTGTAGAAATGAGAGTGAGACTAGTGCGCAGTAAGGACGCATTCTGTCTCATGGATTCATCGGAAAATGGAAAATTTTCCGTAAACATAAAGGAAGCGACGTTTATTGTACGTCGAGCTAAAATTAGTCCAGCTGTATTGCTCGCTCATGCCAATGCTCAAGCTAAGAGTACGGCAAAATATCCCATTACCACGGTAGAAGTAAAGGCTTTCACTATGTACAGTGGTGTCATGGGAGAAACGGTCGATAACGTTATTCTAGGACAATTACCGAAATGAATCATCGTGGGTTTTGTGAAAAACAAAGCATTTAACGGCAATAGCCAACTGAACCCTTTAATTTTCAACACTTTAACGTAAATTTTTTATCACTCTATGTGGACGGTGTACAAATACCGAGTAAACCACTTCAACCAGGCTTCACCTGTGATAATAAATTGTACGTTGATTCTTTCCACACTCTCTTCAGCGGCACCGGTATACACTATCTCAATGAGGGAATCAATGATTGTCGCGTTTCTTACCCATCAGGCTATTGCTTGTTTACATTCGATTTAACGCCTGACTTATCCGCACATTTTTCCTCTCACCGGAACCTCGTGCGCTAGGGATCTCTACGAATCGAAGTTCGTTTCGAGGAGGAAATAACCGAAACGGTCAACTGCATTATTTACGTTGAATTCGATAACGTACTGTAAGTAGATTCCAACCGTTAAATCATCACAGACTTTAACGCATAAGAGGGGGAAGTGTTCAGTAGTGGGGGGAGAAGCGTATATAACTCGATGAATCCCATCGCTGGCAGTCCAGTCGCCTTTTCGCTTCGTCACGAGACGGACACATCAACATTTCTCATCATGGATTACGTAATAGAAATCAAGGGATTGAGAGACAAGGATAATAAATTTTTACCCAAGGAGGTTGTCATTGTCTCTTTGTAAGGGCACATCTCGGGACATTGGATACATACGATGAGTTGCCTAAGGAGGCTAGAACGACCAATGATTATCTTTCATCGAAAATACTTGGAATACACTGGTTCGAGGGCGATATCGGCTTACGCAAACTACAGCACCATTTTTACAACATTGCCAGAAACGCTTCTAAAATCTACGTAAGAGGTAGCGATACGAGTTGATTCGTTGAATCCATGATGACGTGCAGTATGCAGAGAAGATTGAAAAAGTGAACAAGTATGTATCGCTCATGGTTGTATGGATAATCCGTATAAAAAAAGTCATCCTGCGCTCTCAAACGCGCACATGTACTCAGAGGGTGGCTTTACTCATTACTATGCGAAGAGATGCGTACAAAATTACCGGAAAGAAGCAGCGAACTATTTTTTGACGCAATAGAAAATCTCATCTGAAGTAGAAGAAGCCGCATAAGATTCGGAATCAGTGCTGTGCCTAGTTTCATTTTTGGATGGCACTCCCCTAGATTTCCAGAGGGCGCATGTGGCACTCAACTAGATTCTAGTTTTTCTAGTAGAGTGCCAGAATAAGATTAGAATTCCATAGCGCATGCGCGCAACAGCTGAGCGAGCCCGAGACAATTTGAAAAGTTTGCATTTTTGATAAAAATAGTTTTGAATAATTTTATATGGCATTACGAAATATTATTTCACTTTTAAAGAAACGAATCGAAATCACTTTTACCATAATTGTTTTTATTTATAAACTTGCAAATAATTTTCAACTTTGTACGTAACTTACAAAAACATATACTTTAGAGGACGAGACTTTTATCAGGAAACTTTAAGAATGCATTAATAACAATTATTTAGATAAAACCGCTACTAATTTTGATGTAAAAGAAAAATAATTGATTTATAAGAATTATTTTTCGCAAAGCTCGAATAACGTGAATCGTCGATATGTAGCTAACCTGTTTTACCATGGCGCAGCGCCATTAAGGTAACATGGTCAGCGTTAGATGGCGCGTCGCCGGAGATACTAATGCTTCCAGAGCTTTTCTGATTTAACCAAGCTCTAAACTTTGAGAAATGAGGCCTACAAGCATGTTCTAATATATTATTACATAATTAGTTTATTTTAAGTCTTTACAGTAAGCTATAATCATTATTTGTCTCTATATTTGTGGACCATCTCCTTCGCTAACAATATATAGTATATAACATTTAGATTATTATCTACTT
Organism: Torymus aiolomorphi; assembly: GCA_036365515.1. Classification (NCBI taxonomy): domain Eukaryota; kingdom Metazoa; phylum Arthropoda; class Insecta; order Hymenoptera; family Torymidae; genus Torymus; species Torymus aiolomorphi. The sequence continues at coordinate 10,746 of JAXKQO010000006.1, forward strand.
TACTCTGGTTTTCCATATTTTAAAGTTACAATAGAAAAATATAACTTCTTCCAGTTAAGATTAGTTCTCCTTTTATAGGAACGTATAATCAAATTTATTAGTTTTCAAATAAATCATTTAAGTTTATCCATAAAAAAGGTTTGCGAATCATATAAATTGCATAAAATTATTTCATGGGATCGTATGATCCAATTTATTAAATTGGAGATTTAACATTTATAAGATCATTTATAAAAAAAAATATGCAAATCATATGCATTGCATAACATTATTTAAAAATTATCTATTATTATTAGCTACAATATACTAATAATTCATTTGGACCCTGCAGTGTTAGCTAATGACACTTTTTTCTGAACGCTGATAAACAAGATTGTATTAATTCTTGTATGTGTAATATTCCTTTTGCTTGCAATACTATACAATATTATCTGTGTTTCCTATGTAATAAATCAGACTTTTGAAATGCAAACCAAAATATAATAAAACAAAGTAATGTGAGCGACAAATGTTTCTCCTGCAGTTTATAATATATTTCAAGAGGCCAAAATAATTATAACATAAAATAAGGTAAGTCATTTTTACAGAGAAAAATAGTTCTTAGACCAGTACTCTATACGCAATGATAAAAATCCTATTTGGTATTATGACTCATATTATAATGAAATATCAGATTTTAAACAAAGTAGGTTCAAGGCAAAATATTATCAGGAGATCGGAGTGTACTCTTTGAGTCCTGAAATCGCCAGTTAAGGAGAGCACCTCCTCTTACCTTAGAATCATAACATCCAAAGACCTAGAATCTAACGCTCAAGACTTTTCTTGTAGTAGAATCTGATAGTCACAGATAACATTGTATAGTATTGCATGCGAAAGGAATATTACACATACAAGAATTAATACAATCTTGTTCGACAGTGTTCAGAAAAAAAGTATTATTAGTTAACACTGCAGGGTTCAAATGAACTATTAGTATATAAGGCTAATAATAATAGATAATTTTTAAATAATTTTATGCGATCCACATGATTCGCATATTTTTTTTATAAATGATCTTCTAAATGTTAAATCTCCAAATTGATAAATTGGAAACATTTTTTATGAATGAACTTAAATGATTCATTTAAAAACTGATAAATTTGATTACACGTTCCTATAAAAGGAGAACTAATCTTAACTGGAAGAAGTTATATTTTTCTATTGTAACTTTCAAATATGAAAAACAATGTCTCTGAGTAAAGTAGATAATAATCTAAATGTTATATACTATATATTGTTAGCGAAGGAGATGATCCATATATATAGAAACAAATAATGATTATAGCTTACTGTAAAGACTTAAAATACACTTAAAAATTTTGCCATTAAACAAATAAATTTTTTAGGCTATCCGATTCTACCACAAAAAACTCTTGAGCGTTAGATCCTAGGTCTTTAGATATCATCCTTCTATGGTAAGAAGAGGGGCTCGATCCCCTTGACTGCAAACAATTTCAGGACTCAAAGGGTACGCTTGAATCTCCTGATAATGTTTTGAATGTATTTTAAACAATAAATAAGTTTTATCCACTTCATGTCTGATTTTCTGTATTAAATAATTTGAATCCTCAGAAAAACACTTATATTATTAGGAAACTATTGATTCAACTTTAGAATGAATTGTTGATCTGCGTGTCTGAAATGCTGATGTCAGTCGAGTATAATAATATCTATTCAGTTAATTCATAGTCAGTAAGATTTAAACACATTATTAAGTATATCGTATAAATAATTTCACAAGTGAAATTAGTTTTTTAATGCACATTTACTATAAAAAGAAAATTTTGTTGCAATATAAATGATATGAAGTCTTTAAATGATACTCAATTAGAGAATGTAATCATGATTTATCAATTGTATGGTTTTTATCAATTTTCAAAGTGCTATACAATTTTTTCCTTTGTTCGGTCGAAAATCTTTTTTTTGTAAATTAAAGTTCTTGATCGAAAGAATTGCTAAAAAAACTTGCTCGAGTAATTCAATACTGGCGTAGTCCTTCCCTTTGAATGATGAAGGTACATCAAAAACCAACGAATAAGAGATTTTCAAAGAGGGTAAGTAGTCATAAAATAAATACTCGCACATTTTACAGATAAAAAACAAACTTTATTCTTTTTGAGTTTGATTTTGAGTAAAAAAATGATAAAAGTTGGATTTTATCAAAAAATTTCAAAAAATAGCAATTTTGAATATTGCATACTAATAACATAATATTTGCGATATTGGGATTTTTATGACATCATCGGTAGCTGAATTATCTTAATCGCATTGAATTATAAATAATGAAATTTTAAATCATTGTAAATTTTAAAATCATTTTAAAACATGTACAATGAGTAAACATATTAAATTTAAACTATGTACTATACATATGGGAACGATAAATTAATTTGGACGAAGCTACGTGCCAATGAATTGGCAGCGGATTTTATTTATGCGAATATCGATTTAAAATTTTAGAAATATGTTTTCTTTTTCATAAAAAACTAAAAGTAAACAAAATTTGAACGATTTTAAAATTTAGAGTTGTTTACTTCACTTTAAATCTGTCATATTTATTCATCTACACCTGTTTGGGCACTCGCAAAGTAAGTTAACACTTTGCACCGCGCTCAGTGCGTAAATTAAGTGAGTGCTTTACTCAGAGCGAGTTAAGACTGAATGCCTAAGCACGTATAGAAAAAAGTGAGTTTAAACACTTAGTTTAGAAATAGTTATTTCGATACAAGTGTGAAAAAGGGATTTTATCTTCGTGTGGACGTTTGCGCCTGGACAACGTGAGGATCAAAAGGTCAGCCGAGGATAAAATCACTTTTTCATTCGTATATCGAAAATTATTTTTTGATACGACGTGTGGGAAACTTAATTTAGATTCTTTATCCAAGTATGCGCGAAATCAAGCTTTGCGCACGGTGTGTGAAAAATCTATATATACTTAACGAATATTTAAATGATTTAAACATATGTGCATGATGTATTATACATCATAATATATATTTGATATCGTTACAAAACTACTTTTTATAATTTTACTCCCGTACAACTATAGTATAGAGTTCGATACTCTTTAATAACTCATGCGAGAAAGTGATTTTATCCTTGTGCGGGCGTTTGCCGCTCAGCGAAGCGAGGGTGAAAAGGCCATACGAGGTTAAAATCACCTTCGACTCGAACGCATATTGAACAACATTTTTCGACACGACGTGCACAAAGGTTAATTTTTTAATAAATCATGTACAATATCGAGTTTTGCGCACGAAGTATCAAAAGATAACATATACTGGAATTTTCAAACCTCTCGATAGTTTTCATTTATACGCGCGCTAAAAACGCGAATATTGCGCGTGCGCAGAGACTGTGCACGAGGCGCGAATATTTTTGTTGTATAGGCTATATTAGTGAAACTACACATTTATCCTTATCATACAATATAAGTAATGTTATTAATTTGTTACAATTAATTTATAAAGTATCTGGCCTACATGAATGTTACTAAAATATTACTATTACGATTTACAGAAATGTGCCTATAAAAGGAATGACATTTTGATATTGTATTGGTTTGAATAAAAAAACCAAAATATAGAAACCTCATGTCTCTAGGTTTCCTTTTGTCCAAGATTGTAGTGCCACCCTTTTTTTACCCCCACGCGCATTGTCTTTATCCCCACTACTGGCGCTTGCTACAGTTATCAATAACAGTTGCATCTTGTTCGTATACTCGCACGCACGCTATAAAGAAATAAACAACTATAGAAAAAGACACTTTGTGAAAACTTTATGAATTTTCGTTGTAGTTACGTGTACATAGTAGTGGTTATAGTTATAGTGTAAATAGTTGTTTATAGTGTATATATATATAGTTATAGGAAAAAACACTTGTGTGCTGATTGACTTAACCCGCACGTTTTCCGCGCGGTTGCGCGTTTTGGAAAACACTTTCTTAGTGGTTATATTAGTCATAGTGTAAATAATTTTTTATAGTGTATATATATATATATAGTTATACGATAAAAACACTTATTGTGCGCTGATTGATATAACCCGCACGTTTTCCGCGCGGTGACGCATTTTTGAAAACCCTTTCTTTGTGACACGAAAAGCGCACGTAAGTATATTCATAGTTTACTAAAATGTTTTTTGACTATGTTCTATAAGCTAGTGATACTATAAAATTTCATGTGGCGAGTATTCGCAGGTAGAGATTATAACTGTTTTACGAGCGTAAAAAACGGCCATTTGCATGTAATACTAATGCCTGTTTAGTAGGTGTAAAGTACTCGATTTTTGTTGTTCACCCCCGCTTAAGAAGCATCAACAGTTGATTTTTACGCCATAAGTTAAGGTGATGCGATACCCACGCTATTACTCAAAATTGGGTTCCCGTTTTCTCATTTAATGTTTAATTTTAAGAGAAAAACTCTTTGATACGTTGTAGTTCTTTATTAAACTTAAAACGTGTCAGAGAGTTTTTTTCAAAAAGTTTAAAATTGAAGGAGGAAAACCCAGAATTGAGTAATAGTGTGGGTAATTCGCGCGTGTACGCGCGTGTACAAACGCGTGTTCAACTCGTCTATGTATAGACCCGGCCATTTCGATGCTAGTGCGAGAATAGTACATTACGCAAAAAGGGCGCAGAGTAAGTGATTCTCGTTCGAGCCGAGTTTGTCATGAAAATATTGCCGGGTGGGAAGAAATAGTGCATTTCGGCACTGGTGCGGAAGGTGATGATTTACTTCGTGTGACGTTTTTCGCACGAGCGAAGCGAGTTCGAAAAGTCACACGAAGTAAATAATCACCTTCCGCACTCGTTTCGAACGGTATTTTATACCACGAGAGCCGAAAAATCATACGAAAGTTGTGATTTTGAGGTGAGAATGGTATAAAAGGTCTTATCAGCTCGACGCGGTTGAAGGTTCTATCTCGGCAAATCGCGCGAACTGTTCACGCGCTTCGCCGAGATGGAACTTCTTTACGCGCTGAGCTAAGATAGGATCTATTATCGCGAGACAATATCTACAACTAAGCGGAAGAAGGACGTATCTCGGTGCGCGGATGACGAACGACGTATCTCGGCGCGAATATGAAGAACGACGTATCTCGGCGCGCGGATGAAGAACGACATATTTCGCTGTATACTGGTCGTCTACTGGCCGTAAGAGGGCTGAGTTACGTCGTTCTTCATCCACGCGCCGAGATACGTCGTTCTTCATCCTCGCGCCGTGATACGTCGTTCTTCATGCTCGCGCTGAGATACGTTCTCTTCCGCTTAGCCTTCGATATCTTCTTCTTACCACCCGACTATAAAGCGATGGAGTGGCAATATGCACCTTGTTATGTAAACTATATTGCGTAAAAATTGACTGTTGATACATATGAAGGGGGCACAAATTAGTCGATTTCTCGTCCGCTATAGATACACAACACACACACACACACACACACAAAAGCACACACACACACACACACACACACACACACACACACACACACACATATATATATAAAAGTCGATTTCTGCGCCCTAGGTTCGCAGTATACACTTGACGTTCTCGAGCGAGAATCAAGCACTTTGTGTCCGTTAAACAGGCATCATAAGTCGATTTTTGTGCCCTGGATTCAAAATAGTTTTTTGCCAAGCGGGCCTAAAGTACCACTTTGCTCCCGGCGCCCGATCGCAAAGGCTGTATTTTCAGTCCCGCCAGGTAAAAAAATCGCATACGCACTACGGGAGCAAGTAAAGAATTATATGCGATCTGGGCCATTCTTTACTTTTTTCCCTAGGTGCGTAATATACTATTTCTGAATATGGGCGAAAAAAGTCGACTGATTGAGCTTATTAAGCATTCATAATATTTTGATTTCTTGTACTAGTATGCAAAATGGTAGTATTCACAATTTTGTATAAAGTGTTTATTGTCTTTCTTATAAAAATTTGATTTCGTATGAAAAAATCGGAAAAGTACGATTTTACTTCTCGCGTTTTGATGATCGCACGCTCGACATGTCGATTATGCATAACCGGACCGTGTGTCAAGCTATCATGCAAGGATATATAAAGTATATCAATCAGGTTGCAAATACCATTTTTACATTTAATTTGGATAATAATATATATTATGTATTATGCGAGAATGGCGTAAAATATTACTTAAAAAATAAACGCTAATTGACCGAAGTGAGGAGAGAGTCGTGTTCCAATCATTTGAATACAAACATAATTTTCGCATGAGTTTCGTAATGAGTTATTTCGCACTTTTTCGCTATGTAAAAACTAAATTTAAAAAATGGCGTCATGTTTTTGCACTGTAAAACTTAAAAACTTATATTTCGTGTGAGAATATTCGTAGGCGTGTCTTTTTTTAATTCCCCGCGATACTTCTCTCTTTTTTTTATCACATGAAATTTTGCAGTAAAGAGTTTTCATTAGGAAAATATGCCGTAACAGAAACAATGGGAGTCATTTTTAAGTATTTAAAAAAAAAATTTTTCAGAGATAGAGTTTATTAAATTAATAGTGTTTTAGACCTATAATAAAAACTTAAAAGAAGCTTAGAATATTCGACATTTATTAATATTGATTGAATGTAAGAGAGTAATAGTCAGAAAGAATGTTCGGCAGTCTATTTTGGTTTACCATGAATTTTCGTCGTCATCATGTTTTTTATCTAGGTTAACGACATGAATTCCGCAGCACGGAATATTTTCCTACTTATGACGTACTAAAATTTTTCCAAATAATGAAATTACATTATTAATGTTTTTTACAGAATAGAATGAAAAATGAGCAGAAAATATAGGAAAGAATGGGAAGAAGACCCTTTGTTTTCTCAGTGGTTGTCCATTTGCCCTACGAGTAACGCGAAAGCGTATTGCAAAATATGTAGGGTAGATTTTGTGCCCAAGAAACATTTATTAAAAAGACATGGAGAATGTCAATCACATATCAAAAATATGGATGGTTTAGCCAATCAAAAAAAGAATATTGAAAATAAACTTCTCTTAAAGAGACGTCATCAAGATAACATAGAAAATGGAATAATAAGTAATGTCAATTACGAAAATGAGTATTCTGATACTTTACGTCCTTCCAAACAGATTCGTATAGATGATAATGACATAAGTATAAATGCCGAACTTTATAACCACGAAGTACACGAAACGAAACATGACGAAAATTCACGAAAAGTTTTATACAAATATAATCCAGAATGGGAGACGTTATTTAATTGGCTCAAACCAGTACCAAACAGTAGTCAAATGATTAAATGCATACCTTGTGACACATACTTAACTGCAAGTATTAGTACTTTGAAAGCTCACATGGGTACGAAAAAGCATTCTATTAATTCAGGATTAGATGATGTTTTAGATCATTTTGATTTCCAGAAAGCTATAACTGAAATTAAAATAAGTGCCTTGATTGTTGATCGAAATTTATCATTTCTACTTGTAGATCACTTAATACCAGCTCTAAAGACAATAGCGTTTGACTCTGTGATTTTAGGAAACATTAAATCGAAGAAAGGCTACGTCGATTATTACAAATGTTATAGCACCATCGCACACGGAACCATTAGGTAATATTTTAAGAAGACAAAAATTTTCAATTTTGATAGATGAAAGCACAGACATTTCAACACATCAATTCATCTGTATTGTTGTAAGATATATAAATGAAGAAATGAACAACGTTCGTGATAGCTTATGGGATATCGTAAGTGTATTCGATGGCGATGAAAATCGTAAAGCAGATGCTGAAATGATTTTTAATAAAGTAATCGGAAGCTTTAAAAAAGCCAACGTACCGCTTAATAATGCAATTGCTTTCTGCTCCGATACATGCAATTTGATGATGGGAGTACGTAATTCCGTATCTGAAAAATTGATCAAATATATTCCAGGGATAAAAATCATCAAATGCAGCTGCCATATACAACATTTATGTGCAAGAGATGCATTAAAGCCATTACCAAATATTTACGAGCAGATACCACATCTATTTTACAATTATTTAGCCTACAGTTCAAGCCGGTGCAATAGATGGGAAACGTGTCAACTCAAATGTTGTAAAAATGAAATACCTTTAAAAATTTTAAGACCCGTCGTAACTAGATGGCTGTCTTATTTTACATGTATGCAAAGAATTTATGGCAAGTGGAGCATAGCAGAATTATTTTTCACGGCTGAGTGCATGGAATCGGTCTCCAAAAATGACGTTTTATCTCCAGAAAGAGTTTTATTGAATTATTTCCAAACACCTATAAATAAGGTGTATCACGGATTTCTGGTTTTTATGTATTTTAATTTATACAAAGTCAACATGCTTTTGCAATCAGAACGACCACTGGTGCCTGATACAAACGATAATGTCAGAGAATTATATATTCAATTTTTAAAAATGTACATGTATGATAGTCACGTTGATAACACTGAATTACATTTAATCAATCCAAATGATGAGTAATATTGGAAGTTAGATCATGAAATTACCCTGAATCCATCAGTTGAAAAAGATCTCAATAAGATTGAGAATATTGATGACAAACGTCGATTTCTTTCCGACAGCAAACAATTTTTGATTGAAATTTGTAATACGTTAAAAGGTAGATGTAATTTTAATGATGATTTGTCAGTACACATAAAGTGTCTACATCCAAAAAACGCTTTGTCTGCTGACTTTCATGACCTTAACTGAACTGATGTTGGAATTGCCAAAACTAATAAACTTTCACGAAAGCTCTATCAAACGTAAAATTAATGAAGAGTGGAAAGAATTATTGGCGTATAATTTACCCGATGAAATTATAAATGAACCATTTCCTGATATTTTCTGGAGCAAAATAAAACAGTGTGTGTGTGAAGACGGACATCCGTTATTTCAAAATGTGAGTACATTCGCTCTAAACGTTCTTATCTTACCCAATTCTAATGCGGCCTCGGAACGGGTTATGAGCAGTTACAATATGGAAATGGATTGCTATAGAGCATCATTAAAAGTACAAACAACTCGAGCAATACTTAAAAGCTTGCAATATATTAAGGATAGCGGAGGACTTTTATTCTTTGAACCTGATTATAATATGTTTTTAAGAATGATTCGCAATTTAAACGATAAAGTTAATCATAAAAAAGAGATTGAAGACTGCGATAGTTACAAAGGACTTCCAATTACGAAAGACTTAATCATGAAGTGCAAAGAGGAAAAGGAGCTTAATGTAAAAATAACAAAAAAATTAAAATCAAATGAGCCGTTTCCTCATTTGTTTGAAATATTAGATGATTCCTTTAACTATGATATGCAGTTAACTAGTAATGAAGAAGTGGATAAAGGAAAAGAAGATGTGATTGGCTATGCCACACCAGGAAACTCACCATACGAAAGTAATTTGATCAATACTGATAAATATTATATAAATCAATATCACATGCAGTTAAGTGAAAGTGAAGACCTTGATGAAGGAGAACATGTGATTGGCTATGCCACACTGGAAAATGGATTATTGTACGATAGTCATTATTATTTTACATCCTTATATGATAAAAACGAGCTAGGAAAGAATACGACGGAAAAGATTTACGTCGTTTCTAAGTACAGCAGAATGAAGAGAGAGATTTATGTATTTCAAAATTTTGAATTATTTTCTTCACAATTCCACAGCCTAAAGCCAGGAAAGTATATAGATGGAGAAGTCATTAATGCATGCGCGACAATTTATGAAAAAGAATGGAAAAATGCAGTGTTCATTTCTACCAGAGAGTTTTATACCTTATTTGGCGATGACTGGAGGTGGATTTCAAGCGATAATTGGTTTTTATTTCAAATGAATTTTCCTTCTTCAGGCAAAATGTTTTTTCCATATTTACAAGCGAGTCATTGGCGTTTATTTATAATAGACATTGACAAAAAAATAATGTCGATTATTGATCCGTTGGTAAGTAATTCCAGTATTTTAAGTAGGGAATGGCAAAGAATAAAAAGCCATATGTCAAGATTTGTTGAACTGTGCAGAAAAGAAATGATCAGAAATGATTAACCGAGCAAAAAGGGTGGCGTTTTGCGTCGATTCAAAATAATAATCGACCTACACAAAACGATGGTTTTAACTGTGGAATTTTTGTGATTTATTACATGGAAGTTTTAGGGAAAGAAGGATCATTTGATCAAAATTTTAACCCTAATATGCACAGACAGCATTTATCCGAGCTGCTTATTAGGCAATCAGATTGCATGAGAAATATTTGTCAATTTTGTTTTAGAAAAAGAGATATTGATATAGTTAGTTGCGTAATTTGTAAACGATTCACACACTGTGAATGCCTATTACAAACTGGTTTTACCGCTGATGTATGTTATTTATGTCAAGAATATATGAAAAAGGAAAAATTCTTAAATATGCTTTAGAACACTTCAATAATTTTTAGTTAGAATAGGACAAAAAATCATTGTTCAGTATTAGTAGATTTTAATTAAAAGTATATAGGATATATTATAATGTATACATTTGCATTTTCATTTGTTTTATTCACAATCGTATGAAAAATCAATCATCACTTTTAATGTACTAAGTGAGTTGAAAAGTACCAAAAACCAAATATATTTATAACCAAATGCAAATCGCCAAGTTCATCCAAAAACTGTGATACTATGTATTAGTAATTTAATAATTACATTAATCGATATGTTTACAATGTATTGTATAAACCCTATTGGAAAAAATCATGTGATTAATTATATGATTAATAAAGTGATTAATCACATGATTAATCATATGATCGATCATATGATAAATCATGTGATCAATTATGTGATTAATCATGTGGTTAATCGTATGATCAATCATATGATTAATCACATGATATTATCGCAGGAAAAATCATGTGAATAATCACATGATTAATCATATGATTAAGGGGGTGCCATAGTCGTACCATTACCGACTGAGCAATTGGCACAGTTTCAAGCTTATTAAAAATAAAATACGTAGAATCGCAAAAATCAAGAGAATACCCTTCTGCGGTTTTGAACGTTCTATCATCCAGTAAAAGTTTGGAGTCGAAATATCAAGTGGTTTTTGCAAAAACTTTGAACAAAACAAAATTCGGTTTCGTTCAAAGTTTTTGCAAAAACCACTTGATATTTCGACTTCAAACTTTTATAGGGTGATAGAACGTTCAAAACTACAGAAGGGTGATCTCTTGATTTTTTGTGATTCTACGTATTTTATTTTTAATAAGCTTGAAACTGTGGCAATTGCTCAGTCGGTAATGGTACGACTATGGCACCCCGTTAAATGAAACATTTGCAATATAATATAATTATTTGAAAGTATATTATTATAAATGATAGATTATTATAAATGATATTGTTATTAATGTAGAGAAAGGAGAAATGGTGTTTAACGAGCCTCGTGCTCGCGCTACTCGATACCGACCCGTGATAGCAAATTCACACGAGGCCGGAGCCTAGCGCGCCCACGTGTACTCGATTTTGGCAGCTACCATGAACAGTTGCGACGACGTCGGCGACAGCGCGAGGAGACCACAACTTGGCGATGATGTTTCTATCCAAAAAACAGAGAAGATATTTTACATAAAGTCAGCAGCTCAAAATTTTAGAATCGCTTATGCTTTGTGAGTTAACTAATATTTTTTTATTCAACAAAATTTGTTCTGATTCTTTATTAAAAACCATTTAAAATGAGCCCTGGAACGATATTGGCAAGCACTCTTGAAAAGAATTGTGTATTTCTTAAATATTAATAGAAACCAATAATTTGTATTTTCGACAACCTGCTGGATTTGAGATCTTAATATTATTCATATATCTCATTATGTCATGGATCTTGTCGCTGAATTTTCTCAAAGCATGAAAAATATATTAAACATCTACTTTCAACAATATTTTCAACAGGCTTATACGTTCCTAAATTTTCAATCGCAGACGCTAACTAACACTGTTAATACACTCTATTTGTAAACTTCATATCTATTCGAAACTGAATTTTATAAGTAATCTATTATTAATTATGTGTACCAAAGCTAAAAGTAAATTACTATAAAAAAGTTGCATTCACAATAATTGAAAGACAATTAACAATTGTATATTCCAATGCGCATACAAATACTTCTTACTCAATAATTTTCAAATAAAATATGATGTTCTTATTAAACCTTCGCTTCATAAATTTCATAAACTATGTAATCTACAAACTTATAACTCATTAACATCTATAATACAATTATTTAATTTTCAACTTACACTGAATAGTTTATGAAATTTCATGAAGCAAAGGCTTAATAAGAAAACCATATTTTATTTAAAAATTATTGGTTATGAAGTATACGTCTGTGCATTTGAATTTGCAATTGCTAAATTGTCTTTCAACTACTTTATTGCAACTTTTTTATAGTCATTTACTTTTAGCTTTGGCACACAATAATATAGATTACTTATAAAATTCAGTTTCGAATAGATATGAAGATTACAAATAGAGTGTATTAATAGTGTAAGCGTCTCCCATTGAAAACTTAAGAAAGTAAATATAAATATTATTACTTATGAGCCAGTCAAAAATATTGTTGAAAATAAATATTTAATATATTTTTCATGCTTTGAAAAAATTCAGCGACAAGATCCATGACATGAGATATATGAATAATATTAAGATCTCAAATCCATCGGGATGTCGAAAATATAAATTATTGCTTTCTACTGACATGTAAAAAATATACGGCCGAATCCATCTCAAATCAGACAGCCCGCGTATGCCTATTTCACCTATCATGTTGGAATAAAAATATTTATGTTCTACTCGAAAAAATATTTTACACGTGTTTTTTTATTTTTTTGTTTCATCAAAATTTCATGCGTTCAGCGATGCCGAAAAATTCCGAGAAAATTCTTTCATTGAGAAAAAAAATTTTCAATGTGATTTTCAGACTGCTATTGTTTCAGCAGTTTTTCGAGCTTTTAAACGTGTAACACACAATTTCACTCAGTTTTGAGCCCTCTTTAACGGCTTTAATGTCATTTTCAAAAAAAATAAAAAATCCACGAGCTATGCACTTTTTACTGAAAAATTCATTTTTTAGGGAAGTGCCTTTTTCTCGAAAACCCCATGTTTTTTTTTGCACAATTTTTGTTGTCGTGATAGAGGACGGTAATGCCTAGCTAGACGTATTTGTGAGATTTGGTACTTTTTCCTGGGATAGCGATCACTAATGAGATAACACACAAACAAATTTTTCACGCCTAATGCTTATATATAGTCAATGATATTAGAGTCAATGTAAAGGTATTTGTCTTTGTGTGTATGTAATATACAGGTACACATAACTATGTATTTATTTGTTATTTGCGTCTTTTTGATTTTTTATTTTTATACCTTTTTTTCATTTGTATACCTATTTTACTACCTTTGTTTTTCTGCTTCATTGTTCTTAATTCAGTAAGCGGACGATCAGCGGTCTTTGCTGTCAAACAATGTATTTTATCGTCACATGTTTTTTAACCCATATATGAGTTTTTTGAATTCCAGGATACTTTGGAGTTGTAAGCCAATCAATATTTTTTTTCTTTTCTGAATTGTTCTATTTCAGCATCTTGTAAATGTATTATTTTAATAGCATCAGTATATTTTTGAACATGTATTGCAAAATCATTTGCGTTTTGAATAGCTTCTTCAAGGGGCTCTCGAAGATTATGCGAAGTAGCATAATGCTTTATAAGTCCACCCACACCATCTACAGCTCCTTTGCCGTACCCAGTAGCAGAGAACAACCATTTTATATCACACGGTGCTCGTTTTAGTTCATCTAATTGAAAGCGATTTTTAAAGTGACTCGCAGCGCCGTCTGATACGATGGTAATTTTTTTAATTGAATCACAACAATTTTCTTTCAAGAATTTTATAATTTTTTGTACTGCTAGCAAAGCATACGCTGAATCATGTTTTCGGTCATCACTTATAACTGCGAAACTTTGTGTCGAATCCCCTTGATAAGAGACTGCTGTGAAAATAGAAATTTGATCATTAACCCAATGATTTCCTTGAACAGCTTTATTATGAATCACAGCCCAGTTTTCAGCGAAGTCTATTTGAAGAACTAAATGATGTGAGTCTTTTTTAGCACTTTCTCTTTCTGTTTTTATAGCTTTGCGTTGTATATTTTTTACATACATGTGAGTACTAACCCTCATGGTCCAAACCGAAAGTTCATCTTTAAAAGCAGAAATTGATAGTGTCTTTTTAATCAGGTTTCCATTATCCCACAAAGCATATGTAATTTCTTCTGTGCCTTTTACATCTTGCAGTTTTAAAACATGAAACGTAATTCCCTTAATCCCTGGACATAGTTTACATTCTTGTAAATAACATAAATCAGATGGCTCAGAACACATTGTTGCATTTATTATTTGTGACCGACTTTCATCCAACTCTGTGACGTTACTCCCTCTAAAATTAATTAAGCTCGTAAGAAATAAATCATAATTTGCGCAATAGATACAGAGACAAACTTCTTTGATGGGGCTAAGTAAGACATACTTTGGTCGCAAACTATAAAATTTCGATTTTCCAATTCTCAATTCTGGATAATCATTTTTAAATACTTTATACGTCTCTTTTAAACTTCGAGTAAGAAAACGCTTAACTTTTTCTCTTTTTTATTGTTAACTTTAATTGTAACAACGTCACATTTATTAGGACTTTGTCTTGAACAATTAAAATCATCATTTAAATAATATTCCATAACAATTTTTTCCATGTTTTCATCAATCGGATGGCCTGAATATGCATCTGGTTCTGAATAAATTCCTTTTTCTTTAACAAGATTTCTCGATTTGTTGATCATATACATTGTTATTTCTGGAAATAAAGATAAAATTTCATGTTTTGTAAAGGATGAAGGTAGCAAAGTCAGAATTTTTATTTTTTCTGATACCGTAGAACACTTTTGCAAGGCTAGACCAAGATTTTGTATCCATTCTGTACAATGGCATACAGTTGATTCATTTGCTGTTATAGAAACGTCATAAACATTGTTCAACTTCACATCAAGGGTATTAAACAATGTTGAAAGTATTTTTTTTTTTTTTTGTTACGTAATTTTCAATTGATTTTTCATGTATAAGATTTTTTCTTTTAAGAGGCGATACAGAACCTAAGAAAGATGTACTTATTTCATTATTAAATTCTTCAATGCGTTCTGGAGTACTTGGTAAAAAATCTTCATCTCTATCAACTACGTTATCGGTAACTTCATTATCCGTTATAAATTCATTGTCAGTACTACTCACCAATTCTAAAGCACGATTGTAACAATGTTGACACAGATATGTAGAAGGTGTCAAAGGTAAATGAGGATAGAGGTGCTTCAATGGATGAGCAAGATTCTCAAGTTGTTTTAAACGTACGGAACTAGATTTGTAAATAATTTGTTTGTGTTTGTCTAAAAAGTCTGCACATTTGATTCTCTCTGTTGAGTAATATTGAGACATCGTAGTTGAGTTGATAAGGTGTAAATATGTAATAATTTTCCAAAAGATGATGGTTTTAAATAAGACGAGATGTGTGATATATAGCAGAAACCGAACTTTTCTTTGTAAATGTTAAGTCAAACCATATCCATCTAGCGGACAAATGTACTAGTACATATACTCCTATAAGTAGGCGCACGTACATGTATATTACATACGCACAAAGATAAATACCTTTACATTGACTCTAATATCATTGACTATATATAAGCGTTAAGCGTGAAAAATTTGTTTGTGTGTTATCTCATTAGTGATCGCTATCCCAGGGAAAAAGTACCGAATCTCACAAATACGTCTAGCTAGGCATTACCGTCCTCTATCACGACAACAAAAATTGTGCAAAAAAAACATGGGGTTTTCGAGAAAAAGGCACTTCTCTAAAAAATGAATTTTTCAGTAAAAAGTGCATAGCTCGTGGATTTTTTTTTTTTTTTTGAAAATGACATTAAGGCCGTTAAAGAGGGCTCAAAACTGAGTGAAATTATGTGTTACACGTTTAAAAGCTTGAAAAACTGCTGAAACAATAGCAGTCTGAAAATCACATTGAAAATTTTTTTTCTCAATGAAAGAATTTTCTCGGAATTTTTCGGTATCGCTGAACGCATGAAATTTTGATGAAACAAAAAAATAAAAAAACACGTGTAAAATATTTTTTCGAGTAGAACATAAATATTTTTATTTCAACATGATAGGTGAAATAGGCATACGCGGGCTGTCTGATTTGAGATGGATTCGGCCATACAATTCTTTTCAAATGGGTTTACGAACATCGATCAGGGCTTATTTGAAAGGGTCTTTAAGGGGATGTAGGAGCGAACTTTACCGATGGTGACCCCCACCTCGAGTCGTATTTCCCATTGTTTACGCGAAATTTACTTCGTGATATTGAAAATTAAGTTGCTAACGATTTGTGATCGTGTAAAGAATGCGGGATCACAGCATTTTCAATAATCAAAATGTTCAATAATTTACATAATGCAATATTCTTAAAATTGACACGTGTAATTACGTAAAAGTGACGGTCATCTTACAATTTTTTGTGTGGAACGACATCCTCACCTCGCGTCGTATTTCCCATTATTTGTCTTAACTAAAAATTATTAAACGCTGCGTAACGTTCATAAACATTCTTTATTATAACAAGAACACGCGATCACCGCATTTTTGTGTTTTACGATTGTATACTTTTTTTATTTATGATATTATGTTTTTGAGGTTAGGAAAATTTCAACCAATCAGCGTGGCTCCGACATCCCCTTAATAAAGATTCAGTAAAAATTTTGTCGAATGAAAAATATTCTGCTGTACTTATTATTTTCTTTTTCAGATGAAGGTATACTAATAAGTAGCGAATTTGAGACATTCCAATTGGATCATAAAGAAAATAGAACCACATTCTACAAATAAAAGAAAATTTTTTTCCCAATCAATATTTTAAATATACAAAAAATTTCAGGATTGAGTAAAAAAATGAGAATAGTTGAATTTTCAGAAAAAATTGCAAAGAATAACAACTTTTCATGTCCAATAAGTTTTGTAGTTATTTAAATACTGGTGTAAAAATCTAAGAACATTTTTTTTCACCAAAAACATTTAACACTGTTAACATTATATTATATATGTACTATTACATGTATATACTGAAATGTAATGGATCCCTGATCCATATAATTTAAAATAAATAAATAAATAAATTCGCAAAGTAGAGAGGTTAGAAGCGAGAAAGGGCTTACCGAATCTATGCTTTGTAGGTGACTTCGTTGTCTTGTTGTCTAAAATGAGTCACCACCACCAACCGATGGACGCGACAACCACCAGGACACCGTACTACAACCGCAGCTGTCATCGCTGGGGACGCCACGGACGAGACGATTGTACTTATCGCAAATTCGCAAGCACGCAGGAGGCACGGCAGCGCCCACAGCTGATTGAATTGTTTGTAGAAAGGCCTACCGAAGCTGCCGTGCGCGTATCTTGTTCGGCGTTCCCAGCGATGACAGCGGCGGTTGTAGTACGGTGTCCTTGTGGTTGTTATTCTTGTCTCGTCCATCGGTTGGTGGTGGTAACTCATTTTAGACAACAAGACAACGAAGTCACCTGCAAAACATAGATTCGGTAAGCCCTTCCTCGCTTCTAACCTCTCTACTTTGCGAATTTATTTATTTATTTATTTATTTATTTTAAATTATATGGTTCTGAGATCAATTACATTTCAGTATATACATGTAATAGTACATATATAATATAATGTTAACAGTGTTAAATGTTTTTGGTGAAAAAAAAAGTTCTTAGATTTTTACACCAGTATTTAAATAATTACAAAACTTATTGGACATGAAAAGTTGTTATTCTTTGCAATTTTTTCTGAAAATTCAACTAATCTCATTTTTTTTACTCAATCCTGAAATTTTTTGTATACTTAAAATATTGATTGGGAAAAAATTTTCTTTTTATTTGTAGAATGTGGTTCTATTTTCTCTATGATCCAATTGGAAAGTCTCAGATTCGCTACTTATTAGTATACCTTCATCTGAAAAAAAGAAAATAATAAGTACAGCAGAATATTTTTCATTCGACAAAATTTTTACTGAATCTTTATTAAAGACCCTTTCAAATAAGCCCTGATCGATGTTCGCAAACCCACTTGAAAAGAATTGTATATTTTTTACATGTCAGTAGAAAGCAATAATTTATATTTTCGACAACCCGATGGATTTGAGATCTTAATATTATTCATATATCTCATATCATGGATCTTGTCGCTGAATTTTTTCAAAGCATGAAATAGTATATTACACGAGCTGGGGGCTGGCCAATTTTACTCCCGTGGTGCGTATACTATTTTTCCTCACATCGAGGCCGAAAATGCCATATTTCCGTTTCCGAGTCGGGCGGGAATGAGGCACTTTCGGCCCGATGTGAGGAAAAATATATGAAATATTTATTTTCAACAATATTTTTAACTGGCTTATAAGTCATAATATTTATATTTACTTTCCTAAGTTTTCAATGGGAGACGCTTACACTGTTAATACACTCTATTTGTAATCTTCATATCTATTGGAAACTGAATTTTATAAGTAATTTATATTATTGTGTGCCAAAGCTAAAAGTAAATGACTATAAAAAAGTTGCAATAAAGTAGTTGAAAGACAATTTAGCAATTGCAAATTCAAATGCACAGACGTATACTTCATAACCAATAATTTTCAAATAAAATATGGTTTTCTTATTAAGCCTTTGCTTCATGAAATTTCATAAATTATTCAGTGTAAGTTGAAAATTAAATAATTGTATTATAGATGTTAATGAGTTATAAGTTTGTAGATTACATAGTTTATGAAATTCATGAAGAGAAGGCTTAATAAGAACATCATATTTTATTTGAAAATTATTGAGTAAGAAGTATTTGTATGCGCATTGGAATATACAATTGTTAATTGTCTTTCAATTATTGTGAATGCAACTTTTTTATAGTAATTTACTTTTAGCTTTGGTACACATAATTAATAATAGATTACTTATAAAATTCAGTTTCGAATAGATATGAAGTTTACAAATAGAGTGTATTAACAGTGTTAGTTAGCGTCTGCGATTGAAAATTTAGGAAAGTATAAGCCTGTTGAAAATATTGTTGAAAGTAGATGTTTAATATATTTTTCATACTTTGAGAAAATTCACCGACAAGATCCATGACATAATGAGATATATGAATAATATTAAGATCTCAAATCCAGCAGGTTGTCAAAAATACAAATTATTGGTTTCTATTAATATTTAAAAAATACACAATTCTTTTCAAGAGTGCTTGCCAATATCGTTCCAGGGCTCATTTTAAATGGTTTTTAATAAAGAATCAGAACAAATTTTGTTGAATAAAAAAATATTAGTTAACTCACAAAGCATAACCGATTCTAAAATTTTGAGCTGCTGACTTTATGTAAAATATCTTCTCTGTTTTTTGGATAGAAACATCATCGCCAAGTTGTGGCTTCCTCGCGCTGTCGCCGACGTCGTCGCAACTGTTCATGGTAGCTGCGAAAATCGAGTACACGTGAGCGCGCTCGGCTCCGGCCTCGTGTGAATTTGCTATCACGGGTCGGTGTCGAGTAGCGCGAGCACGAGGCTCGTTAAACATCATTTCTCCTTTCTCTACATTAATAGCAATATCATTTATCATAATCTTATTCCTATATACAGGTATGTTATGGGTCTTTATTGTTCATTTACAGTTGTAGCCTTAATTTATAATAACAATATACTTTTATCAAAGTAGTTTAAGAAGTAATATTGATTATTATTCGAATATAATGTTTTTAATAAAAAAAAAATTGTAAACTAGTTTTATATCAGTCATATGGGACCCGCAAGGAAAACCCATAGGACCCATTTATCGTATATAAATTGCCCATCTATACCTAATAATCCAAATTCTCATCTTTTCATTAGGGCAGAATATATTTATATGTAATAACAATAAAGTGTTCTATATCTTCAATTAAATTAATTATCTAAATAAATGTAATGTACTTTCAAATAATTATATTATATTGCAAATGTTTCATTTAACTATTATTTGTCATTTATAAGCAGTGGTAAACTGCTAAATAATAAATTAAGTTATAAATTCAGCTGAGCATATTCCCAAATTTTGGAAAAATTCATGTGGTTAATCATATGATTAATTATGTGATTAATCACATGATTTTCCCTGCGATAATATCATGTGATTAATCATATGATTGATCACAGGATTAACCACATGATTATTCACATGATCGATCACATGATCGATCACATGATTTATCATATGATCGATCATATGATTAATCATGTGATTAATCACTTAATTAATCATATGATTAATCACATGATTTTTTCCAATAGGGAATACAGAATGCGTGTACCTGATACAGAAATTGCAAAATTGTTTAATCAGATATTTAACTGTACCGATTACTTATGTATCTTTGTACCATAAGCGTTTCAATTGGATACGTACACATACAAAAAAAAATATAATTTATTTTTACAAACTTTGTAATTATCGAGGTAGGAGACCCCATAAGTCCGGCAATGGATAATTGCCCAATTTCTATGGTTATCAAAGCACTATTAAAAAGTTACCTATCTACTCTTCCTAGATTAATATTTGACTGACAATTAGTCTTTTTAAACTAGTCACAGTCTACCTTAACTTGACGAACTTTTATTTAGTTGTAGCTTTAGATATATCTTTAATCGACTGTGATATTATATTACTAATTTAAGCATGAAATGCTTATGTAATACTGAGATTACTGTAATTTCTGAGACTGAGCCTTACATTATGAGATTGTACATGCGAAATTAAATCTATTGTGACTATAGATGACATCTATTACTATATATATGCTATTGTTTTTTGAATTTTTAAAAAATAAATTGATATAATATTTTAATTTGTTTTTTTGATGTTAAAAAATATTATCATTTGTTTTATTTAGCATTATCTTTCCTATGTAATATTTTTCTAATGATCGTTTTCAGCTAGTCTATTGACCAAGCCACAATCTACCTCACCTTTATTATGTTATATAACTTTACAAATTTTCTACCAATATTTTTCGTTTATTCTCTTCTCTACCTGTATAAACACTCATCTAATCCATAACGCATCCGACCATGGTTGTGGCCTCTGGAGCTATCCATACTAATAATTATATTCGATAATTGTATTTGCTTTTTCATGTGTTACGTATGAGAGGACAGACTGAATAAGTCGCGTAAAAAATATGCGACGAGCGGGATTCGAACGCACGATCTCGAGGTTTGTAGTCCCGCGCTCTACCACTGAGCTAACGTCGCGATGCTTGCTCGAGAGCATCGCGAGTGTCTAGTCCTTATCGTGAAGCGGATGCGTCAGGGCTCGGATGACGGTCGAGCTGAGCCTGTGACACATGAAATCACTTTTATTATAAAATAGCTCTAAATAATTGGGCCAAATACTAAATTTAGCCACACACACACACACACACACACACACACACACACACACACACACACACACACACACACACGCGCGCGCGCGCGCGCGCACATACACACACACACACACACACACACACACACACACACACACACACACACACAGTACGCGGATTAAGGGGATGTGCAATCCTAATTTCAATATTTTTTTAAATCAACATTCAAACATTTATTTGGAAAAAGAAGGCTGTCAAGCGCTCCGTACACGCAAACACTATATGCAGATTTTTTCTACATAATTCTATTGATATTTGAGTGAGTTATGCTCGTTTGAAAAATAAACGTTTAGTTGGAAGACGAACGTCAAGCGCTCCGTACACGTAAACACTATATTCAGTTTTTTTTTGGGTGATTCTATTAGTATTTTCATGAGATATCCATGTTTGAAAAGTAGCTTAATGCAGATTCCTACTTACCGACAGTACGGTTTTTATTTAATTTAATAAATTCTCATCATTTTTTTGGAAAAACACGAACGTCAAGCGCTCCGTATATGTTAATACTATACTCAGATTTTTTTTTGGACGATTCTATTGGTATTTTCATGAGATATCCATGTTTGAAAATTATGTTGGTATTTCACATCACCTTAAGGTATACGCCAAGTACGGCATGGCGTATAGACGGCACTCCAAGGAGTGATCAAGGGGCGACAAGATCCCAAAAAAATGAGGTATTTTATTGTTTTTGGTAATGTTAAAAAAGAAATTGAAAGCGATGAATAAAACACTATAGTGAAACTTTAAGCTTTTTACCGACACGGATATGCATGACCAAGGGCGGAGTTTAACATTTTTCCTGGCAATAATGATCAGCCAGCCCTGCCACTATGGGGGGGGGTGGCAACTGGAACAAACTGCCCTAGGCCCCACGGTAGGTAAGGGCCCCCAAGGAGCCCGAAGCATATTATTTTAAAAATAATTTTTTAAACCCAAGTAGGCGGGGGATATGAGGTCTACGCATATTAGGGAATTACGTAGACGTGCAACAATAAGCAACACAATTATTTTAACAATTTTTAAACCCAAGTAGACGGGGGATATGAGGTCCACGCATATAACGGAGTCATGTAAACATGAAAAAATAAGCAAAATGATTATTTAAATAATTTTATTACCATCTCTACTATAATGGCCATTTTATAGCCTGAAAAGCGGGGCAAAAGTGACATCTGATTCCCTCTATAAAGTACTTTATTCCTGCATATGCGAGAATAAAGTAACATAGTCTGATTTTTTACATTTATGGTGAATTGGGTTAAAACTAACAAAATTATATAACATAAATATACGAAATAACTTTTCAAATCTATGAAATGGCCACAGTGGAGATGGGAATAAAGTACTATATGTAATACGGGACTAAAGTCGATCATTCCCTTAGGTGATCACTGCCCTCGCTTCGCTACGCTCGCTGGGGCAGTGATCTCACCCGCGAGAACAATCTGCGACTTTAGCCCTTTATTACATAATGTACTATTTAAACCCAAGTAGCCGGGGGACGCGAGTTCCACGCATATAACGAAGTTATGTAGACGTGCGACATAAGCAAGACTTTTATTTCAAAAATTCTTAACCTCTATAACTTGACTCCCTTATATGCGTGGACCTCGCATCCCCCGGCTACTTGGGTTTAAAAATTATTCAAATAATTGTTTTGCTTATTTTTTCATGTCTACATGACTCCCTTATATGCGTAGACCTCGCGTTCTCCGGCTACTTGAGTTTAAAAATTATTTAAATAATACTCTTGCTTATTAATGCATGTCTACGTGACTCTCTTATATGCGTGGTCCCCGCGTCCCCAGGCTACTTGGCTTAAAAATTATTTAAATAATCATTTTGCTTATTATTTCATGTCTTCATGACTTCCTTATATGCGTGGACCTCGCATCCCTTGGCTAGTAGGGTTTACAAATTATTTAAATAATCGTTTTTCTTATTGTTTCATGTCTTCATGACTTCTTCATATTCGTGGACCTCGCGTTCTCTGGCTACTTGGATTTAAAAATTATTCAAATAATCGTCTTGCTTACGTCGCACGTCTACGTAACTCCGTTATATGATTGGAACTCGCGTCCCCCGGCTACTTGGGTTTAAAAATTATTTAAATAATAGTATTGCTTATTGTTTCACGTCTACATAATTTCCTAATATGCGTGGACCTCATATCCCCCGCCTACTTGGGTTTAAAAATTATTTAAATAATCATTTTGCTTATTATTTCATATCTTCATGACTTCCTTATATGCGTGGACCTCGCATCCCTTGGCTAGTAGGGTTTACAAATTATTTAAATAATCGTTTTACTTATTGTTTCATGTCTTCATGACTTCTTCATATTCGTGGACCTCGCGCCCTCTGGCTACTTGGATTTAAAAATTATTCAAATAATCGTCTTGCTTACGTCGCACATCTACGTAACTCCGTTATATGATTGGAACTCGCGTCCCCCGGCTACTTTGGTTTAAAAATTATTTCAATAATAGTATTGCTTATTGTTTCACGTCTACATAATTTCCTAATATGCGTGGACCTCCTATCCCCCGGCTACAGTTGATTATTACGGCTGTCTAGTGCGGGTTTCTCACAAACTTTTAGTGGTTAATTTTTTAGTTTATAAGATTCGACGAGAGAAAACTCGACCACAGACTAACAAGGAGAGTGTTGTAAGTACTCTCCTTATAAGTATACCTATAACTTTTAAGTTAATTTGTAAGTAAATACACATATATTATTTTATCAATGATTTCATAACTTTCGATACAGACCTATTCATTTGCCGAACAAAAAGCAAGAAAAAAATTATTTAAAATTTATTATTTGTAAATGTAAAAATAACAATTTAATTATAATTTAGTAATTAAATGTATGTTCAATTTATTTCAATGAAATTTTTAGTTTTGTGTAAAATCACTGCCCTTAAAGGGGCGATAATCCGCCTCTGCACATACACACACATACACACACACACATGAATGGAAACTGGTTCAAAATAGTATATTACACAAGAGAGGTAAAGAGCACGTATAAATGGCAACATGATGCCAACATAATATCGCAAGATAATAATGGCAAACATGCGCTCTGGGGTGTCCCTCTTCATCCCCGTATTGCGTATACTATTCCTCATTCGCATCTCGGAGCAGGGAGCGGAAGTGGTACTTTCGGCTAGGGTTTAGTGAAAAGACATTATCTCGCGCGATGATGTTTTTTGTTTCGATTTTTCGCTTCGATTTTTAGAGAAAGGTTGGTTTAATTTTTCCCTCAAAATCATTATTCACTGTAGTTAATAATGAATATAAATTCACTTATCTATTTTGATTAATCAAGAAAAATTGTTATTATTTATATTACTTCAAATAATTGTAACTTTTATCATTTACTTTTAGTAATATTCTAGCCTATGTCACTTGCTAAAGATAGATTATTTCTGTTTCACAATTGTTATATTAAAAATAGTACATTACGATACACGGAGAAAAATGTTCTATTAAAAATTACTATGTTTTATTGTAACCGGGGGACAGACTTGAATTCTTAAAAAAATGACTATGTTTTCTAGCAAAAATTGCTATGTTTCTAGTAATTTTTACTACATTTATAGCAATTTTTGCTATAAAACATAGTAATTTTTTAAGAATTCAAGTCTGCTCCCCGGTTACAATAAAACATAGTAATTTTTAATAGAACATTTTTCTCCGTGTACGTGTGACCTAAGTAGCACTTTTATGCACGGTGTAAAATTGGGGCCCGAGCATAGCGAGGGTCCTAACCACGACTAGCAGAGTGCTACTTAGGTCACAAGTATCGTATAGAATTTTATATCACTGCCTGCCCTAAGCCCGCTGTCACGCCTATCCGTGTCCTAAGTGCGGGCTTAGGTCACACAGTGCTATAAAATCATTACTATATTCAAGCAAGATTCACGTTGATCAAGGATATACTCATGCATGCTAAGTTTTTATTTTATACAGATAGTCTCCCCATGCTACTTTAATGCTTTTAAATTTCTATTTTATTAATATACTATCCTATCTACTAGCGTACAGACACTCTTCAGTCCTGATCCCGCATCCTCCGGTAATTTAGATTTTGGGCGTTTTTTTATTAAAATATTCTCAGCCTTCTCGTCTGTGCGGCATTTCTCCTGCCTCAATCGTGCAACTCCCGGATACTTTAGTTTCAGAGCCTTATTTTTATCATCCGCTAGCCCGCGTGCCTGCAGTTACTCATCTGCGTGAATCTCCTACACCCCGGCTACTTTAGTTTTGAGGCCTCATTTTTATTGAGATATATGGGAAAATCCCCCAAACTTTTAATATTCGATATTGAAGAAATAAAATAAATTTTGTTTAAAGCACACTCATAAGACACAGCCTACCCTATTCAGAATGTTTCGAAATGGTAAAAAAAATAGCGTTACTTGTTTTTCCGAAAAAGCACTTTAAATAATTAAAAAAAATAAAAATTGACAATAAATTGAATTTACGAATAGTATGAATAGGGAATTTGGAAGGAATGTGATGATATTGGACATTTTACAAAACAGAAAACTTAATACAGCATTCCTTTGCAATAAGACCGCTATGTGTCCTTAATTGTCTCTTATAAATCGTTAGAGTAAGAGAGACAGATAGCGACTTTATTGCGAATGAATAAGATTTAATAACTGTATAAGATTTTACACCCTTCTTACGGTATTTACGTACTCGCTCATTATTACATATCATTTATTCGTTATAGATGTAATAGTAATAGTTGTATAATATTTTAAATTGAATTAGATAAAAATTAGTTGCAATTGATTCAATATTATATTGCACTATGATTCAAAAGTTTATGTATCGCGCATTTTTTGAGAGTACATCAAGGAGCGCAGGAGCACTCCGAAGGCAAGTATAGAATAAGCCTGAGGGTCGACCGCGCTATTCTTACATTGAAACGAGTGCTCGAGATTTTGAAATATTCACTGCGTTTTTAAATCGCATTTATATTATTCCAATTAAGTATAAACAAGATCTATTTTTGGTAACTATGTATAAAAAAAAGTTTCATGCAAATAGATGCTCTCATATTAGAGTTATCAAGCAATGAAAAATTTTATGTCCCGTTTACGATTTCACATTTTCTCCATGTTTCATCAGACTTCCGGTTTCTTCCAACTTCCGCCTTTGGATATATATATATCAATGGATAGCTGCTTTGATATACATGTAGAAAAAAGTGATAGAGAGAGAGAGAGAGAGAGAGAGAGAGAGAGAGAGAGAGAAAGAGAGAGAGAGAGAGAGAGAGAGAGCAATCATAACACCCACAGCTGGTGGTTATACTTGTACCTTAGTATATATAACCTCTACATCTATATGTATTATTATACTTACATACATATATAATTAATAACGTGACGTTAGAACTAATGTTATTATATGTTAAGTTTAGGTAAAAATCAAGATGCGGAGGTTGTATTAACGTATGTGAAGTTATTGATACGGAGTTACTGAAGATTTCAGTTATGGAATAATATGCATTAGATAAGTATTATAATATTTTTTAAAAATAAAGCTGTAAAAAACTAGATACTTTGTGTGAACTTCTTTTTCCAGGTTAAGTTTGACGTTTATACTTTGGCTTCAGGAGTAGTTCATAGGAAATTGAAAAAAGAAACATGTTTATGGAACTAGAAGATAAAAAAATATGTTTATGGAAGTGTGATAGAAAGAATTATAAGGGCTTACAGAATACCATGCCTTTCCAATTAAAAAAACAAGTCGCAATGGTTACTTGTAAAGAATTTGCAGCTAGGACGTACTCTAACCACAAGCTTTTGCTAATGGCTTTTGCAACTTGGTATAGTAGTGATTTTAACGTAAAAAACTTTAGGATGAAATAATTTGATATTTATGAAATTTTTGTAAATGTAGGTAGAAGTCTTGATTTATGAAGTCATTTCAAGAACTTGATCATGAACGAAGTAAAAGTTTATGCAAAATCAGCATTAAAATGCTGAGAAATGCCAAGACAATGAGTTATTGTGAAATTTCAATAAATAATAAACAGATAATTTATTATTAGATTATGCAAGCATATATATGACTTGCTTCAGATAATTATGTGAGTGAAAATGAAACAACAAATAAATACAAATTGAAACTGTATAAGGATTTATATACTGTAGTACAACAAAACTATTACAAGAATATTTTTTACAAAAGATAATGTTTCTGCTTAGAATCGCATTTTCTCAAGGTCAGAAGGAATATAAGTAAAAACTTGCATGAACAAAGAGCGGATATGATTCAGATAATATGAAAGAATGTCGAGAAAACTTTGAATGGCATAGTTTGAAGGATTAAGATTTCTGAGGTGACTCGTTTTTGACTATGATACCTCCAAATGAAATAATGTCTGTGAACTTTTCTGTGAGTAGAGTATTATGTGTACATTATCTTATTGGCCAAAAGTGTGATTTTTCAGATGGGACTTAATCCATAACAACATACATATAAGTATTAAGAACTTTTCAAATTTGACAAGATACAAGAGTAAGTGAGTGGGAATGAGTATTTTGTGAAGAATATATAAGCTGCTCTTATGGAAATTGTAGTCAACTTTGAGCTTCAAGTTTTGTAATAGTTAGAGGATCATCAGATAATACATAGATTTAAATTTAAATTCTGAAGATTGAACTACTATGTCGTAAAAGCTGCATTTGCAGCTGATCTTATTTACACAGATAACTTTAATTATTCTGGTTGAAAGTTAGGTTGTTGTGATACTAAAACCCAGCAATAGCAAGATGTAAGATTTTCGCAGATTATTAGAAGTGCATCAAGCTCTAGTATTTTATACTCTCAGACTCAGATTTCACTCCTTGAAGAAGATATTAACATAAATAAAAACAAATACAAAAATATATTGATAAAGTTCATTGCATATCAATGCGTTAAAGAATGTATTGCCAAGTATTTTTTAATAGTGACATTAATTCATGGTTCAGTAATTTGAGAAAACAACGCGCAAACATATTAGTAAACTGTTTAGACTATCTTATTTTTATAGACAACTTTAATTGATGTGGTCAAAAGTTAGGTTGTTGCGATAAGTGTTGAATGTATTATTATTATTATTTTTTATTTTACAATAGAAGAAGTGGGTAAATAAGTGAATTTGAAAAGTGCATTTAAAAATATGTTTACTATGTTGGTGATCTATGGATCCAAGGTCTTATGTGATGATCCTTGGAACACGAGTTTCTTATGTGGGTGTGAAAAAACTTTTTGAAATAAACAATAAAAATTAGTACAGAGAAATGAACATTTAGCATTTGTGAAGTAACTTATTTTTTGTAATATAAAAATATGGTGCTTCCCAGTGAAATACATTTGTGGGTTCTTATGTCAGTGAAATGTACGTTATTTTGTGTATTTTGATAAAAGTTTTGTAAAGTGGGAAGCATAAATAAAATAACAAATAACGTAGTGATCTGCCCGATACAAATATATTATTGTATTGTTGAAACTTTTGTTTTTAATTTAAGATGCAAGTGAAAGTTTCAACAAATCCAAGTATACAGAATACTATAATTAATGATTGGCGTATGGTGAGGGGCGTCACATGTTTCAGAGGAGCCATTTGTTCTGTAAATATTACAGTACATAAAGCCTTAATATAAATTACTGTAATGACTAGTTTTTGAATCTGCAACCAATATTTTAATTTGCTAGCGGATTGTGATGCAGTAGTGTGATTAGATCTAGTACTCTTGCAAGACTTTGATTGCTATCTCTTAAACTGTTGTAGATATTTGGACCAATCAAAAGTTTTTAAAATATCGAAATTGTAGTTGGCATGAAAACTAAACTTTTTACTCAATTTTGAGTTTCAAGTTTTCTAAAAGCTAGAGGATCAAGTGATATATCAGAAATTTAAATTTAAATTTTGAAAACTGGGCTGTCGTAAAAGCAGCATTGATAGCTGGCGTATACCCAAATAAAATTGTGTGTAGACAGGAAACGCGCCCAGCTCAGAACCCAGTACGTATTGAGGAGGTACGGAGTATTATTTGACATGCCTTTTCAATTATCAAAAAAACAAGCAGCATTGGTTACTCGTAATGCAAAGTTGATAAAATTAAAGAACAAAATTTGTATTTGATACTGTTATGAAAATGGTAGGTGACATAAGAACTCAACTTCTTGGCCAACTTTGAGCTTCAAGTTTTCTAAATGCTCGAGGGCCGGGGCATATTTTCCTTATATCTCTAAATAAATAAATCTATAATATAATGTAAATATAATTGAGTCTATTCTCACTTTTACATAAAACACATAGTGCTGATTCAAATAAACTTTTAAAGAAAGCAAAATATGTGCTGGCATGTAGAAGGATGTACATACATTAGAACCTTTGTTTTTGTCAGAAAGTTATGCAGTAAATTTATGAGTCATGTGAAGTGTTGGTGCTATAAGCTTTTTATGAAGCATGCCCTACTAAAAAAACTCACGTGAGATCTCAGATGAGACTCACATGAGATCTCACGTGAGATCTCACGCCAAAATCTCATCTGAAATTCTGGTCCGCGAGGTGCTAAAATCCCTTTAGTAATAAAAAATCAGTATCTGGGAATTAGGAGTCGCCTTTTAGGTTACGCCACCCCCCTCCCCCCCAGATAAGTTCAAAAATCTATGTTTTGAAGCGATTTAGCCATTTTTGAAATTTTTAGAAATTTTACACATGAGATCTCACGTGAGAAATTTGAAACATGAGATTCCACGTGAGATCTCACGAGAGATCTCATGTGTAAAATTTCTAAAAATGTAAAAAATGGCTAAAATACTTCAAAATGTAGATTTTTGAACTTATCTGGGAGGTGGCGTAACCTAATAGGCGACTCCCAATTCTCAGAAACTGATTTTCTATCATTGAAGGAATTTTAGCAGCTCGCGGTCCAGAATTTCAGATGAGATCTCACGTGAGTTTTTTCAGTAGGGTGGGGCCATAGCGATACTGGTTTGGTAACATGCATTCTGGAGTTTGGATTGCGTACATAACATTTATCTCTGTATAAGTGTATATACATGGAGAAAAATTTCGTAGGAAAAATTACTATTTTCTATAGTACCCATCATGGGACAGACTCAAATTTTCATGAAAATTATTATAATTTATAGTAAAAATTGATATAATTTTGTAACTTTTACTACACAAATATCAATTTTTACCATAAATTATAGTAATTTTCATGAAATTTTGAATCTGTCCCACGGTTTACTATATAAAAAATAGTAATTTTTCCAACACAATTTTTTTTCGTGTAATAATCTAATATATGATGAGAGATAATTCATAAAGGCTCTTTTTAAACATTTTGTCAACATATTGTAGTTCATAATTCCAATCTATCTTTTTCTCTATTTTTTATTGTAAGTACAATCTTATACAATATATAAATGTTAACGTATCATCTATTTTGTATTTAAAGTAAAATAACTGTTTGTTTATGTAAAAAATCTGCTAATGTTATAAAAATAATTGCGAAGCTACAAAAATAATTAATGATATTATCATATAGCAGTCTTATAGTAGAACTAATTTAAGGCTTTAATAATCAATTTCTAGTACCAAAAATGAAAATACTTATAATATGCTCTGAAAAAAATTATAAAAATATGAACTAAAAGCTTCGTTTTAAGATCTAATTTGTTCAAAAAAATATCAATCCCTTTAGTATTTATGTAATTTGTCTTCTTAATAATAATCTTTGAAAGTATAAAATAAGGTATGTATATAAGTTTTTCCTGCAAACTGAAAACATAAAAAGAGTGATATTTTCATATGACTTTACAATAATTAATAGTATTGTTAAATTATCATCATACCTAAAATGTTACTAATGTAATCATTTTATCGACCTCCTTGAAGAAACATTCAAATTTAAAACTTTTGTGAATAACAATACTATCATTTACTAATGATATGAAAAATATACTATACTATAATAAACCCTCATAATGTTATCACACTATGTAATTATTATTTTCTCTTAAAAAGTTGTGAAATATATCTAAAAAACATTTTACAAAAGTTTAAACTAAGACAAGTATTAGTATCTCTCTCTCTCTATCTCTCTCTCTGTCTCTCTCTCTCTCTCTCTCTCTCTCTCTCTCTCTCTCTCTCTCTCTCTCTCTCTCTCTCTCTCTCTCTCTCTCTCGCTCTCTCTCTCTCTCTCCCACCCCTCCCTCCCCCTCTCTCACAACATCCGTCAACCTGAGTACCAAAAACTTTAATGAGAGCTTAAATATTTGTTTTAAAACAATCAACACATTTTTTAAAAGCTAATTTTTTAAGTACGTTCTATAACAACATAATTTGTCTAGTCCTTTTAATTCTTCTACTCCCTTCTTTTCAATAAGCATTATTTACAAATGGTAATAATTTTTTTCATGACTGTACAAATAATAATATTGCTAATATAAAACTTTCTACGAAAGTTTAAAATAAGGCAAGTATAGACGTTTTTTCTGGATAATCTATAAAAAACAACACAATTTGTCTAGTCCTTTTATTTCTTCGAATCTCATCTATTCAATAAGCACTCTTTACAAATGTTACTAATTTTTTTCATGACTGTACAAATAATCTATAAAATAATAATATTTATGATTTTGTAAAAGAAATCAAATAAATACGAACGAAAAAGTCTTTTAATTCTTTGAGTCATTGTATGCTGAACAAATTATATGTAAGTAAGTATAATCAAATTGTTCACTGCAAATCAAACAAACGAATGTTGTGAAATCAATTATAGATAGTCAAGTAATGCAAACAACTCTCGGAAACAACTGTATGACTGTTCTCAGGAATGTATTAAAATTTGTTCATACTTCTATACAAATTAAACACAAGAAAGTACTGAAATCAATTTATTGTAGTCAAGTACCCATACGTTAACTTGACTGAATAATACAATTTTTCGTATCTACTATTAAAAATAATCAGTCAGCGGGCATAAAATACTACTTAACGCCCAAGAGGCCCAATAGCTCACATACTCACAAAACTTTATAGACCCTACCCTTTTATACCCGTGTGGACGAAAATTATTTTAATTATATAACTATAATGCCTTCTCTTTATTTCTAAAATTCATAAGAATTTTTTCAGATATTTACGAAAAGTCAAAGCCTATATAAAAAATTACATAGTTACCAACACATCACTATTTTTCATTATTCTTTCTCAATTTTGAACTTTCTATAATATTACGCACCATGGGAGGAAAAGAGAAGTCTAGAGCTGCTCTAGTAGGAGTGGTCCTGCGCACGCGCAATATCCGCGTTTTCGGATCGTTTGAAGAATCGGGAGGTTTGAAAATTCCAGTATATGTTATCTTTTGATACTTCGTGCGCAGAACTCGATATTGTATATGATTTATTAAAAAATTAACCTTTGTGCACGTCGTGTCGAAAAATGTTGTTCAATATGCGTTCGAGTCGAAGGTGATTTTAACCTCGTATGGCCTTTTCACCCTCGCTTCGCTGGGGGGCAAACGTCCGCACAAGGATAAAATCACTTTCTCGCATGAGTTAAAGAGTATCGAACTCTATACTATAGTTGTACGAGAGCAAAATTATAAAAAGTAGTTTTGTAACGATATCAAATATATATTATGATGTATAATACATCATGCACATATGTTTAAATCATTTAAATATTCGTTAAGTATATATAGATTTTTTCACACTCCGTGCGCGAAGCTTAATTTCGCGCATACTTGGATAAAGAATCTAAATTAAGTTTCCCACACGTCGTATCAAAAAATAATGTTCGATATACGAATGAAAAAGTGATTTTATCCTCGGCTGACCTTTTGATCCTCACGTTGTTCAGGCGCAAACGTCCACACGAAGATAAAATCCCTTTTTCACACTTGTATCGAAATAACTATTTCTAAACTAAGTGTTTAAACTCACTTTTTTTCTATACGTGCTTAGGCATTCAGTCTTAACTCGCTCTGAGTAAAGCACTCACTTAATTTACGCACTGAGCGCGGTGCAAAGTGTTAACTTACTTTGCGAGTGCCCAAACAGGTGTAGATGAATAAATATGACAGATTTAAAGTGAAGTAAACAACTCTAAATTTTAAAATCGTTCAAATTTTGTTTACTTTTAGTTTTTTATGAAAAAGAAAACATATTTCTAAAATTTTAAATCGATATTCGCATAAATAAAATCCGCTGCCAATTCATTGGCACGTAGCTTCCTCCAAATTAATTTATCGTTCCCATATGTATAGTACATAGTTTAAATTTAATATGTTTACTCATTGTACATGTTTTAAAATGATTTTAAAATTTACAATGATTTAAAATTTCATTATTTAAAATTCAATGCGATTAAGATAATTCAGCTACCGATGATGTCATAAAAATCCCAATATAGCAAATATTATGTTATTAGTATGCAATATTCAAAATTGCTATTTTTTGAAATTTTTTGATAAAATCCAACTTTTATCATTTTTTTACTCAAAATCAAACTCAAAAAGAATAAAGTTTGTTTTTTATCTGTAAAATGTGCGAGTATTTATTTTATGACTACTTACCCTCTTTGAAAGTCTCTTATTCGTTGGTTTTTGATGTACCTTCATCATTCAAAGGGAAGGACTACGCCAGTATTGAATTACTCGAGCAAGTTTTTTTAGCAATTCTTTCGATCAAGAACTTTAATTTACAAAAAAAAAAGATTTTCGACCGAGCAAAGGAAAAAATTGTATAGCACTTTGAAAATTGATAAAAACCATACAATTGATAAATCATGATTACATTCTCTAATTGAGTATCATTTAAAGACTTCATATCATTTATATTGCAACAAAATTTTCTTTTTATAGTAAATGTGCATTAAAAAACTAATTTCACTTGTGAAATTATTTATACGATATACTTAATAATGTGTTTAAATCTTATTGACTATGAATTAACTGAATAGATATTATTATACTCGACTGACATCAGCATTTCAGACACGCAGATCAACAATTCATTCTAAAGTTGAATCAATAGTTTCCTAATAATATAAGTGTTTTTCTGAGGATTCAAATTATTTAATACAGAAAATCAGACATGAAGCGGATAAAACTTATTTATTGTTTAAAATACATTCAAAACATTATCAGGAGATTCAAGCGTACCCTTTGAGTCCTGAAATTGTTTGCAGTCAAGGGGAGCCCCTCTTCTTACCATAGAAGGATGATATCTAAAGACCTAGGATCTAACGCTCAAGAGTTTTTTGTGGTAGAATCGGATAGCCTAAAAAATTTATTTGTTTAATGGCAAAATTTTTAAGTGTATTTTAAGTCTTTACAGTAAGCTATAATCATTATTTGTTTCTATATATATGGATCATCT
The DNA here is from genome assembly GCA_036365515.1 of Torymus aiolomorphi. Taxonomy (NCBI): domain Eukaryota; kingdom Metazoa; phylum Arthropoda; class Insecta; order Hymenoptera; family Torymidae; genus Torymus; species Torymus aiolomorphi. Next base: position 45,761 of record JAXKQO010000006.1, read on the forward strand.
CCTTCGCTAACAATATATAGTATATAATATTTAGATTATTATCTACTTTACTCAGAGACATTGTTTTTCATATTTGAAAGTTACAATAGAAAAATATAACTTCTTCCAGTTAAGATTAGTTCTCCTTTTATAGGAACGTGTAATCAAATTTATCAGTTTTTAAATGAATCATTTAAGTTCATTCATAAAAAATGTTTCCAATTTATCAATTTGGAGATTTAACATTTAGAAGATCATTTATAAAAAAAAATATGCGAATCATGTGGATCGCATAAAATTATTTAAAAATTATCTATTATTATTAGCCTTATATACTAATGTTCATTTGAACCCTGCAGTGTTAACTATTAATACTTTTTTTCTGAACACTGTCGAACAAGATTGTATTAATTCTTGTATGTGTAATATTCCTTTCGCTTGCAATACTATACAATGTTATCTGTGACTATCTGATTCTACTACAAGAAAAGTCTTGAGCGTTAGATTCTAGGTCTTTGGATGTTATGCTTCTAAGGTAAGAGGAGGTGCTTTCCTTAACTGCAAGCGATTTCAGGACTCAAAGAGTACACTCGGATCTCCTGATAATATTTTGCCTTGAACCTACTTTGTTTAAAGACTGATATTTAATTATAATATGAGTCATAATACCAAATAGGATTTTTATCATTGCGTATAGAGTACTGGTCTAAGAACTCTTTTTCTCTGTAAAAATGACTTACCTTATTTTATGTTATAATTATTTTGGCCTCTTGAAATATATTATAAACTGCAGGAGGAAACATTTGTCGCTCACATTACTTTGTTTTATTATATTTTGGTTTGCATTTCAAAAGTCTGATTTATTACATAGGAAACACAGATAATATTGTATAGTATTGCAAGCAAAAGGAATATTACACATACAAGAATTAATACAATCTTGTTCATCAGCGTTCAGAAAAAAAGTGACATTAGCTAACACTGCAGGGTCCAAATGAATTATTAGTATATTGTAGCTAATAATAATAGATAATTTTTAAATAATGTTATGCAATGCATATGATTTGCATATTTTTTTTATAAATGATCTTATAAATGTTAAATCTCCAAATTAATAAATTGGATCATACGATCCCATGAAATAATTTTATGCAATGTATATGATTCGCAAACCTTTTTTATGGATGAACTTAAATGATTCATTTGAAAACTAATAAATTTGATTATACGTTCCTATAAAAGGAGAACTAATCTTAACTGGAAGAAGTTATATTTTTCTATTGTAACTTTAAAATATGGAAAACCAGAGTAAAGTAGATAATAATCTAAATGTTATATACTATATATTGTTAGCGAAGGAGATGGTCCACAAATATAGAGACAAATAATGATTATAGCTTACTGTAAAGACTTAAAATAAACTAATTATGTAATAATATATTAGAACATGCGTGTAGGCTTTATTTCTCAAAGTTTAGAGCTTGGTCAAATCAGAAAAGCTCTGGAAGCATTAGTATCTCCGGCGACCGCGCCATCTAACGCTGACCATGTTACCTTAATGGCGCTGCGCCATGGTAAAACAGGCTAGCTACATATCGACGATTCACGTTATTCGAGCTTTGCGAAAAATAATTCTTATAAATCAATTATTATTCATTTTACATCAAAATTAGTAGCGGTTTTATCTAAATAATTGTTATTAATGCATTCTTAAAGTTTTCTGATAAAAGTCTCGTCCTCTAAAATATATGTTTTTGTAAGTTACGTACAAACAAAGTTGAAAATTATTTGCAAGTTTATAAATAAAAACAATTATGGTAAAAGTGATTTTGATTCGTTTCTTTAAAAGTGAAATAATATTTCGTAATGCCATATAAAATTATTCAAAATAATTTTTATCAAAAATGCAAACTTTTCAAATTGTCTCGGGCTCGCTCAGCTGTTGCGCGCATGCGCTATGGAATTCCCTAATCTTATTCTGGCACTCTACTAGAAAAACTAGAATCTAGTTGAGTGCCACATGCGCCCTCTGGAAATCTAGGGGAGTGCCATCCAAAAATGAAACTAGGCACAGCACTGTTCGGAATCGAAGGCAGGGACGAAGTCGACGGCGCAAGCGTGACAGAATACGAAACAACTGAGGAAGTACGCGAAGAACATCAACACGAATCAGATAGCGAGAGCATTGAAGGGTCTGAAAGCGAAAACGATCGGACTTTTCGCGGTTGATCGGATTCCAAACGTGACGACGATTCCAACTGTCATTGTATGCAATTCGGATGATCACGCGAGACCATGTTCAGACTGGGTAGCAATCTACAAAGACAAAAATCGATTTGGAACGTACTTTGACAGTGATGGATTCCCACCTGTTCCAAGACATCATCTCCAATGACTCAGAAGAAACTGCAAAAATTTCCGTTGGAACGTCAAGACGCTTGAAAGTACCGATTCAATGTGCTGCGGTCATTTATACTGTTATGATTTTGTATCACATGTGTCGGGGTGATGGCCTCGATACCTTTTGTAGACTCTTTATGCATGACACAATAAAGAACGATGCATTAGTTATTAATTATTATAACAAAATATTCCATAGAAATAAGTATAAAAAATGTAAAAACGTATTCGCTTTTTCAAACGAACATTATCGTGGTTCTGGCATATGTAACCAATCATGTACTTCTAGATTAAGGTGTGTCTAATAAAAATCAATATTTAACCGTCAAAAGAGTTTCGGCTTTTTTTTCTGGCTCTTTCCTTTTCCTTTTCAACGGCTTTTTCCAGCGAGTCTTGATACGTTACTTTAATCTAAAATAATGTTTTTTTTCTCTTCCCTTCCATTATACTCAAAAAGCGATTGTGGAGATTGACTAAAAGAACAGTCAAGCACTCAGTTTGCCAGTCGCAGGCAAGACCTACTCTTGAATATTTAGCGAAAGAATTATACGCGATTAGAATCAGTATTGAAAAATGAATAACTGCCACGGAAAGCCCGGAACTCTCGCAGAAGTGCCCAATGTTCTGCTAGCCACTACGTACGCTGTCAACAAATCCAACACGAAAAGAGTCTGCGTAGGACTAGAACACAGTAGCGGATACTATCGGTCAGTTATCAAGTTTATCACATCTGGACCCTCTTACAAAAATGTCACGCTCAACGAAAATAGCTGTAATGATTTGCAAGACCAATTCGATGCAATCACAGCTTATTTTGGTAACGCTTACACGTTTTATGAAGACTTTGGAAGGCCATCTAAAATTTTTCTGGACAACCACGATTTAAACTTTACATCGACATACGGTAACAAATCCATCACATTCAACACAAGACGTAGACGAAGAGCCATCGTGCAAGAAAAAAGAGAAAATATTTCAATAACCCACTAGGTATCGTGATGCAAGAAACTACTTTCGAAGGTCTTCGAAAACAGGGTAATTTAATCAACCTTCGCTTAGCCATGCTCAAGCAACGCGTTGTTAAAGTCAGTCGCACCCTTGACTACATACTCTCATACCTGAAAAATAAACTACAAGAAGAAACCGCAGACAACATGCAGATCATTCTCAAAGACTTTAAAGCATTCAAACAATACTACACTAGTCACAAACTCGACATGCAAACGTTCATTTATGAAAACAAGGTCGACGACGACAACGATAAGTATAAAAGTGAAGATTTAAATATTGTTCTTGTTGAAATTGACGCTTTCGATCTACTGTTAAAGACATACGCGATTATTTATTATCTAAACGAATATTGCATAAATTTTTCGCATACATTACACTATATTTAAGATATTTTTTTTTCAAAACACGTTATAAACATCACACCCATCCAAACTCCTCCTCTTCTGTAAGATATATACACTATTTTCTTATCTTTCCCGCTCTTTCTCTCTCTCTCTCTCTCTCTCTCTCTCTCTCTCTCTCCAGCCTTCTCTCTGGAGAGCCCTCACTCTCTCCCGCTCTCTCTCCCGCTCTCTCTATCCCTTTCTCTCTCTCTCTCTCTCTCTCTCTCTCTCTCTCTCTCTCTCTCTCTTGCAAAGGACAGGCAAATGATTACGATAAATATCATTGCAACCCTACTCATCTCATCATTCTTTCAAATCCTTCACGATCGAGAAGACCAACAGCAAAGACTCAGATCGTACACCTCTCCTCAAGGAGGAAAAAAAATCCGTCGTTCAACACTGGAAAGAAATAAAAGAAAAATTCTCCACGAATACACACACTGCACCAGAACGCCATGGATACAAGAAATTCTAATTCATACTTACATCAGTTTATAATAATTTATTTACTGTGTATAAATATTCTGTAAGTTTTTGCTAAATAAATTGTGATATGCAAAAATTAAATTTTTTTATTCAAAAACATCCTATAAACGCCATCCCCATCCCTACTCCTCTCTTCTATAAAAAACCATAGGGCAACTGGCGATAAGGAACGAAAATGACCCGCACCTGTCTTACTCGGAGCATGAGGGGAAGGGGGGGCAAATCAATATCGACGGCCCCTTCAGCATAGACGAGCGGCGGGGGCGGGCTATACGGACCCCAACTTACGATATGCTAGCATACAGCTACGGCGTGGGTGGCGGCGAGGGGAGGGGAATGTCTCTCCATATGGGGCTTCTTACTACTTACAGTATTTATTTTAAAAACTGTAAAATAACTGTAAATCACTGTAAGAACTGCAAATAACTGTTAATAATTGGTAATAACTGCTAAAAACTGATTATACTGTCTCAAACCTAACTGTTTATTTTAGTTATTTGCAGTTAATTGCAGTTATTAACAGTTATTTGCAAATTCTATTTCCGCTAGGGGAACATTGAAATACAGAAAAAAACAAAAATGATGTGTTATTGTTGCGAAAATTTTAAACTAAATAACAGTGCTCAGTTAATCTAATTTTATAATTTTCTCATGGTGGTGACGTCAAAATGTTTCAGAGGAGTTTTCTCAGTAAATATTTTTTTTCAAAAGTATTCAAGAATGTTAAGAAAGCTTTTATTCTGAGTAATTCTTAGTTCATAAACTGATTGTTTTTAATTTTACAAGATTTGTGGTATCCACGGGTTATAATTTTAAGTAGTATCAATCAATAATTATTTTAAACACCTTAATTTTCTCAGTTGCATAGATCTCGCGTCTCCTGGTTAAAACCCGCTGCCAATTCATTGGCACGTAGCTTCCTTAAATTTAATTTAATGATTCCTTTAATTTATTTTTAATTTCAATATTGAAAACTTAACACTTTATTTTGTACGATGAGACTATGTTAAATGGTTTGTGACTTTTTATTTCTACTCTTTCTATTTTTTAACATTAAAAAGCAATTATGATTGTACAATTTTATATTTTACAAAAAAAAAAATTCATCGTCCACAAAAAACACAATAAAATGATCATTACGACCAGATATTCAAGAATAAAAATTTTTTTTTAATGCTTTTTAATACTGATATCTCAGAGAATATTCGATCAATTTGAAATTTTTACCAATTATTACAATTATTTATTACAATATTTAGTTAAATTTTCAAGAGATTATCTTTATTTCTTTTGAAAAGAAGTTATTTAAAAAAAAAACTTGCCTTTTTATTAAAAAATGTTTGGCATCGATAACGGAAACCACCACAATATTTAATAATAAAATCAAATTAATAAAATATTTATTTATCTATAAATGATCAATTAAATTTGATACTGATATTGTCTTGACATCACACATATTTCACCGATCGCAATCTCTCAAAAATTTATTTTATTCTAAATTTAATCAAAATCTACTTTGTTTATAAAATAATTTTTTTCTAAAAAGGAAATTAAGATTCATTTTTCTTTACTTTCCTTTCAACAATTTTACTTAATACAAAAAATATCTGTTTATCTGCTCATTTTTATATCCTATATAAAGAAAACTTCATATGCCCCATTAGTTTCTCCATTTTTATGCTTGCGTCGTATTGCAGACGTGTACACGTAGTTTCACAACTGCCCGCTAGTTTTTTGACAGTTTTAATCATCCCATTATTTTATTCTGCGTGGCACACTAATGCGGATTACTGGACTGGTTTTCTACGTACAAATAAAAAATGATCAAAGTATTCTTTGAGAAAACGCGATTCGAAAATTTTTTAAAAAAATTTTTAACCTCAAATATCTTTTTCCGTAATGGACCGATTTTTTCGGGCAACTAACACGATCTGAAGTTATATAAAAGATACATTTGTGCCAAATTTTAGGACGTTTGGATAATTTTTGCTCTTGCTATCGTGCGACAACGAAAACGCAAATTTTTTCTAAAATAATTTTCTTCTAAAAAACAAATGAAGACAATCTTCTGAAATTTTAACCAAATGTAGTCTTCAATAGTTTTAATAAGTGGTTAAAATTTTAAGTGGATAAATTAAGTATTCTTTGCGAAAACGCTATTCGAAAATTAAAAAAAAAATTTTTAACCTCAAATATCTTTTTTCGTAATGGACCGACTTATTTGGCCTACGAACTCGATCTGAAGATATATAAAAGCTACATCTGTGCCAAATTTCAGGACGATTGGATAATTTTTGCTCATGTTATCGTGCGACAACGAAAACGACAAATTTTTCTTAAATAATTCTTTTCTAAAAAGCAAATGAAGATAATCTCTTGTAATTTCAACAAAATATAATCTTCAATGAATGTAATAAGTGATAAAATTTCAAGCCGATAAATAAAATATTGTTTGAGAAATTAATTTATGAAATATAAGAAAGTTTTCCTTAATGACAAATGACAGAGCGAAGATATTTTAAATTTGAAAAAATGAAAATATAGGTAATTTAAATACCTTCCAAGAAAAGTTTATTATATTATGTAATAATGGCTGTAAGATATGAAAAAATCCAAAAAAACCAAAAGTTCGAAATCGTTATTTGGTTATAAAACAAAAGAAAATCAATAAAAACTCAAATCCATCAGGGAACCTTCCTTTTCCCGCGAGAGGAAGAGAATAAGCTTTACCCGACGAAAATCGGTTGATTCGTTTCCAAGATATCAAGAGTTTACACACACACACACACACACACACACACACACACACACACACACACACACACACACGATGTGGAAAAATGATGTGTTATTGTTGTGAAAATTTCCAAACATAAAAGTGCGCAGTTAATCTAATTTTATAATTTTCTCAGAGTGGGAGACGTGAAAATGTTTCAGAGGAGTTTTCAGTAAAATTTTTTTTCTAAAAGTATACAAGAATTTTAAGGATCTTTCAATCTCAGTAATTCTTAGTTCATAAATTGATTGTTTTTAATTTTACAAGATTTGTGGCATCTATGGGTTATTAATTTAAGTAGTTTCAATAAATGATTATTACAAACACCTTAACTTCCTGAGTTGCATGGGCCTCGCGTCGCCCGGTTATAAAAATGATTTTTCCCAATCGGAAATAAAATTTTGCAAATAGTTATTAATAGCAATATATCATTTTTTATATTTTAAAACAAAAGTTTATAACTGTCAATAACTGTTTCTAAAGATAGGATTTGACAGTATAGTAACAGTTTATAAAAGTTATTAACAGTTTCTAATCGTTATGAATATCTAAAACAAGTTTATAACAGTTATAAACTTTTATTTTCTTTTTTGAGCGGCAGTGGATAACCATATAATCAATTTGTAGCAAGTTCTTATCAGTTATAAACTTTTATTATTTGATAATAATAGTTATATATAGTTTTAAATAGTTTTGAATGAATTTAAATTTTGAAATCATTCTAAAATTCTTATTATATGAAATCATTATTAATTATAAGTTTAAAATAATTATCTTCAATTATTAAAAATTGATACTAGTTATTAATAGTTATTTACTTTTTCTTAGTGATGAAATATTCAAATTTTGTCGGCAATCTAAAAGACTTAAAAAAGTAAATAACTATTTATAACTATTTATAATAGTTATAGACTTTTATAAAGGTCTCAAATCCTGACCTTATAATCTGCTAATATCAGTTATAAATTTTCTTTTAACTTTTATTATTTGGCTTTAACGTTTCGAGAATCCTACTAGGACGAGCCTCATATCGAGACATAGTACATTAAGTGTAAATGTATTTACGAGGGCATTTAATTCGCATTTTGTAACCTTTGTTTATATTTACGTTCGCCTCGAAAAGGAGCATACATAAGTGCTCGAAACGTCGGCTGAAAAATAAATTAGCTCACTGCGGTCAAGAGATAAGAGGTTTTTTATTTTTACCTCAAATACCTCAACTGCCAACATTAAAATCTTACTGAATTAACTTTTATTATAGAAGATTATTTCCGCCAGGTTCCTTTGCTTTTCTCGGAAGTAGAAAATAATCCTTTGCAATGTTATAAAAGTTTAAAATTGATCAAAGAATATTTCAAATGAACATTGAAATACAGAAAAACGCAAAAATGATGTGTTATTGATGTGAAAATTTCAACACATAAAAGTCCTGCCTAATGTAGAACGTATGTTTACAATGTTGTAAAAGTATTGTTAAAATTTGCAACCAATATAAAAATACACATTGAAATATAGAAAAAAGAAAAAATGACGTGTTATTATTGCGAAAATTTTAACTTAAATAAAAGTGTTCAGTTAATCTTATTTTATAATTTTCTTACGGTGGGAGATGTCAAAATGTTTCAGAGGAGTTCTCAGTAAATATATTTTTTTTAAGTATACAAGAATGTTAAGAAAGCTTTTATTCTTAGTAATTCTTAGTTCATTAATTGATTGTTTTTATTTTACGATGTGTGGCAATCATTTAAGTAATTTCAATCAATAATTATTTCAAGATGTTTTAAATTTTCTACTATAAAATATATATATATATATATATATACTATTATAAAAGCCGTAAAAATTACTTACAGTAATGACAGTAATGAAAATCTTTATTAAATTTTTATCTTTCTTTGCTGACAAACCTTTACTTTAATCTTTATTCAATCTTTATTCCAAATAATATGTACTAAAGATAATACGTGTGCGTTCTACAGAAATTGCATAGATGCACTGAAGAATAAAACCATGGAACAACGAGCTATAATGTTGTTAGGGACTGCATCTACATAAGTTCCATGATTTGCCGTTGTGGCGGTCTAGTGTACAAGTCGTCCAATTGTAACAACATGTATATTACGTAAGAGAACGTATACATTACTTATACACCGTTCTTTGGCTTTTAGACCGTAGGGAGAATAAAAAATAATTATATAACTATATATGACGATATATATACTATTATATAACTATTAATACCTTAATAGTAACTTTCTTTTTTATCAATCAAGCCAAAAATGATCGTTTACAATTAATCGCCGGCAATTTTTTTGTAAGTCTGTCGGGAGCTCTTGAAGCAATTTCCGTGATAACATTTTTATTAAATTCAAAAACTCTCGAGATAGAATTTTTAAAACGTATGTTGCACGTATTTTTCACCGTTTCGCCCCACGCGCAGCCCTTGAACGAAAACTTCCGGATGGATTTTGAAATTGGCAATTTTTTTATAAGTCTTTGGGAAGCTCGTGAAGTAATTTTCGCAATAAAATTTATATTAAATTCATAAACTCTAGATATAGAATTTTTCAAACGTATGATTCACGAGTTTATCACCGATTCGCCCCATGCTCCGCCCTCAACAAAAACTTCCCGATGGATTTTGATATTGGCAATTTTTTTATAAGTCTTTGGGAAGCTCGTGAAGTAATTTTCGCAATAAAATTTATATTAAATTCATAAACTCTAGATATAGAATTTTTTAAACTTATGTTTCGCGAGTTGTGAACCATTTCGCCCCATTGCCGTACCCCCCCAACCCCACCTGAACGAAAACTTCCGGATTGTTTTTGATTTTGGCAATATTTTTGTAAGTCTGACGGGAGCTCTTGAAGTAATTTCCATGATAAGATATTTATTAAATTCGTAAACTCTCGAGATAGAATTTTTCAAACGTATGTATCAGGTGTTTTTCACCGTTCCACCCCATTCGTCCCCTCCCTCCGCCGTCATCCCTCCGAACGAAAGCTTACGGATGGATTTTGATATTGGCAATTTTTTTATAAGTCTTTGGGGAGCTCTTGAAGTGAATTCAATGGTAAGATTTATTTTAAATTCATAAACTGTCGAGATAGAATTTTTCAAACGTATGTCTCACGTCTTTTTCACCATTTAGCCCCATGCGCCGCCCCTCAACGAAAACTTCCGGATGGATTTTGATATTGGAAATTTTTTTATAAGTCCTTGGGGAGCTCTTGAAGTAATTCCCATGATGAGATTTTTATTAAATTCAAAAACTCTCGTGATAGAATCTTTCAAACGTATGGTTCACGTGTTTTTCACCGTTTCGCCCCATGAACCGCCCCTGAACACAAACTTCCGTATGGATTTTAATGTTGGCAATTTTTTTATAAGTCTTTGGGGAGCTCTTGAAGTAATTTCAGCGATAAGATTTATGTTAAATTCATAAACTCTCGAGATAGAATTTTTCAAACGTATGTTTCACGTGTTTTTCAACGTTTCGCCCCAGGCCCCGCACTGAACGAAATCTTCCGGGTGGATTTTGATAATGTCAATTTTTTTGTAAGTCCGTCGGGAGCTTTTGAAGTAATATCCGGGATAAAATGTATATTAAATTCATAACCTCTGAGATAGAATTTTTCAAACGTTTGTTTCACCTGTATTTCACTGTTTCGCACCATGCGCAGCCCCTCAACGAAAACTTCCGGATGGATTTTGATATTGGCAATTTTTTTATAAGTCTTTCGGCACACCTTGAAGGTATTTCCGGGATAAAGGTTCTATTAAATTCATAAACTCTCGAGATAGAATATTTCAAACGTTTATTTCACGCGTTTTTCATCGTTTTGCCCCAGGCGCCGCCCCTGAACGAAAACTTCCCGATGGATTTTGATATTGGCAATTTTTTTGTAAGTCTGTCGGGTGCTTTTGAAGTAATTTCCGGGATAAAATGTTTATTAAATTAATAAACTCTCGAGATAGAATTTTTCAAACGTATGTTTAACGTGTTTTCCACCGTTTCGCCCCATGCTCCGTCCCTGAACGAAAACTTCTGGATGGATTTTGATATTGGTAATTTTTTTATAAGCCTTTGGGAAGCTCGTGAAGTAATTTTCGCAATAACATTTATATTAAATTCATAAACTCTCGAGAAAGAATTTTTCGAACGTTTATTTCACGTGTTTTTCATCGTTTTACCCCATGCGCCGCCCCTGAACGGAAACTTCCGGATGGATTTTGATATTGGCACTTTTTTTGTACGTCTGTCGGGTGCTTTTGAAGTAATTTCCGGGATAAAATGTTTATTAAATTCATAAACTCTCGAGATAGAATTTTTCAAACGTATGTTTCACGTGTTTTTCACTGTTTCGTACCTGCGCAGCCCCTCAACGAAAACTTCCGGATGGATTTTGATATTGACAATTTTTTTATAGGTCTTTGGGGAGATCTTGAAGAAATTTCCGCGACAAAGTTTCTATTAAATTCATAAACTCTCGAGATTGAATTGTTCAAACGTACGTTTCACGTGTTTTTCACCGTTCTGCCCCATGCTCCGCCCTGAACGAAAACTTGTGGATGGTTTTTGATATTGTCAATTTTTTTATAAGTCTTTGGGGAGCTCTTGATGTTATTGACACGATAAGATTTTTATTAAATTCATAAACTTTTGTGATACAATTTTTCAAACGTATGTTTCCCGTATTTTTCACTGTTTCGCACCTCGTGCAGCCCCTGAACGGAAACTTCCGGATGGATTTTGATATTGAAAATTTTTTTTTAAGTCTTTGGGGAGCTCTTGAAGTAATTTCCATGATGAGATTTTTATTAAATTCATAAACTCTCGTGATAGAATTTTACAAACGTATGGATCACGTGTTTTTAACCGTTGCCCCCCATGCACCGCCCCTGAACGAAAACTTCCGTATGGATTTTAATATTGGCAATTTTTTTATAAGTCCTTGGGGAGAACTTGAAGAAATTTCCGCGATAAAGTTTCTATTGAATTCATGAACTCTCGTGATAGGATTGTCCAAACGGATGTTTCACGTGTTTTTCACCGTTTCGCCCCATGCTCCGCCCTGAACGAAAACTTCCTGATGGATTTTGATATTGGCAATTTTTATGTAAGTCTATCTCAAAAATGGCGGAATTAGATTTTTTTGCGATTTTTTCGAGCAAAAGCGGTTTTCCGCAGTGCTTTGGGGGTTGCCAATTTTTTTGTATCGATCTTGCATGCACAAAATTGAGTTCCGATAATAACATTATCGGGGATCTCAAAAACGGCGGAATTAGAATTCGTTTCTTTTTTTCGACTACAAAATGGGGTGTTAAGGGGTGAGTTTCTGTGGTTTTTTATTTTTTTGCACTTTTGCTTATTGGTCAGATCACTTTTGTCGCTGTAAAATCGATTCCGTGCGTAAATTATAATTATTTGGAAGCTTCGATTTTCGTGAGTCGCAAGGTTGCAAACTTGAACCACATGAAAATGTCGAGGATATCCTCAGATTCTTGAACTTAAATTTCGTACTTTAAAACATGTAACATTTCGTGCTAATTATTATAATTGTTTCTATGAATGAAATGCGTCGTTCGCATCAAAACGGTATACTGTATGAAAAGTTCCTGCTGAAATTTGCGAAAAGAAAAATCTAAATAAAGCTTATCTTTTACAGCACATGAAAAATAATACATTCAACAAATATTAAGATAAAATTCAAATTCTTGAACTTATCTGAAGCATAGTTAAAAATGTTATGTTTATAATTATTTATCAGATTCTTAGATAAACAAAAAACTGCATGGGCCTCAAAATTGTATACTGTATTAGTACAATTCCGAAAAATTTGAAGAAAAAATCGAAATATTCCTTTTTTCACGTACTGGGAAAATAATCAGCTGATGCTTCATGGTTTTGTACAATTAGTTGCCAAAATTTATTTGCCATTGTATTAAACAGTCTTAAATCATTTATCATTTCCTTTATGACTATAATTATTCATTATAAGAGTGTATATTAGAAATATTATTGCAAAATCGAGAAAAGTCACATATTTTGCAAATGCCGAGCATGTCCCAACATTCTTGAACTTAAACTACGTACATTAGAAAATGTAACATTTCATGATAATAATTATAAATATTTCTATGAATAAAATGCGACGTAGGCATCAAAACGGTATACTGTATAAAAATTTTCTGCTGAAATTTGAGAAAAGAAAAATCTAAATAAAGCTTATCATTTACCGCACATGAAAAATAACATATTTAAAAAATATTCAGAAAAAACCCAAATTCTTGGACGTAATTGACGCACAGTTAAAAAGTTATGTTTCATAGTAATTTATCAGATTCTTAGATAAAGAAAAAATTGCATGGGCATCAAAATGGAATACTGTATGAGGACAACTCCGAAAAATTTGACGTAAAATATTCGTAATAAAGCTGTTTTTCACGTACTGGAAATGAAAGCAGTTGATTCCTCATGATTTTGTAAATTATTACGAATATTTTATTTGCCATTGTATTAAACAGTCTTAAATTATTTATCATTTTTTTTATTACTATAATCATTAATTAGAAGAGTGTATATTAGAAATTTTATGGGAAAATGCAGAAAACATAAATATTTCGCAAATGTCGAGGATGTCCTCAAATTCTTGAACTTAATTTCGCCCTTTAAAAATGTAACATTTCGTGATAGTTATTATAGTTGTTTCTATGAATAAAATGCAGTGTTGGCATCAAAATGGAATACTGTATGAGGACAACTCCGAAAAATTTGACGTAAAAAAATTCGTAATAAAGCTGTTTTTCACGTACTGTAAAAATAAGCAGCTGACGCCTCATGATTTTGTAAGTTATTATGAATATTTTATTTGTCATTGCATCAACCAATCTTAAATCATATATCATTAACCTTGTAAATACAATTATTAAAATCTAAAAAAAGCTTATGTTTTACCGCTTTGAGACGAAGCTGCGATTGCGCAGAACCACAATATACAACATTTAACGAAAAAATACGTCGCATCTTTGGTATTGAGGATACTACTCTCAGACGGGCAGGCACATTTATCGCCTCTAAAGCAGGGAAAGGTAAAAACGTGGGTACTAGATCTGCATGTCTGGCGCGTGCTATCCCCGATCAACTGTACGTCTACACAGATATTTGTGAATCTTATGCCGTTGTCGATACTCAAACCCCACTGCTTCGCATAGTTTCCTTGGAAAATTCGTGATATAAATTTGGCACCAACCTTGTAAGGCATTTTGTATACATTGTATCTATACATTACATTTTGCTCTTACAACATACTTTTCACAACATTGTCATCGATATTAGAGACCAACACGGCCGAAACATACCATTCGAGTATGGAACGTTGACCGTTTTGCTTCATTTTAAGCGTAATCGGTAAAATTACCCTCCTGCAAAATGAGCCATTATATCACGTACTACAATCAACAGACCAGCAGTGGTATCGGTGTGAGAAATGTTTACGCTGGCTCAACCTATCAGCGTGACTCTGGAATTGAAGTTTCATCGGCGCGATATTTAGAAAAATTATCCCATATCTGAGTAGTGGTGCTAAAGTTGTCGGTAAAGAAGCCGTTCGCGCAGGTCTGAACGTACTCGATGACATAGCCAATGACGGTGTGAGTTTCAAAGATTCGGTCAACACTCGTCTTCGAGAATCTGGAAAAAATTTAAAAAGGAAACGCGAAAAGAAGGTCTCGGAAATGATGAAAGGGCACGGATATAAATCAACGACAGTTAGACGGAAGCGGCAGTCGACGAGCAGTCTTGTGAGAGCACACAACGCATCGCGAAGGAAAAGAGTCAAGCGATTAAAAAAATCCAAAACTGGTAAGAAGACTAAGGCCAAAAGTAGAAAGAACAAGAAAACCGTTAGAAGTGTCACAGATATTTTTGGGCCTGCGTAAATACGGCATACTTATACGCGTGCAGTGGACAAGGAATGAAGAGCGAGCTAGATCTCTTTAGCCTCCCTCTCACTCAGACATCTATAGAAAACAGTGCTTTTCTCCACTACAAGGCCGTGTTATCGCTAAGCAAAGACAGCGATTCACCGCTCGAATTTCTGGTGCCCAGTTCTACCGAACACTACATTGATCTCGTGCACACCATGCTACACATCACCGTGCAGATTTTACCGGCTGTCACGGAGCAAGAAAATGTGAAAGTTGGACCTGTCAATAATTTTATTCACTCGTTGTTTGAATAAGTGGATATATTTTTCAATCAAAAAGTGGTTTCACCGCCAAACAACGCTTACCCATATAGAGCCCATATAGAGCATACGTAGAAACTTTACTGAACTACGCCCCTCCAGCTTTGCAATATTAATGGGCTGGAAAATAAGTTTTATACTAAATATGCCTGGTTTTACCAATATTTACCTAGTATATGGTGAAATGTGTGTCGAATCCTGCAGAAAACAGCAAAGAAAATGATTTTCGCTACATTTTGGTATACAAACGCAGGAAATTTCGATTTGGTTCGTAGTTTTTCTCAAAATAACATAGGTTTATGATAGAAATGACTGCTTTTACCAATATTTTCCTAAAATATAATGAAAAGTGCGTGGAATCCTGCAAAAAAAAGAACAACTATGATTATCTGTACTTTTTGTTCTTAATAATATGGAAATATGCATTCTTATCATTGTTTTCCTCAAAATAATGTAGTTTTATGCTGAATATGGCGGTTTTTAACAATATATACCTGGTATATGGTGAAATGTACGTGGAAACCTGCAAAAAAACTGGTAAATAATTGATTTTCGCAATTTTTGTTATTCTAAGGTAGGAAGTTTCGATTTGGTTCATAGTTTTTATTAAAATAAAGTAGGTTTATGATAGAAATGCTTGGTTTTACCAAATTTTCCTAATATATGGTGAAAAATGCCTGTTATTACCTATGTTTTCCTAGTATATAGTGAAAAGTGCGTTGAATCCTGCAAGAAATGGGGAAAACCATGATTTAAAGTATTTTTTGCTCTTAATGAGCTGTAAATTAAGTTTTATACTAAATATGCCAGTTTTTACCAATATTTAACTGGTATATCGTGAAATATGCGTGAAATCCTGCAACAAACAGTGAAAAAAATTATTTTCAGTACCATTACTTTTGGTATTATTATTATTATTATTATTATTATTATTATTATTATTATTAAAATAAAGTGAAAAGTTCATTGTATCCTGCAAAAAACAGCGAAAAGCCATGATTTTCAGTACTTTTTGTTCTTAATGTGCTGGAAATATGGGTGTCGATCATTGTTTTCGTCAAAATACATTAGCTCTATTCTAAAAATGCCTGTTTTTACCAACATTTTCCAAGTATATGGTGAAAAGTGCGGGGTATCCTGAAAAAAAACAGCGAAAAACAATGATTTTCAGTACTTTTTGTACTTATTCTGCTGGAAATATGGATTTCGACCATTGTTTTCGTCAAAATATCTTAGGTCTATGCTAAAAATGCCGGTTTCCACCAATATATTCCTATTTTATTGTGAAAAGTGCGTGGTATCGTGCAAAGAACATCGAAAAACCATGATTTTCGGTACTTTTTGTTCGTAATCTGCTGGAAGTATGGATTCCCATTATCGTTTTCGTCAAAATAACTTAGGTTTATTCTAAGAATGCCTGTTTTTTCCAATATTTTCCATGTATATGGTGAGAAGTACGTTGTATCCTGCAAAAATCAGCGAAAAACCATGATTTACAGTACTTTTTGTTATTAATCTGCTGGAAATACGGATTGCGGTCATTGTTTTCGTCAAAATCACTTTGGACTATACGAGAAATGTCTGCTGTTATCAATATTTTCCTAGTATATGGTGAAACGTGCGTGGTATCCTGCAAAAAACAGCGTAAAACCATGATTTTCAGTACCTTTTCTTCATAATCTCCTGGAAATATGGTTTTGCATCATTGTTT
This sequence comes from Torymus aiolomorphi, assembly GCA_036365515.1. Taxonomy (NCBI): domain Eukaryota; kingdom Metazoa; phylum Arthropoda; class Insecta; order Hymenoptera; family Torymidae; genus Torymus; species Torymus aiolomorphi. The sequence goes on from JAXKQO010000006.1 coordinate 62,762, forward strand.
TGCTCAAAATGATGAAGTTTTATGCTAAATATGCCTGTTTAAAACAGTATTTTCCACGTATATGTGGGAAAGTCCGTGGTAACCTGCAAAAAACAGAGAAAAACCATGATTTTCAGTACTCTTTGTTCTTAATCTGCTGGAAATGTGGATTTCGATCATTTTTTCGTGAAAATAACTTAGGTCTATGCTAAAAATGCCTGTTTTTAACAATATTTTCTTAGTATATGTTGAAAAGTGTGTGGTATCCGGCAAAGAACAGCGAAAAACCATGATTTTCGGTACTTTTTGTTTTTAATCTGCTGGAAATAAGGATTTGCATCATGTTTTTCCTTAATATGACGAAGTTTTATGCTAAATATGCCTGTTTTTACCAATATTTTGATAATAATTCGATAAAAACGACGATTTTTACCAATATTTTGATAATAATTCGATAAAAACGACGATTTTTACCAATATTTTCCACGTATATGACGAAAAGAGCGGGGTATCCTGCAAAAAACAGCGAAAAGCCATGATTTTCAGTACTTTTTGTTCTTAATGTGCTGGAAATATGGGTGTCGATCATTGGTTTCGTCAAAATACATTAGCTCTATTCTAAAAATGCCTCTTTTTACCAACATTTTCCAAGTATATGGTGAAAAGTGCGGGGTATCCTGAAAAAAAACAGCGAAAAATTATGATGTTCGGTACATTGTATTATTAATCTGCTGGAAATATGGATTTAGATCATTGTTTTCGTCAAAATAACTTAGGTCTATACTAGAAATGCCTGTTTTATCAATATTTTCCTAGTATATGGTGAAAAGTGCGTGCTATCCTGCAAAAAACAGCGAAAAACCATGATTTTCAGTACGTTTTGTTCTTAATCTCCTGGAAATATGGATTTCTATCATTTTTTTCTTGAAAACAGCTTAGGTCTATGCTAAAAATGCCTGTTTTAAACAATATTTTCCTAGTATATGGTGTAAAGTGGGTGGTATCCTGCAAAAAACAGCGAAAAACCATGATTTTCGGTACTTTTTCTTCGTAATCTGCTGGAAATATGGTTTTCGATCATTGTTTTCGTCAAAATAACTTAGGTCCATGCTAAAATGGCCTATTTTTTCCAATACGTTGCTAGTATATGGTGAAAAGTGCGTGCTATCCTGCAAAAAACAGCGAAAAACCATGATTATCAGTACTTTTTGTCCTTAATCTGCTGGAAATATGGACTTGGATCATTGTTTTCGTCAAAATAACTTAGGTCCATGCGAAACATGCCTGTTTTTACCAATATTTCCCAATTATATGATGAAAAGTTCGTTGTATCCTGCAAAAAACAGCGAAAAACCAAGATTTTCAGTACTTTTTGTTCTTAATCTTCTGAAAATATGGATTTCGATCATTTTTTTCGTGAAAGTAACTTAGGTGTATGCTAAAAATGTCTGTTTCAACCAATATTTTCCTAGTATATGGCGAAAAGTGCGTGGTGTCCATCAAGAAACAGCGAAAAACCTTGATTTTCGGTACATTTTGTTCTTAATCTGCTGGAAATATGGATTTGGAATATTCCTTTCCTCAAAATGAGGAAGTTTTATGCTAAATATGCCAATTTTTACCAACATTTGCAAAAGATATGGTCAAAAATGTCTGTTTTTACCAATATTTTCCAAGTATGTGGTGAAAAATACGTTGTATCCTTAAAAAATCAGCGGAAAACCATGACTTTCAGTACTTTTTGTTCTTAATCTGCTGGGAATATGGATTTCCATCATTGTCTTCGTCAAAATAACTTAGGTCCATGCTAATAATGCCTGTTTTTAACAATATTTTCCTAGTATATGGTGAAAAGTGCGGGATATCCTGCAAAAAACAGAGAAAAACCTTGATTTTCAGTACTTTTTGTTCTTAATCTGCTGGAAATATGGATTTCGATCATTGTTTTCGTCAAAATAACTTAGGTCTCTACTAAAAATGCCTGTTTTTAACAATATTTTCCTAGTATATGGTGAAAAGTGCCGGGTATCCTGCAAAAAACAGCGAAAAATCATGATTTTCGGCACTTTTTGTTATTAATCTGCTGCAGATACGGATTGCGATCATTATTTTCGACAAAATCACTTAGGGCTGTAATAGAAATGCCTGATTTTATCAATATTTTCCTAGTATATGATGAAAAGTGCGTGCTATCCTGCAAAAAACAGCGAAAAACCATAATTTTCAATACCTTTTGTTCTTAATCTCCTGGAAATATGGATTTGGGTCATTATTTTACCCAAAATGACGAAGTTTTATGCTAAAGATAACTGTTTTTAACAGTATTTTCTAAGTATATGGTGGAAAGTCCATGGTAACCGGCAAAAAAGTGAGAAAAACCATGATTTTCAGTACTTTTGTTCTTAATATGCTGGAAATATGGATTTGGATCATTGTTTTACTCAAAATGACTAAGCTTTATGCTAAATATGCCTGTTCTAAAAAGTATTTTCCAAGTATATGGTAGAAAGTCCGTGATAACCTGCAAAAAACAGCGAAAAACCATGATTTTCAGTACTTTTTGTTCTTAATCTGCTGGAAATATGGTTTTGCATCATTGTTTTACTCAAAATGACGAAGTTTTATGCTAAAGATAACTGTTTTTAACAGTATTTTCTAAGTATATGGTGGAAAGTCCATGGTAACCGGCAAAAAACTGAGAAAAACCATGATTTTCAGTACTTTTGTTCTTAATATGCTGGAAATATGGATTTGGATCATTGTTTTACTCAAAATGACGAAGCTTTATGCTAAATATGCCTGTTTTAAAAAGTATTTTCCAAGTATATGGTTGAAAGTCCGTGGTAACCTGTAAAAAACAGAGAGAAACCATTATTATCAGTACTTTTTGTTCTTAATCTGCTGGAAATATGGGTTTCGATCATTGTTTTCGTCAAAATCACTTAGGGCTATACTAGAAATGCCTGTTTTTTCCAACATGTTTCTAGTATATGGTGAAAAGTGCGTGGTATCCTGCAAAAAACAGCGGAAAACATTGATTTTCTGTACTTATTGTTCTTAAGCTGTTGGAAATATGGATTTCGATCATTTTTTTCTAAAAAATTGCTTAGGTCTATGCTAAAAATGCCTGTTCTTACCAATATTTTCCTAGTATATGGTGAAAAGTGGCTGGTATCCTGCAAAAAAACAGCGAAAAACCTTGATTTTCGGTACATTTTGTTCTTAATCTGCTGGATATATGGATTTGGAATATTCCTTTCCTCAAAATGAGGAAGTTTTAAGCTAAATATGCCAATTTTTACCAACATTTGCAAAAGATACGGTTAAAATGTCTGTTTTTACAAATATTTTCCAAGTTTGTGGTGAAAAATACGTTGTATCCTTAAAAAAACAGCGGAAAACCATGACTTTCAGTACTTTTTGTTCTTAATCTGCTGGAAATATGGATTTCCATCATTGTCTTCGTCAAAATAACTTAGGTCCATGCTAATAATGCCTGTTTTTAACAATATTTTCCTAGTATATGGTGAAAAGTGCCGGGTATCCTGCAAAAAACAGCGAAAAATCATGATTTTCGGTACTTTTTGTTATTAATCTGCTGCAGATACGGATTGCGATCATTATTTTCGACAAAATCACTTAGGGCTGTAATAGAAATGCCTGATTTTATCAATATTTTCCTAGTATATGATGAAAAGTGCGTGCTATCCTGCAAAAAACAGCGAAAAACCATGATTTTCAATACCTTTTGTTCTTAATCTCCTGGAAATATGGATTTGGGTCATTATTTTACCTAAAATGACGAAGTTTTATGCTAAAGATAACTGTTTTTAACAGTATTTTCTAAGTATATGGTGGAAAGTCCATGGTAACCGGCAAAAAACTGAGAAAAACCATGATTTTCAGTACTTTTGTTCTTAATATGCTGGAAATATGGATTTGGATCATTGTTTTACTCAAAATGACTAAGCTTTATGCTAAATATGCCTGTTTTAAAAAGTATTTTCCAAGTATATGGTGGAAAGTCCGTGGTAACCTGCAAAAAACGGCGAAAAACCATGATTTTCAGTACTTTTTGTTCTTAATCTGCTGGAAATATGGTTTTGCATCATTGTTTTACTCAAAATGACGAAGTTTTATGCTAAAGATAACTGTTTTTAACAGTATTTTCTAAGTATATGGTGGAAAGTCCATGGTAACCGGCAAAAAAGTGAGAAAAACCATGATTTTCAGTACTTTTGTTCTTAATATGCTGGAAATATGGATTTGGATCATTGTTTTACTCAAAATGACGAAGCTTTATGCTAAATATGCCTGTTTTAAAAAGTATTTTCCAAGTATATGGTTGAAAGTCCGTGGTAACCTGCAAAAAACAGAGAAAAACCATTATTATCAGTACTTTTTGTTCTTAATCTGCTGGAAATATGGGTTTCGATAATTGTTTTCGTCAAAATCACTTAGGGCTATACTAGAAATGCCTGTTTTTTCCAACATGTTTCTAGTATATGGTAAAAAGTGCGTGGTATCCTGCAAAAACCAGCGGAAAACATTGATTTTCTGTACTTATTGTTCTTAAGCTGTTGGAAATATGGATTTCGATCATTTTTTTCTAAAAAATTGCTTAGGTCTATGCTAAAAATGCCTGTTCTTACCAATATTTTCCTAGTATATGGTGAAAAGTGGCTGGTATCCTGCAAAAAACAGCGAAAAACCATGATTTTCGGTACTTTTTCTTCATAATCTGCTGGAAATATGGATTTCGATCATTGTTTTCGTCAAAATAACTTAGGTCCATGCTAAAAATGCCTATTTTTTCCAATACGTTGCTAGTATATGGTGAAAAGTGCGTGGAATCCTGCAAAAAACTGGTAATAAATCAATTTTCGTAATTTTTGGTATTCAAACTAAGGAAATTTCAATTTGTTTCATAGTATTGTCAATATAATGTAGGTTTATGATAGAAATGCTTGTTATGACCAATATTTTCGAATACATCGTGAAAAGTACCTGTTATTACCTATATTTTTATAGCAGATAGTGCAGAGTGCGTGGAACCCTACAAAAAACGAGGAAAACCATGATTTACACTATTTTTTGGTCTTAAGGAGCTGGAAAATAAGTTTTATACTAAATATGCCTGTTTTTACGAATATTTACCTAGTTTATGGTGAAATGTGAGTGGAATCCTGTAAAAAACGTGGAAAACCATGATTTCAAGTACTTTTTGCTCTTAATGAGCTGGAAATTAAAATTTATACCAAATATGCCAGGTTTTTCCAATATTTACCTAGTATATGGTGAAATGTGCGTGGGATCCTGCAGAAAACAGGGAAAAAAATTATTCTCAGGACTTTTGGTATTCAAACGCAGGAAATTTTGATTTGGTTCGCTGTTCTTCTCTAAATAAAGTAGGTTTATGATAGAAATGACTGTTTTTACCAATATTTTCCTAAATATCGGGAAATGTTCGTGTGATCCTGCAAAAAAAAAAAACCATGATTATCTGTACTTTTTGTACTTAATAAGATGAAAATATGCATTCTTATCATTGTTTTCCTCAAAATAATGTAGTTTTATACTGAATATGCCAGTTTTTATCAGTATTTACCTAATATATGGTGAAATGTGAGTGGAATCCTTTAAAAAACGTGTAAAACCATAATTTAAAGTACTTTTTACTCTTAATGAGCTGGAAATTAAGTTTTATACTAAATATGCCAGTTTTTACCAATATTTTCCTAGTATACCTAATATTTTCCCAGAAAACAGGGAAAAAAATTATTTTCAGTACTTTTGGTATTCAAACTAAGGAAATTTCGATTTGTTTCATAGTTTTATCAATATAAAGTAGGTTTATGATTGAAATGCTTGTTTTTACCAGTGTTTTTCTAATATATGGTCAAAAATGCCTGTTATTACCTATATATTCCTAGCATATACTGCAGAGTGCGTGGAACCCTACACAAAACGTGGAAAACCATGATTTAAAGTATTTTTTGCTCTTAAGGTGCTGGAAAATAAGTTTTTTACTATATATGCCGGTTTTTTCCAATATTTACCTAGTTTAAGGTGAATTTTGTGAGTGGAATCCTGTAAAAAACGTGGAAAACCATGATTTAAAGTACTTTTTGCTCTTAATGAGCTGGAAATTAAGTTTTATACTTAATATGCCAGTTTTTTCCAATATTTACATATTATATGGTGAATTGTGCGTGGAATCCTCCGGAAAACAGGGGAAAAAATTATTTTCAGTACTTTTGGTATTCAAACGCAGGAAATTTTGATTTGGTTCGTTGTTTATCTCTAAATAGCGTAGGTTTATGATAGAAATGACTGTTTTTACCAATATTTTCCTAAAATATGGTGAAAAGTTCGTGGAAACCTGCAAAAAAAAAAAAAGAAACCACGATTATCTGTACTTCTTCTACTTAATAAGATGGAAATATGCATTATTATCATCGTTTTCCTCAAAATAATGTAGTTTTATACTAAATATGATTGTTTTTACCAATATTTACATTGTATATGGTGAAATGTTCGTGGAATCCTGCAAAAAACTGGTAATAAATTGATTTTCGTAATGTTTGTTATTGAAACGAAGGAAATTTCGATTTAGTTCATAGTTTTTATCAATATAAAGTAGGTTTATGATAGAAATGCTTGTTTTTACCAATATTTTTCTAATATATGGTGAAAAATGTCTGTCATTACCTACATTTTCCTAGTATATAGTGCAGAGTGCGTGGAACCCTACAAAAAACGGGGAAAACCATGATTTAAACAATTTTTTGCTCTTAAGGAACTGGAAAATAAGTTTTATACTAAATATGCCTGTTTTTACGAATATTTACCTAGTATATGGTAAAATGTGCGTGGGATCCTGCAGAAAACAGGGAAAAAAATTATTTTCAGTACTTTTGGTATTCAAACGCAGGAAATTTTGACTTGGTTTGTTGTTTTTCTCTAAATAACGTAGCTTTATGATAGAAATGATTGTTTTTAGCAATATTTTACTAAAATATGGCGCAAAGTGCGTGGAATCCTGCAAAAAAAGAGAAACCATGATTATCTGTACTTTGTGTACTTAATAAGGTGGAAATATGCATTCTTATCATTGTTTTCCTCAAAATAATGTAGTTTCATACTAAATATGCCTGTTTTTACCAATATTTACGTAGAATATGGTGAAATGTGCGTGGAATCCTGCAAAAAACTGGTAATAAATCAATTCTCGTAATTTTTGGTATTCAAACTAAGGAAATTTCTATTTGTTTCATTGTTTTATCAATATAAAGTAGGTTTATGATAGTAATGCTTGTTTTTACCAACATTTTTCTAATACATCGTGAAAAATGCCTGTTATTACCTATATTTTCATAGTAGATAGTGCAGACTGCGTGGAACCCTACAAAAAACGAGGAAAACCATGATTTAAACTATTTTTTGCTCTTAAGGAGCTGGAAAATAAGTTTAATACTAAATATGCCGGTTTTTACGAATATTTACCTTGCATTTGGTGAAATGTGAATGGAATCCTGTAAAAAACGTGGAAAACCATGATTTAAAGTTCTTTTTGCTCCTATTGAGCTGGAAAATAAGTTTTATACTAAACATGCCAGTTTTTTCCAATATTTACCTAGTATATGGCGAAATGTGCGTGGAATTCTGCAGAAAACGGGGAAAAAATTTATTTTTTGTACTTTTTGGTATTCAAACGCACCAAATTTCGATTTCGTTCGTTGGCTTTCTCTAAATAACGTAGGTTTATGATAGAAATGACTGTTTTTACCAATATTTTCCTAAAATATGGTGAAAAGTTCGTGGAATCCTGCAAAAAAAAAAGAGAAACCACGATTATCTGTACTTCTTCTACTTAAAAAGATGGAAATATGCATTATTATCATCGTTTTCCTCAAAATAATGTAGTTTTATACTAAATATGATTGTTTTTACCAATATTTACATTGTATATGGTGAAATGTTCGTGGAATCCTGCAAAAAACTGGTAATAAATTAATTTTCGTAATTTTTGGTATTCAAACTAAGGAAATTTCGATTTGTTTCATAGTTTTATCAATATAAAGTAGGTTTATGATTGAAATGCTTGTTTTTACCAGTATTTTTCTAATATATGGTCAAAAATGCCTGTTATTACCTACATTTTCCTAGCATATAGTGCAGAGTGCGTGGAACCCTACAAAAAACGTGGAAAACCATGATTTAAAGTATTTTTTGCTCTTAAGGAGCTGGAAAATAAGTTTTTTACTAAATATGCCGGTTTTTTCCAATATTTACCTAGTTTATGGTGAATTTTGTGAGTGGAATCCTGTAAAGAACGTGGAAAACCATGATTTAAAGAACTTTTTGCTCTTAATGAGCTGGAAATTAAGTTTTATACTAAATATGCCAGTTTTTTCCAATATTTACATATTATATGGTGAATTGTGCGTGGAATCCTCCGGAAAACAGGGGAAAAAATTATTTTCAGTACTTTTGGTATTCAAACGCAGAAAATTTTGATTTGGTTCGTTGTTTATCTCTAAATAGCGTAGGTTTATGATAGAAATGACTGTTTTTACCAATATTTTCCTAAAATATGGTGAAAAGTTCGTGGAAACCTGCAAAAAAAAAAAAAGGAACCACGATTATCTGTACTTCTTCTACTTAATAAGATGGAAATATGCATTATTATCATCGTTTTCCTCAAAATAATGTAGTTTTATACTAAATATGATTGTTTTTACCAATATTTACATTGTATATGGTGAAATGTTCGTGGAATCCTGCAAAAAACTGGTAATAAATTGATTTTCGTAATGTTTGTTATTGAAACGAAGGAAATTTCGATTTAGTTCATAGTTTTTATCAATATAAAGTAGGTTTATGATAGAAATGCTTGTTTTTACCAATATTTTTCTAATATATGGTGAAAAATGTCTGTCATTACCTACATTTTCCTAGTATATAGTGCAGACTGCGTGGAACCCTACAAAAAACGAGGAAAACCATGATTTAAACTATTTTTTGCTCTTAAGGAGCTGGAAAATAAGTTTAATACTAAATATGCCGGTTTTTACGAATATTTACCTTGTATTTGGTGAAATGTGAGTGGAATCCTGTAAAAAACGTGGAAAACCATGATTTAAAGTTCTTTTTGCTCCTATTGAGCTGGAAAATAAGTTTTATACTAAACATGCCAGTTTTTTCCAATATTTACCTAGTATATGGCGAAATGTGCGTGGAATCCTGCAGAAAACGGGGAAAAAATTTATTTTTTGTACTTTTTGGTATTCAAACGCACCAAATTTCGATTTCGTTCGTTGGTTTTCTCTAAATAACGTAGGTTTATGATAGTAACGATTGTTTTTACCAATATTTTCCTAAAATATGGCGTAAAGTGCGTGAAATCCAGCAAAAAAAAGAGAAACCATTATTATCTCTACTTTTTGTAATTAATAAGATGGAAATATGCATTCTTATCATTGTTTTCCTCAAAATAATGTATTTTTATACTAAATATGACTGTTTTACCAATATTTAGCTTGTACATGGTGAAATGTGCGTGAAATCCTGGAAAAAGCTGGTAAAAAATTGATTCTCGTAATTTTCGTATTGAAACGAAGGAAATTTCGATTTGGTTCATAGTTTTTATCAAAATAAAGTAGGTTTATTATAGAAATGCTTGTTTTTACCAATATTTTTCTAATATATGGTGAAAAATGTCTGTTATTACCTATAGTTTCCTAGTATATGGTGAAGAGTGCGTTGAATCCTGCAAAAGCGGGGAAAACCATGATTTAAAGTATTTTTGCTCTTAATGAGCTGGTAAATAAGTTTTATACTAAATATGCTTGTTTTTACCAATATGTACCTAGTATATGGTGAAATGTGAGTGGAATCCTGAAAAAACGTGGAAAACCATGATTTAAAGTACTTTTTGCTCTTATTGAGCTGGAAATTAAGATTTATACTAAATATGCCAGTTTTATCCAATATTTACCTAGTATATGGCGAATTGTGCGTGGAATCCTCAAAAAACAGGGCAAAAGTTTTTTTTGTACTTTTCCTTGTTCAAACGCAGGGAATTTCGATTTGGTTCGTTGTTTTTCTCTAAATAACGTAGGTTTATGATAGAAATGATTGTTTTTATTAATATTTTCCTAAAATATGGCGAAAAGTGCGTGGAATCCTGCAAAAAAAAGAGAAACCATGATTATCTGTACTTTTTCTACTTAATAAGATAGAAATATGCATTCTTATCATGTTTTTCCTCAAAATAATGTATTTTTATACTAAATATGCCTGTTTTTACCAATATTTACCTTGTACATGATGAAATGTGCGTGGAATCCTGGAAAAAACTGGTAAAAAATTGATTTTCGTAATTTTTGGGATTGAAACAAAGGAAATTTCGATTTGGTTCATAGTCTTATCAAAATAAAGTAGGTTTATGATGGTAAGGCTTGTTTTTACCAATATTTTCTAATATATGGTGAAAAATGCCTGTTATTACCTATATTTTCCTAGTATATTGTGAAGAGTGCGTGGAATCCTGCAAAAGCGGGGAAAACCATGATTTGAAGTATTTTTTGCTTTCAAGGGGATGTGCAACCCTAATTTCAATATTTTTTTAAATCAACATTCAAACATTTATTTGGAAGAAGACGGCTGTCAAGCGCTCCGTACACGCAAACACTATATGCAGATTTTTTTCTGGATAATTCTATTGATATTTGCGTGAGTTATGCTCGTTTGAAAAGTAGGTCAATTGTAGATTCCTACTTACCGATAGTACGGTTTTTATTTAATTAAATAAATTCTCATCATTTTTTTGGAAAAAGACGTCTGTCAAGCGCCCCGTACACGCAAACACTATATGCAGATTTTTTTCTGGATAATTCTATTGATATTTGCGCGAGTTATGCTCGTTTGAAAAATAACGTCGGTACTCACATCCCCTTAATGAGCTGGAAATTAAGTTTTATACTAAATATGCCAGTTTTTTCCAATATTTACCTAGTATATGGTGAAATGTGAGTGGAATCCTCATGAAAACAGGGAAAAAAATTATTTTTGTACTTTTCCTTATTCAAACGCAGGAAATTTCGATTTGATTCGTTGTTTTTCTCTAAATAACGTAGGTTTATGATAGAAATTATTGTTTTTATTAATATTTTACTAAAATATGGCGAAAAGTGCGTGGAATCCTGCAAAAAAAAGAGAAACCATGATTATCTGTACTTTTTGTACTTAATAAGATGGAAATATGCATTCTTATCATTGTTTTCCTCAAAATAATGTATTTTTATACTAAATATGCCTGTTTCGACCAATATTTACCTTTTATATTGTGAAATGTGCGTGGAATCCTGCAAAAAACGGGTAAAAAATTGATTTTCGTAATTTTTGGTATTCAAACGAAGAAAATTTCGATTTGGTTCATAGTTTTTATCAAAATAAAGTAGGTTTGTGATAGAAATGCTTGTTTTTACCAATATTTTTCTAATATATGGTGAAAAGTGCCTGTTATTACATATATTTTCCTAGTATATAGTGAAAAGTGCGTGGAATCTTGCAGAAACGGGGAAAGCCATGATTTAAAGTATTTTTTGCTCTTAATGAGCTGGAAAATAATTTTATACTAAATATGCCTGTTTTTACCAATATTTACCTAGTATATGGTGAAATGTGAGCGGCATCCTGCAAAAAACGGGGAAAATCATGATTTAAAGTACATTTTGGTATTCAAACGCAGGAAATTTCGATATGGTTCGTTGTTTTTCTATAAATAACGTAGGTTTGTAAAAGAAAAGACTGTCTTTACCAATATTTTCCTAAAATATGGTGAGAAGTCCGTGGAATCCTCCAAAAAAAACCATGATTATCTGTACTTTTTGTACTTAATAAGATGGAAATATGCATTCTTATTATTGTTTTCCTCAAAATAACGTAGTTTTATACTAAATATGCCTGATTTTACCAATATTTACCTAATATATGCTGAAAAGTGCGTGGAATCCTGCACAAAACGAAAAAAAAAAATGATTTTCCGTATTTTTTGCCAAGTAGACGCAGGGAATTTTGATTTTGTTCGTTGTTTTTCTCAAAATAACGTAGGTTTATGCTAGTAATGTTTGTTTTCACCAATATTTTCCTAATATATGGTGAAAAATGCGTGTTTTATTTTCTTGTATATGGTGAAAAGTGCGTGGAATCTTCCAAAAAACGGGGAAAACCATGATTTAAAGTACATTTTGCTCTTAATGAGCTAAAAAATAAGTTTTATACTTACAAGGAAGGACCAAGGAGTGCGGGTCCTGGATTTTCATGACAACAGGTCTAAGAGGCTTCTTTTATCATAAAAAGGGGCTGTGTCAAGATTTTTAGGCCATTGGGCTTCCTGTGAAAAGATACAGCTATGGGGAGTTTCAAATTTTAGCTGTTTTTGCTTATTTTATGATTTCACACCGATGATTGCATTCAAACATATCCCCATCACTTTATATCTATCTATTCACTCTCTTGCCACCTTAAATATGATAAATACATGTTGTTTTTCAACTACAACTGTTTCATATATTGCTTTTTATTTATTAGCAGGAATTTAACATCCAGATCCAGTGAAAAATCGAAATATATACATAATTCATCACAACCGTCTACTTTTCCGAAATAATCTTTAATCAACATTGGAATCATTTTTTTATGTTATTCTATCTCTTTATAATTACATCTAGTTATAAATAATATGCCACTTTAATATTAATGATTTTATATAGGCATAAATAATTAATTTTTTCGATAAAGTACAGAAGTTGAAAACTATCCATTAAAATTAGCATTCAGAAAGGTACATATACATTTTCGTAATTGACATAATAATATAATATTACTTGAAATTTATGTTACTTACATTATTTGTATAACATTCACCTTGAGGGAATAAAATATATCTGACAGCCGAAGTCCAATTAATATTTTGAGAGGTTAGTTGTAATACTGAAATGATATTAATCATTTTCACTTGAATAACTTTTCAGACACATAATTCATCACAACCGTCTATTTTTCCTAAATGATCTTTAAACAACAACAGAATCATATTTTTTTATCTTATTCCATCTCTTTTATGTAAGTATACTTACATCTAGTTATAAATAATATGCCACTTTAAGATTAATGATTTGATGTGGGAATAAATAATTAATTTTTCCAATAAAGTACTGACACTATCCATTAAAATTAGCGTTCAGAAAGCTACATATACATTTTCCTAATTGACATAATAATTGAATAATTACTTGAAATTTATTTTACTTATATTATTTGTCTCACATTCACCTTTTGGAAATAAAATATATCTCACATGCGTAGTCCAATAAATATTTTACGAGATTATATTAATTATTTTCACTTGAATAACTTTTCAGACTCATAATTCATATTATGTATCTTTTTAATATATTTGAATAACATTACTTCTATCATATTCATCTCTTATGTCTTAATATTACTTTAGGTCTTTAAACCAATATTGATGAAGTCTGCAATAAATTATATATTTATTTCTTCTCATGGCTCATTTGTATACCTGAAATAAGATAGTCGTACACAAAGCTTAATTCTTAACTTTTTAGATACTGTTACTTATATAATTTTGAACAAAAAAAAAACTTATCTGACAGCTTTCATTCAATAACGTTTTAATGGACTACATTATCCTTTCATCTGTGGACAACATCTCAGACTCATCAAACAATTTAGATATTTGTATAAAAAGAACCTTTTAAAAAATCTTGTATTAAAAAAACATATACCATATGCAATCTACTTACATACATTATTATGTTATAGTGTTGCTATTATTGTCAGCTGTTAGGTAAATAGTTATAGATGGGTCTCGTTTTTATAGCTTAAGCTACTTCTACAATGGTTGAAATATCGTTCAAGGATAATAGAAAAATACGAGTTTTAATTATTTTTTCATACCGCTCTTTTCAATAAATTAGAAGTTTTGGTAACATATTTCATTTATTCTAATTTCTATAAAAATAATTTCCAATAGTAAAAGTGTGTTAATACAGGGCATGTACTCTATAAATATAATCCTTGGATAATTCTTTGAATGATTTTTCATTGGATTTTTTTAGTCAGTCATAATATTTTTTTAATAATGATAAAAAGTTTAATAATTTTTTAATAGAAAATAACTTATAGACAAGAAAATAAACATGTGGATCAAATTGTTAAATATTAATTTTTCAAATTGATGCATCTATATTTTTATTACTTTTGTTTATTAAATTAGTAAGTTATTTTCGATTTTTAATTTAAATTTATGAAATATAATGTGACATATAAATAAATTATGTCGGAAAAGAAATTTTATTTAAACTAAATTTGTGTTATTAGAATATTATTTACAAATTTTTATACATTTTTACTTTTATCGCAATAATCACAATTTATTCCTAAATATTTGCATATTTCCACATTTAAATTAAAGACTGTATTGAGAACAATCTTTTGGGTTGTAGTTATCATAAAAACAATTAAAACATAAATATTGTCTGCACCATGAACATCTTATAAAGCAAATTTTTTGGCAATCGTTTAGTTCACATTTCTTTTTCAAGTATTCAGGAGCAAAACAAACTTGATTAACATTAAAGAAAACTTTCCTTCTTGATATCAATTTAGAAGCATACCAAGCGTACTCCAACATTTCTTGAAAGATTGGGGCTGATAATTGGTTATGAACTAAACTATGAATTTTGACAGCATCAGCTCTTGTATTGATTTGTCGATCTTCTAAAAGTACAGTTGTACAATTTTGAATTTTTTTAATAAAATTTTTAACCTGCCTGAAGAAATACACATCGCAAGGTTGAGCATAAGGAGTACAGCCAGCTGGAATAATTTTAATCTCGTTATTGAAGCCAAATTCATCTAATTTTTCTGAAAGCGTTTTATTACTTTGGCCACCCCAACTATCCGCAATAAGCAGAAAATCTTCTTGTACACAAGGCTTCAGAATAGAGTCCAAGTAAACTTTCACTATTTCTGATGTAAGCTTGCCTGACTTCGAACAAGTTACGTACACATTCCCAAATGCATTTACCACCTTGTCAATATCCTTTTGTACCACTGTTCCAAATAATCCTTTAGGTTCTTGTAAGCAAATGAATACCTTGTCCAAAAGTTTCCGAGAAACAGTTATTGAATACTGTACAGTATAACTATGTGTAACCTTATTTAAATCCCCAATAAAAACATCTATAAGTTTTGAACCTTTGATACTTAATGTTCTTTGTACGTTCATTCGATACTCACATCCACTTTGATCCGTGTTTATAACAAAATCTAAATTATACTTTGGTATAAGTGAGGCGCATTCAGTTTGAAAATCATTTGCTGTTTGGAGCAGGTCTTCTACAGATTTATTTTCTTTTGGCTTTATATATCTTGTTACTTTCCTCATTGGAATTCGATACTTATTTTTAAAATTAATAAGCCATGATCTTGAAGCATTAAATTGAAAATTTTCTGAGAGAAATTGAAGAGCTGCTTGCATTGCCCATACTTGCAAGTCTTTTGTGAAAACAGGTTTTCCACTTTGACGGCTTTCCTTAAATCTCTCATAGGTCCATGTATTGATAAAATTATATTTGCCATATACGGTTCCACCATTCTCTATGTGTTTCTTCCAAAGAGTCAAATCATCTAATCTAGTTAGCCTTTGACCTCCATTTTTTTGTATTGTTGATAATTTCCAATTAAGATGCTCTCGATGTAAATTACATACTTTTATTTTATAATCAAGTGGAATGTGGTTTATCGCTTGCTGTGGTGACAGTTCATATGAACTTGGAGTAGATTGATCCTCTCAACTGGCATTGGTAATATTATTACCTAAAAATAATATAAAAGAAATTCTTAAAATTGGAATCATGTTATGCCAACCCAAACTAAAAATTTATTGCTCAAGTTTGTTTGGTTTTGTTTGTTTTAGAGCACATAAAAATGAAAATAAAAAATTGTATTTATTTATAACCTTTTATTAAAACTTATAGTAATCTTTTAGAAAAAATTATGAAATTTTAGAATTAATTAAGAGTCTAAATATCTAATGCTTAAAAAATAATAAACATGACCAAATATAAAAGAATTAGTGAAAATAACAAATATATTAGGATATTTTTATTCATGTTTTCTGATACATAGATAACTAAATAAATAATATTATACAAGACCTACACAAAGGCAACATTATTTTCCTTGGTAGTATTTACATATGTAAGTTTGTAAATTTTTAAAGTGTTATAATATTCTTAGATTTTATTTAATCTTACTTCCAGTTAACTGTTCACTTTCTTGAACATCCATTGTAAGAGCTAGTTCATCCGCATCAAGGCTTTCAATGTTCTCTTCAATGTTTTCTTCATGAAGAAATAGCATTTCCTCTGCAATAAAACACATTTCTTTTGACATTTTAATAATAGACTTTGCCAAATAATTTCCAAAAGTCAGAGCTTCTCCTGTAGAATATTTTTCACTGTGCAGTTCATTTATAAAATTAAGACGTGTCAATAATTCTACACAGTTGAATATACTATATGTTAATAATTGTTTTTGAGTTTGTGATAGCAAATCACAATTATCACCTGGTTCATCCATAATCAATTGATAATTTTTAAAACTTGAATTTCACTATATTTATATTTCACCAAATCTAATGTATAGTACAGAATATACGAACAAGATTCTGTGTTTTGCCTCCGTTTTGTCCCTAATCTATGGTACTCCGGGACACATGGCCAATATGAGAACCAGGGTTGGTTTCACCAAAACTCTACGCTCATAGTTTCTGATTGAATGATGGGTGGCGCCGCACGACGGCTTAATCAGGAAATTGACGTTCGAAGTGTTTCAGCTTTTTTTTAGAAGCGCGATTGCGAGAATTAATTCAGATATTTAAGATTTACCAATTTCAATGATTGTATACGAGCTATACATATATTATTATTAGATATATATTATTAGATATACATGTATTATTGTTTTTATTATGAAATTAATAATTTTTTTCTAATTTTCAATTATAACGTCGGAAACTAAAGCGAGAATAGTAAGTTGAGCCTGAACGGACATAGAGCAAAGTTAAGTAGACGAAAACTCCTATTCGTAATAACCTGCACTTAAGCACGGTAAACGCTTTACTACAAGCCAGTTAATGCATTAAGAATTCGTGGAATTGCACCAATTTCGAATTCAGGGAACTAATGTTGAATTTGTTAACACAGCCTCAAAATGTTGAAAATGCTGATGATATTCCTATTATATAAATAAAAAATATTATTGTTACGAAAAACTAGCATTTTTAATACTTGATTTTTTACACTCTCAAAAGTTTTATCCCTATTTTACACGAAAATTGTGTAAAATATGAATGTCCCTATTTTAAACAGTCATTCGTGTACAAATAATTTTGTAAAATCGAAACTATAAACCCATGAATTCATGCATATTTTACACAAAATTGGTAACAGTGTATAATGGAAAATCAGAAAAAAATGATTATTTTAACAATAAAAAATATGTAGGCATCCTCCTGTTCTATTTATCTCGTATACAATCATTGAAATACGTAAATCTGATTGAATTCACGCAATCACACCTCTAAAAAACAGCTGAAAGAATTCGCGCTTCTTGAGAATCCGTCAACAATCGAACTGACACTCGGCATACTCGGAAAATTCGATATACTAATAATCTCTAAATTGTGTCAATAACAACAACAAGAAAGAAAACGTATCCGCGGATGTCTAACTCTGGTCCTCGTTCATGCACGCTATACGTATATAGTAGAAGCAACCAAAGGCTCTCAAAGGGGATGACCTTGCGGTCACCTTCCTGGGGGCCCGGGGTGAGGGGCCACGCTGCCCCTCGCTTTACGCCACTACCTTATACAAGTAAGGGGAACGCCGAGTCGGGCGAACAAACTCGACTTGGTTCTCACCAGTCCTTCAGTCACGAACTATGAGTGTAGAGTTTTTTTTAGTGAAACCAACCCTGATGAGAACGGTTCTAAAGAACTTATAGCTATTGTAGAAACACATCTTTTCAAGGCTTGTCTCCTATTGGATAGTCTTTGTACTTGTATCTGTTTCTTTTCCCTGTAACGGGCCGAGCGTGTCAATCTTCTGCTATGGGTCACGAGTATTCTAGAGCACAGAGGTCGTAAAAAGATTCTTTCTACGGAGCACACAAAGCCCAGAACCTATATAGCTCAAGGGTTACAAAAAAAGCCCAGTGCCAGAAGAATAAAATGCGAAGCCCAGTATGGCAGTATGCAGACAATTTCTCATCCTTGAACCATATTTCAACCATTGTAGAAGTAGCTTAAGCTATAAAAACGAAACCCATCTATAACTATTTACCTAACAGCTGACAATAATAGCAACACTATAACATAATAATGTATGTAAGTAGATTGCATATGGTATATGTTTTTTTAATACAAGATTTTTTAAAAGGTTCTTTTTTATACAAATACCTAAATTGTTTGATGAGTCTGAGATGTTGTCCACAGATGAAAGGATAATGTAGTCCATTAAAACGTTATTGAATGAAAGCTGTCAGATAAGTTTTTTTTTTGTTCAAAATTATATAAGTAACAGTATCTAAAAAGTTAAGAATTAAGCTTTGTGTACGACTATCTTATTTCAGGTATACAAATGAGCCATGAGAAGAAATAAATATATAATTTATTGCAGACTTCATCAATATTGGTTTAAAGACCTAAAGTAATATTAAGACATAAGAGATGAATATGATAGAAGTAATGTTATTCAAATATATTAAAAAGATATATAATATGAATTATGAGTCTGAAAAGTTATTCAAGTGAAAATAATTAATATAATCTCGTAAAATATTTATTGGACTACGTCTGTGAGATATATTTTATTTCCAAAAGGTGAATGTGAGACAAATAATGTAAGTAAAATAAATTTCAAGTAATTATTCAATTATTATGTCAATTAGGAAAATGTATATGTAGCTTTCTGAACGCTAATTTTAATGGATAGTTTCAAACTTCTGTACTTTATTGAAAAAATTAATTATTTATTCCCACATCCAATCATTAATATTAAAGTGGCATATTATTTATAACTAGATGTAATTATAAAGAGATAGAATAACATAAAGAAATATGATTCCGATGTTGTTTAAAGATCATTTGGGCAAAGTAGACGGTTGTGATGAATTATGTGTCTGAAAAGTTATTCAAGTGAAAATGATTAATATCATTTCAGTATTACAACTAACCTCTCAAACTATTTATTGGACTACGGCTGTCAGATATATTTTATTCCCTAAAGGTGAATGTTATACAAATAATGTAGGTAAAATAAATTTCAAGTAATCATTATATTATTATGTCAATTATGAAAAAGTATATGTAGCTTTCCGAATGCTAATTTTAATGGATAGTTTCCAACTTCTGTACTTTATCGAAAAAATTAATTATTTACTCCTATATCAAATCATTAATATTAAAGTGGTATATTATTTATAACTAGATGTAATTATAAAGAGATAGAATAACATAAAAAAATGATTCCTATGTTGATTAAAGATTATTTGGGAAAAGTAGACGGTTGTGATAAATTATGTATATATTTCTATTTTTAACTGGATCTGGATGTTAAATTCCTGTTAATAAATAAAAAGCAATTTATAAAACAGTTGCAGTTGATAAAACAACATGTATTTATCATATTTAAGGTGGCAAGAGAGTGAATAGATAGATATAAAGTGATGGGCATATGTTTGAATGCAATCATCGGTGTAAAATCATAAAATAAGCAAAAACAGCTAAAATTTGAAACATAGCTGTATCACTTCACAGGAAGCCCATTGGCCTAAAAGCCTTGACACAGCCTCTTTTTATGATAAAAGAAGCCACTTAGACCTGGTGTCATGAAAATTCAGGACCTGCACTCCTTGGTCCCTCCTTGTTAGTATGCCTGGTTTTACCAATATTGAGTTAGTATATGGTGAAAAGTGCGTGTAATCCTGAAAAAAAAGAAAAACCATGATTTTCAGTAGTTTTTCTTCTTAATCAGCTTAAAATATGGATTTTTATCATTTGGTTTTCCACAACATATCGCAGGTTCACGAAAAAATTACTGTTTTTACCAATATTTACATAGTAAATAGAGAAAAGTGCGTGGAATCATGCGAAAAACAGCGAAAAACCATGATTTGCAGACCTTTTTCTCGTTAAAGGCGGGAAATATGGATTTAGAACATTCTTTTACGTAAACTAAGGTAGTTTTATGCCAGAAATGCCGGATTTTACCAATATTTTTGTAATATATGGTGACAAATGCTTGTTTTTACCAATATTATCCTAAAATATGGTGAAAAATGCGTGGTATCCTGCAAAAAACAGCGAGAAACTATAACTTTCAGTACTTTTTGCTCTTATTGCGCTAGTAAAATGGATTTGCATAATTGTTTTGCACAAAATAACGTAGTGTTATACAAAAAATGCCTGTTGTTATCAATATTTTCCTGAAATATGGTGAAAAGTGTGTGGAATACTGCAAAAAAAAAGGAAAAACCATGATTTAAGGTACTTTTTGGTATTCAAATGCCAGATATTTGTATTTGCTTCGTTGTTCTTCTCAAAATATGTAGGTTTATGCAAGATATGCCTGCTTTTAACAATATTTCCCTAACATCAGGTGAAAAATACCTGTTTTTACCAACATATTCCTAGTATATTGTGAAAAGTGCGTCGTCTCCTGCAAAAAACAGGGAAAACCATGATTTTCAGTACTTTTTGTTCTTAATGAGCTGGAACTTTCGAGTTGGTTCGTTGTTTTTCGCAAAATAACGTAGGTTTATGCTACAAATGGCTGTTTTTATCAATATTTTACTAACACATGGTGAAAAATGCCTGTTTTTACCAATATTTTCCAAGTATATAATGAAAAGTGCGTGAAATCCTGCAAAAAACAGCGAAAAACCATGATTTTCAGAGTGTTTGCTCGTTAAACGCAGGAAATATGGATTTGTATCATTGTTTTCTTCAAATTTACTTAGTTTTATACTAAATATGCGTGTTTTTCCAAATATTTTCCTAATATATGGTGAAAAGTACGTGGAATCCTGGAATAAACAGGGAAAATCATTATTCGGTTCTTTGGTTATTGGAATATTGGGTTATTGAATTATTGGGTTATTGGCTTATGGGTCATGATATAAAATACTTTTTGGTATTCAAACGCAGGAAATTTCGATTTGGTTCGTTGTTTTTTGCAAAATAACGAATGTTTAAGATAGAAATGCTTGTTCTTACCAATATTTTGCTAATATAGGGTGAGAAATGCCGGTTTTTACCTATATTTTCCTAGTATATGGCGAAAAGGGCGTGGAATACTGCAAAGAAAAAAGGAAAAACCACGATTTAAGATACTTTTTGGTATACAAATGCCAGATATTTGTATTTGGTTCGCTGTTCTTCTCAAAATGTGTAGGTTTATGCAAGAAATACCTGTTTTTAACAATATTTCCTTAACATGGGGTGAAAAATACGTGTTTTTACCAACATATTACTAGTATATTGTGATAAGTGCAACGAATCATGCGAAAAACAGCGACAAACCATGATTTTAGGACCGGTTTGCTCGTTACACGCAGGAAATATGGATTTGGATCATTGTTTTACGAAAAATAAGTTAGTTTTATTAGATAAAACTTATGTAACTAATAATTATGCCTCTTTTTACCAATATTTTCCCAGAATATGGTGAAATTTGCGTGGAATCCTACAAAAAACAGGGAAGAAAAAGGATTATCAGTACTTTTTGGTATTCAAACACAGGAAATTTTGATTTGGTTCCTTGTTTTTCTCAAAAGAATGTAGGTTTATGCTAGAAATGCTCGTTTTTACCAATATCTCCCTAATATGGGCCGAAAAATACCTGTTTTTACTAATATTTTCCTAGTATATAGTGCAGAGTTCGTGGAATCCTGCAAAAAACGGGAGAAACCTTGATTTTAAGTATTTTTTGCTCTTAATGAGCTCATAAATAGGTTTTATACTAAATATGCCTGTTTCTACCAATATTTACCTAGTATATGGTGAAATGTGCGTGGAATCCTGCAGAAAACAGCAAAGAAAATGATTTTCGCTACATTTTGGTATACAAACGCAGGAAATTTCGATTTGGTTCGTAGTTTTTCTCAAAATAACATAGGTTTATGATAGAAATGACTGCTTTTACCAATATTTTCCTAAAATATAATGAGAAGTGCGTGGAATCCTGCAAAAAAAAGAACAACTATGATTATCTGTACTTTTTGTTCTTAATAATATGGAAATATGCATTCTTATCATTGTTTTCCTCAAAATAATGTAGTTTTATGCTGAATATGGCGGTTTTTAACAATATTTACCTGGTATATGGTGAAATGTGCGTGGAAACCTGCAAAAAAACTGGTAAATAATTGATTTTCGCAATTTTTGTTATTCTAAGGTAGGAAGTTTCGATTTGGTTCATAGTTTTTATTAAAATAAAGTAGGTTTATGATAGAAATGCTTGGTTTTACCAAATTTTTCTAATATATGGTGAAAAATGCCTGTTATTACCTATGTTTTCCTAGTATATAGTGAAAAGTGCGTTGAATCCTGCAAGAAATGGGGAAAACCATGATTTAAAGTATTTTTTGCTCTTAATGAGCTGTAAATTAAGTTTTATACTAAATATGCCAGTTTTTACCAATATTTAACTGGTATATCGTGAAATATGCGTGAAATCCTGCAACAAACAGTGAAAAAAATTATTTTCAGTACCATTACTTTTGGTATTATTATTATTATTATTATTATTATTATTATTATTATTATTATTATTATTATTACTTTTTGCTATTCAAACGCAGGAAATTTCGATTTGGTTCGCCTTTTTTCTATAAATAACGTAGGTTTATGATAGAAATGGCTGCTTTTACCAATATTTTAATAAAATATGATGCAAAGTGCGTGGAATCCTGCAAAATAAAGTAATACCATGATTATCTGTACTTTTTGTTCATAATAAGATGTAAATAGGCATTCTTATCATTGATTTCCTCAAAATAATGTAGTTTTATACTAGATATGCCTGTTTTTACAAATATTTACATGGTATATGGTGAAATGTGCGTGGAATACTGCAAAATATAGGTAAAACATGGTTTTCAGTACTTTTTGGTATTCAAACGAAGGAAATTACGATTTGGTTCATTGTGTTTATCAAAATAACGTAGGTTTATGCTAGGAATGCTTGTTTTTACCAAAACTTTTGTAATATACGGTGGAAATTGCCTGTTTTTACCTATATCTTCCTAGTACATTGTGAAAACTGCTTGGAATCCTGCAAAAAACGGGGCAAACCATGATTTAAAGTTCTTTTTGCTCTTAATGAGCTGGAAAATAAGTTTTATACTAAATATGCCTGTTTTTACCAATACTTACGTAGTATATGGTGAAATGTGCGTGGAATCCTGCAGAAAACTGTTAAAAGAATGATTTTCGTAATTTTTGGTATTCAAACGAAGGAAATTTCGATTTGGTTCATTGTTTTTATCAAAATAATGTAGGTTTATGATAGAAATGACTGCTGTTACCAATATTTTCCTAAAATATGATGAATAGTGCGTGGAATCCTGCAAAAAAAAAGAAAAACCATGATTATCTGTACTTTGTTCTTAATAAGATGGAAATATGCATTATTATCATTGTTTACCTCAAAATAATGTAGTTTTATACTAAATAAGCCTGTTTTAACTAATATTTACCTGGTATATGATGAAATGTGCGTTGAATCCTGCAAAATACAGTTAAAACAATGATTTTCGTAATTTTTGGTATTGAAACGAAGAAAATTTCGATTTGGTTCATTGTCTTTATCAAAATAACGTAGGTTTATGCTAGAAATGTTTGATTTTACCAATATATTTCTGATATATGGTGAAAAATATCTGCATTACCTATATTTTCCTAGTAAATAGTGAAAATTGCGTGGAATCCTGCAAAAAACGGGGAAAACCATGATCAAATTATTTTTTGCTCTTAATGAGGTGGAAAATAAGTTTTAACTAAATATGCCTGTTTTTACCAATATTTACCTGATATGTGGTGAAATTGTCTTGGGATCCTGCAAAAAACAAGGAAATCCATGATTTTCACTAATTTTTGCTCTTAATGAGCTGTAAATTACGTTTTATACTAAATATGCCAGTTTTTACCAATATTTAACTAGTATATCGTGAAATGTGCGTGGAATCCTGCAGCAAACAGGGAAAAAATTATTTTCAATATCATTACTTTTGGTATTATTATTATTATTATTATTATTATTATTATTATTATTATTATTCCCGGGTTCTATCCAACGATAGATGCGCATTTTTCTATGCTACCGGGCGTGTCCCCAGGTTGTGGATCTGGGAACGGCCAGCATAGTCTGGTCAACCGTGAATATAATGAATAAGCGGTCGCGAACAAAGAAATCGTGAGAATGGCAGAATGAATGAGCATTGTGCGAATGCGCTGCGGTCGACGGATTGTGGATATTCTCGCTAGACTAGCCAAAGGGAGAGTAGTAAACTTCCTAACCGGGGTGGCACGAGATGTCAGCACCTAATCTCTGCGTTTATTATTATTATTATTATTGATAAACGCATGATCAATGTGGAAGGACCGCTCTAGTGCTCACTGACTGGAGCCAATGGTGGGGTTGAAGCAATCATTGTTGGGCGCAGGTCTGAAGGATTACCTGGTCAGTATTTCCTTATACCCGAAGTTGCGTAGGGCAAATCGCACACCGTCTAGCTCGAGGTTTGCGTCAGGTGTTGGGACGGACCCGACATCGCCCACTCGGTAGGGGTGACGTTAAACCTTTGTTTCATTATGGCGCGGGCCTATCCCGGAACCTTTTTTGTAGAGTCACTAGGTGCCGATAGGAGTGACCATCCGGCAAACCGCCTCTCGGCTTCGGCATCCATAACTAGGGTTCCTTATAGGCGGGGATAGTAGCCACACCGAGGTGTGGCTCCCATAGTGGGCGAACCGTCTTAAACAACATATTCTATGCATGATGAATTCAAACACCCAACACAACCAACAAACTAAGGAGAAAGAAGGTGTATGCCAGACTGCGGTGGAGAAGGTGCTCGCAGAAATGCGAGCGCTCCTCAAGGTTATGGTGCAGGCGCTAAAAGCTCAGCCTAATATCAAAAACGATATTAAAAAGGGGTTGCCAGTTATGGTAGACCAACTGGAGCAGCTCGAAAGCGCCGTGAAAACGGAACTACGTGCTGCTAAGCAAGCCAGGGCTTACACACCAGCCAGGAGGCAAAGGACGATGTCCTTGGTAGAAAGTATGGGGACACCAACAGGGTCACTTGGCCCCGAGCCACTTGGCGGCACGAAGCGAGGCGCCTCTAGCCCACCTAGCCTGGATATGAGGGAAAAGCAAGTGAAGAAGAAAAAGGCGGATTCCCTAAGGAAGATTGGGTTGCTGTAAAAAGTAGAAAAGGGCGGAAGCAGCCGAAACAACTGCAGCAGCAGCCACAGAAATAGCAGCCGCAACAACAGCAGAGGAAGCAGAAGACAAAGAAGAAGGAAAAAAAGGTAACACAGCCGGATGCGATCGTGCTCAAACCGGCAGGCGGCAAGTCGTATGCGGACATTCTGTCCGCCATACGTAAGGCTGTCAAGCCGGAAGAGAGTGGAGTAGATATCCGATCCATCCGGCAAACAAGAGCAGGTCAGGTACTCCTCAAGCTGAAAGAAGGCAATTCAGTAACAAGAACTGCCTTCTCAGAAGCACTCAGAGAAGCTACTGGAAACGACTGCACCGTTGTTAGGGAACTGATCCCCAGAGTCGTCCTGGAGATCAGAGACCTCGATAGTTGCACGTCCAGTGAGGAAGTAGTGGAGGCCTTAAAAAGAGACCTGCAGGACTACAAGGGGTTCCTGCAGTCTGTCTTGACTAGGCCAAATGCGAGGGCACAACGGATGGCCATAGTGACGGTGGACACACCGGCTGCGGAAAAGCTAATGGCCACCGCCCGCATAAAGATAGGCTGGGTCAACTGCAGGATCCGCAGGAGAGCCACGGTTACCCGTTGCTATAAATGTCTGGGCTTCGGCCATCTTAGCCCGGACTGCAAAGGGCCCGACCGCAGCAAGCGATGCTATCCCTGCGGGGCGGAAGGCCACATGATCGCAGGATGTAATGCCACCCCACGTTGCTTCCTGTGTCCAGAACAAGCGGACAAACCTGATTCCCGCAACCATACGGCGGGATCAGGAGCCTGTAGGGCCTTCCGAGAGGCACTTGCAAATGCCAAGAAAAAATGGCGGTAGTTCTCCAGGGTAATATGCACAGGAGCAGGGCAGCTCACGACCTCCTGGAACAGATCTGTTTCGAGAAAAACGCTGATATTGTACTAATCAGCGAACAGTATCGAAACAGAGATGGTCCAGGATGGTTTGCCGATGACCTGGGCACCGCAGCCATCTGGAACCGTGACCCGCAGAATATCCACATTGCGGGTCATGGCGGCGGCAGCGGTTTTGTTTGGCTGAGGCACCAGCAAACTCACTACATAAGTGTATACCTCACTCCAAACCAGACCATCAGCGACTTCCAGGCCAAGCTGGAGGGCCTGGAGGATGCAACACGGGAGATGCAGGGTGAGCTGATTATCGCCGGGGACTTCAATGCTAAAGCCCCGGAGTGGCGGGAAGCTTGGTCCGATCGTAGGGGCCGGCTGGTTATGGATATGGCCAGTCGGCTAGACCTCGTGGTACTAAATAAAGGTACGACGTCGACCTTCAGACGACCGGGCTACAGGGAGACCATTATCGACGTCTCCCTGGCAAGCGAACGCCTAGCCGGGCGAATCCAGAGCTGGCATGTGATCGAGGACTATACAGGAAGCGATCAGATGTATATCACGTTCCGTGTGCGTGATAGCAGCCCGGCTCCGTTTCCGCACAAGCGCGGCCCCCCCAGGTGGAACATCGCCAAGATGAACTACGAGAGGTTTGCCACGGCGATAGAACACGGACAGCGAACACTGCGTGAGATCCCGGAATCGCTGCCGCTATCTGCGCGGGCAAAAATGGTGACCGTCTACACCATGAAGGTCATCGAAAAGGCCTGCGCGGAGACAGTTCCCAGGAAATCAACACGTGGGTCAAGACGACCTGCTTACTGGTAGACGAACGACATCGCGGACCTTCGTAAGACGTGCCTGTAGTTGCGACGCAGAACGCAGAGGGTCAAAAAACGCGATCTCGACGCAGCCCCCTTGGCCGCAGAGTACAAGGCGGCCAAGAAATCCCTAAAGAAAGCCATCAAGTCCAGCCGGCAGCGATGCTGGAAAGAGCTGGGGGAAGAGATGGATCACGATCCGTGGGGATTAGGGTACAAGATCGTTATGCGCAAGCTGGCGACCTTTGGTTCGTCAGCGCCGAAAGATGCGCAAACGATCACGAACATCGTACGTGCCCTTTTCCCCGAACACCCAAGGAGACCGGATGGCCCAGCAACATCCGGCCCGTTCGAAACTCCTCTGTTTACGAACATGGAGCTCTCCACCGCAATAAAATCTTTGCTTAATAAGAGAGCTCCGAGGCCGGATGGACTACCAGCAGAGCTGCTGAAAGCCATCGGCGGCAGTCACCCGCGCCTCTTGCTGGACATGTACAACTCCTGCCTGAAGGCGGGCATTTTTCCTGCCCGCTGGAAGACAGCGAGACTTGTCCTCATCAGCAAGGACAAGGGTCCAGCAGACAGCCCGTCGGCCTACCGCCCGCTGTGCATGCTAGACACGGCGGGAAAACTCCTGGAGAAACTGCTGAAACCTCGCCTCCAGGCAGCCATAAGTGCGTTCGGAGATCTGGCTCCGCGGCAGTATGGCTTCAGGCGAGATAAGTCAACCGTAGACGCAATCCAGGAGGTGGTAAATGCCGCCAGGTCAACGGAACAGGGCAACCATTACTCTCGCCCTATTTCTCTGTTGGCCACCTTGGACGTTAAAAACGCGTTTAACTCAGTTAGGTGGGACAAGGCGCTGGAAGCTTTCGTGCGGGACTTTCGTATCCCCGCGAATCTTTTACGCATTCTTGGGGATTATCTGAGGGACCGCTCGATAACTTACGACACCGAGGATGGACCAATAAAGAGGGAAATAACATCTGGGGCAGCTCAGGGCTCCATGCTGGGTCCCGATATATGGAATGTATTCTATGACGGGATCCTGCGCATGGAAATGCCCGAGGGCACCTTCCTGGTTGGGTACGCTGACGACATAGCGGTGGTCATCGTAGCCAGAGACGTTGACCTCGCTAGGCTCCTACTCAACCGGGTAATGCGTCGCGTTTTCTCCTGGCTGGAGGATCACGGGCTTGAATTAGCCACAAAGAAGACGGAGGTCGTGCTACTCACGAAGAGGCACATCAATACCATGTGCCCCTTTCAAGTAGGAGACGCGACGGTCCAGGTAAAGAGTGCGGTGAGGTACCTGGGGGTGACGCTTGATAACAAGCTCACCTTCAGGGAACACCTCACCATAGTGACGGAAAAGGCGGCAGCAGTAACATCCTCGCGGAGTAGGCTCATGGCCAATACCACCGGCCCCCGGCCTTGTAAAAGGCGCCTACTCATGCGTGCCGCCGAAGCCGTCATGCTGTACGGAGCGGAGGTCTGGGCCGATGCGCTGCGGAAAGACGTGCACAGGAAGCGTCTCGCCGCGGTGCAACGGAGAGCAGCACTCCGGATCGCGTGCTCTTACCGCACGGTCTCCGAGCCCGCGATATTAGTGGTCGCTGGGGTAATACCCATCGACCTTCTTGCACTGAAGAGACGCTTCGTCCATCAGCAGAAGCCTGCTCTTGGGGTAGTGGAGGCCCTCCGAACGGCCAGGGCCAACACCATCCAGGCTTGGCAGCATCGGTGGGAATCCTCCACTAAAGGAAAATGGACGGCCAGGCTGATCCCACAAGTGGACACCTGGCTGTTCCGAAAAGAGGGTGAGGTAAATTACTACCTCACCCAATTCTTGACGGGGCACGGCCTGTTCCGCGCATACCTACATAAGATGGGTAAATTCGCGGAGCCAGGCTGCAGCTATTGTGAGGGCCTCCGGGACGACGTGCTCCACACCTTCTTCGTATGCGGAAGGTGGACCGTCGAAAGGGGGGCACTAGAGAGGGACCTTGGCTGCATATCACCTGACAATATAGTCAGGCTGATGCACCAAGGTCTTCAACAATGGGCGAAAGTCGCCTCCTACGTGAAGGCGATCTTGCGCCGAAAAAGGGAAAAGGAGAACAGCAGATCAGCCGTCCGCAGGGCGCCGTAGCTGTTCACGGGAAAAAAAAAGACCCCTGCGGGTCTCAACGGCCGATCTGAAGTGAGAAAGTGCCGCTCAGGCGAAGCAAGCCCTCCCCTGAAGTAATGTGTAAAACGGTGCCGGCGGAGGGTCTGCACAGTAGTGCAGAGCAGAAAGGGTTAGTGTTTTTAGTGGGTAGGAATCCCACACGCCGTGGGAGTGCGGAGCCTCTTGCGGTGTCTCCTGGGCTGGCATGGATATGCGGCCTAGGCGGTCCGGTGGAGCATTTGGTCCGAACTGATGCAAAATTTCACTTTTCCCTCGTAAAAAAAAAAAAAAAAAAAAAAAATTATTATTCTTATTATTATTATTATTATTATTATTATTATTATTATTATTATTATTATTATTATTACTTTTTGGTATTCAAACGCAGGAAATTTCGATGTGGTTCGTCGTTTTTCTCTAAATAACGTAGGTTTATGATAGAAATGGCTGCTTTTACCAATATATCCTAAAATATGATGAAAAGTGCGTGGAAACTTGCAAAATAAAGAAATACCATGATTATCTGTACTATTTGTTCTTAATAAGATGGAAATATGCATTATTATCATTGTTTACCTCAAAACAATGTAGTTTTATACTAAATAAGCCTGTTTTAACTAATATTTACCTGGTATATGATGAAATGTGCGTTGAATCCTGCAAAATACAGTTAAAACAATGATTTTCGTAATTTTTGGTATTCAAACGGAGGAAATTTCGATTTGGTTCATTGTCTTTATCAAAATAACGTAGGTTTATGCTAGAAATGTTTGATTTTACCAATATATTTCTGATATATGGTGAAAAATATCTGCATTACCTATATTTTCCTAGTAAATAGTGAAAAGTGCGTGGAATCCTGCAAAAAACGGGGAAAACCATGATCAAAGTATTTTTTGCTCTTAATGAGCTGGAAAATAAGTTCTAACTAAATATGCCTGTTTTCACCAACATTTACCTGGTATATGGTGAAATGTGCTTGGGATCCTGCAAAAAACAAGGAAATCCATGATTTTCACTACGATTTGCTCTTAATGAGCTGGAAGTTGCGATTTGGTTCGTTGTTATTCTCAAAATAACGTAGGTTTATGCTATAAATGCTTGTTTTTACCCATATTTTCCTAATATATGGTGAAAAATATCTATTTTTACCAACATTTTCCTAGTATCTTGTGAAAACTGCGTGGAATCCTGCAAAAAACAACGGAAAACCATGATTCAAAATAATTTTTGTTCTTCATGAGCTGGAAAAATGACTTTGAATTTTTCTCTTCCTCAAAATTACGTAGGTTTGTATTAAAAATGCCTGTTTTTACCAATATTTACCTAGTATATGGTGAAAAATGCGTGCAATCCTGCAAAAAACAGGGAAAAAGTATTTCCAGTAATTTTTGGTATTCTAACGCAGGAACTTTCGATCTGGTTCGTTGTTTTTCTTAAATAACGTAGGCTCATGATAGAAATGATTGTTTTTACCAATATTTTCCTAAAATATGGTGTAAAATGCGTGGAATCCTGCAAAAAACAGCGAAAAACCATGCATTTCGGAACTTTTTGCTATTAAAGAGCTGGATTTGCCTCATTGTTTTCTTCATAATAAGGTAGTTTTATACTAAATATGCCTGTTTTTACCAATATTTACCTAATATATGGTGAAAAGTGCCTGTTTTCACCAATATTTTCCTAGTATATTATGAAAAGTGCGTGGAATCCTGCAAAGAAACAGGTAAGAAAAATGATTATCAGTATTTTTGGTATTCAAACACAGGAATTTTGATTTGGTTCCTTGTTTTTCTCAAAATAATAATGTAGGTTTATGCTAGAGATGCTCGTTTTTACCAATATGCTCCTGATATATGGTGAAAAATACCTGTTTGTACCTATATTTTCCTAGTATATGGTTAAAAGTACGTTGAATCCTGCAAAAAACGGGAAACCCATGATTTAATTACTCTTTGCTCTCAATGAGCTTGAAAAAAGTTTTACACTAAATATGCCTGTTTTTACCAATATTGACCTAGTATATTGTGAAAAGTGCGTAGACTCCTGCGAAAAACAGGGAAAACCATGATTTACAGTACTTTTTGTTATTGAAACGCAGAAAATTTCGATTTGGTTTGTTGTTTTTCTCAAAATAACGTAGGTTTGTGCTAGAAATGCCTGTTTTTACCATTATTTTCCTAATATATTGTGCAAAATACCTGCTTTTACCAATATTTTTCTAATATATTGTGAAAAATACCTGTTTTTACCAATATTTTCCTAGTATATTGTGAAAAGTGCGTGGAATCCTGCAAAAAACAACGAAAAACCACGATTTTCCTCAACATTTTCCTAGTAGTTCTTAATGATTGTGAAAAATGAAGTTGGAATCCTCAAAAAACTACGAAAAATGCCTGTTTTTACCAATATTTTCATTAATTTTTGTTCTTAATGAGCTGGAAAAATGAAGTTGTATCAATGTTTTCCTCAAAAGGACGTAGTTTTCTACGAAAAATGCCTGTTTTTACCAATATTTACCTAGTATATGGCGAAAAGTGCGTGGAATCCAGCAACAAACAGGGAAAAAATTGATTTTCAGTACTTTTTGTTATTCAAACGCAGGAAATTTCGTTTTGGTTCGTTGTTTTTCTCAAAATAACGTACGTTTATGATAGTAATGTATATTTTTATGATTAGTTTCCTAATATATGTTGAAAAATGCCTGTTTTTACCAATATTTTCCTAGTATAGTGTGTATCGTGCGTGGAATCCTGCAAAAAATAGGGAAAACCGTGATTTTAATTACTTTTGCTCTTAAGGCGGTGTTACACCTAGTGGCTTCTGAGGTGAAAATGAGCTATAAAAGAAAGAAAAATGTAATTTAAACAAAATACAATAAATATACTATAAATATCCACTATTTCTGATAATATGGCCAAATAGTTAATCTGTAGACCAATTTTACTCAGAGATATAGCATTTTCAATTTTTTTCAATTGGCGTAACTTTAAAAAAAAACTATTGCATTGATTTTCAAGGGAGAGGAACTATATTCCTTGAAATTCATGCAGTTATGGCAGGAAGAGTTGGAAAAATAAAATTTCTGAAAATTAATATTTTTTTTATGGAAAAACTGCTTTAAATTTATGATTTTTATGAATTTCTATGTTTTTCTGTGAATTTACCATTTTAAAATTATTTAATAAAATATTTTTCAGATTTCCAACTCTTCCTGCCATAGATGAATAAATTTCAAGTAATTCAGGCGCTCTTCCATCAAAATCAATGGAATAGTTTTTTTTTAAAGTAACGCCAAACTTTAAAAAGCACATTTTGGGAAATAAGCCTACAAAGAAAAATACCATAGAACTTCAAAAATAACCAGCCATTAGGTTCCAAATTTTTTTCCCTTCATGAAACTCACAAGGAAGGTACCCCAAGTGTAAGTCGCCGATTTGGACGATATTGCAATATGTTGTAGTACATTAAAAAATAAGAGACACGTATTTTTTTTTACGTGCTGTTAGACACTTTAAGGGGGTGAAATCTACCCCTAAAGTTCAGCCTCAAAAACAGTTTTTTTCAAATATTTCAAAAACGAATAAAGCTAGTTTAATGAAACCGACGCCAAAAGTTGTAGAATAAAAAAGCCTTCAAAATAGCATTACTTTCAATTTTAAGGGTAGCAACCCCTATTTTTTTCAAGAAAACTAAGCTTTTCTCATCAATTTTCAGTTACAAAAATTACAATAAATTATATATCGCCTCAAAACAGATTTCATTTAAAAGAAAATTAAAAAATAAAGTTGACCTGTCTCGTGGTTTTGGCCAAAATTATTTTTTAGGGGGGAACTACCCCTTATTTATATTTTGTTCATTATTTCAGAAATAAATAAAGACATCTTAATAAAACCAACGCTAAAAATTTTAAAATAAGAAAGGCTTCAAAACAGCATTATTTTCAATTTTAAGGGTAGCAACCCCTATTTTTTTTAAAGACAACTAAGATTTTTTCATCATTTTTCAGCTATAAAAATTATAATAAATTATATATCGCCTTAAAACTGATTCCATTTAAAAGAAAATTAAAAAATAAAGTTCACCTGTCCCGTGGTTTTAACCAAAATTATTTTATAGGGGTAACTACCCCTTATTTTTATTTTGTTCATTATTTCAGAAATAAATAAAGATACCTTAATAAAACTAACGCTAAAAATCTTAAAATTAAAAAGGCCATAAATCTGCATAACTTTCAATGTTAAGGGTAGCAACCGCTATTTTTTTAAAGGAAATTAAGTTTTTTATCAATTTTCTGCTATAAAAATTACAATAAATATATCTCTTTAAAAACCATTCCATTGAAAAAATTGACCACAAAATTTTGACCAATAACACAGACAAACGCTATGTAATTTTAGCGCTTTCGGGCAATACGAAATACTAATATATCATTAATTTTGCAAAATTAGTTTGGTTAAACTACTTGTTTAAACGGATTATTGTAAAGCTTTTTCGAAAAACTAATTTTGACTTGAATTCCACAAGAAAAGTAACGTATTTATTTAAACTTTTATATGTTGTAGTGAACCAAAAAACGAAAAATATTTATATTTTTTATCTTTGAATAATACATTTTAAAGGGGTGCAAATCATCCCCGGAAGTTCATTATGTTCTGACTTCCCTTTATTATATTTTATGTATTATTATAAATACTTCGTCAAAGGCAATCGTACCGTTTTGATACGTGATAAATAAAGCATTAAAAAAAAATTAATGTGTTTGTGCGTGTGTGTACGTGGATGTAAGTGATTTTTATGCAGTAAATAAGAGTAATCACTGATTGTGAATGAGAAAATAATACGTTATTTTTATGTTATTATGAGGCGGATATTTATAGATTGGTGATTTAACTCGTAGTTTCATATATTGCTGGCAAACATTGTATTTATAAATCGGTAGAGTTCCAGTCGTGCAGTGTTGTTTTGTGAAAGTGGTTATTTCTACAATATTGTGGCTGTAATATTGCATCAATTCATTTTTTTTAATGTCAGCAGCACTACAAAACTACAGGTAAATGTCTATTTATATATCAGATCTAATGCATTAATTGTAAGAATTTCGTATCTGTCTATAGGCTTTAATAAAATTATAACAGCTTTTCAAAATTATATTTTGCGTTATTTTGAATGAACATATTAGAAAGTATGCAATTTCGTACATTGTTACATTTTTTGGAGATACATTTGACGTTATAGAGCACAAATTGATTTTTCTTTAATTTTAAAGATTTAAAAAATCCTGATTTATAAGTGCATAAAGTATTTTTAATATTTTTACGAAAATTAAAAAGTGTATCAAAATATACTTTATTGTGTATACTGTATTGTTTACTTTCTGTTATTAACAAAATTATAGACTCCTGATTCAATTTTTAGCCAAAATTGTATACGGTTCCTTTACTATTAGATGTTTTACAAATAATAAATTTTACATACAAATAATAATTTTAAATAACTAAATCTTAATTTTAATAAATCTAAATTAACAGGCATTGTGCAATACATCTTATCGATTGCTGTTTACAAATTTATTAAAAAACTCGAGATTACCTTCTTTTCATTTTAATCAAGCGCTTTAGTAAAGAAATATACAGATACGATATTCTTAATAGATGCTTAACAGGATGGCCCAAAGTATAAATATTTGTTTTATTTGTATGTGTCGCCTTTTTAAATGCTACATTATTATCTTGTGAAAATATGGTATTTTTTTAATATTTAAACAAATATTTCACGGTAAAAAGACATTGGTCGCATGATGGCGTACATCAGTAAAATCGTACAACGTACAACGTACAAAGCTTCCTCATTGAGAAATAGCTATGTTCTCGCAACATAGTAATGTAACGTTTAGAGGGGTGACGCATACAAATTAAAAAAATGTTTTTATTTTCAGCATTCTATATATGTGTGTTGTAAAGATACTATTTCTGTATGCAATTATTCTTATAAATGTTTGATTATTTTAGCATTCAAAATGAAAATTAATCCTCTGAATGTTATTAATTTGCTGCTTGCCTATTTCCAAACACTTGATATTGAAGATAGCCCTTATAATATTAAAGAAATAGAAATAAAAGACCATTTCCAAATGATACTGTTAGATTTAATGGAATCGTCTAATAGCATAGATGTTATAATGGAAAAATCGTTGGATTTTCAAGAAGAATATAAAGAAACAGATGCACGTATTGTGGAAGATGTTGATTTACATACACTTCCTTACTATCCTGAATTACCTACGGATCAATGTACGGGACATGAAGAACCATTGAGTTTTGAATACAAAAAAAGGGCTGTAGAATATTGGAGAAGTGGAAAAACAAAAAAGAATTTATCGTTTAAAACAGTTCAAAATAGATTCAGGAAAGTCAGTTTTGAAACACAGTTACATCGCTGGGCTCACCAAATCAATCAAGGTGGAACTTACCGAGAAAAAATTGCAAGAATTTGCGATTTCACACTAGAAAATTTTAAAGCTGCTACTGAAGCTGGATTAATAATTCATGACAACGATTTAAGAAGATGGGCTCTACAAGCACGAAAAGTAATCGGAAATGAGGACGTAAGATTTACAGCTTCAAAACATTGGCTTTCAAAATTTAAAAACACACATAGAATTGTTTCTCGAAAAATTAATAAATTTATCACAAAAAAAAGTATAGAAAATAGAAATGATTTGCATAAAAAAGAAGTAGAATTCGTAACAGAAGTCAAACAATTGATTAATCAAATAGGCGCTGGCAATACATATAATTCAGACCAGTCTGGTTTTCAGTTGGAAATGCATTCTGATCGATCTCTTGCTTTCAAGGAGAAAAGAAATTACGGTGCCTTGTACAGTCGGTCACATCAACAACTCATAACTATACTGTACAGCCGACAATTTCAGCCACAGGAAAGTTACTATCACCATTATTTTTAGTATTAAAGGAACGAAGCGGAGAATTTGGACCAATTGTCTTACAAAATTTGTTTGTGCCTACAAACGTATATGTTACATCCTCGACATCTGGAAAACTTAATTCAGATAAAATCACGTTCTATTAATTTCTAAAAATAAAACGTTAATTATTTCGGAAGACACATTTAAATAAAATCAAAATTTGTAGAACTCTTTAAGGCGTGGTTAAAAGAGGTATATTTTCCTCAAGTTGGACCTAGAAGCATGCTGCTAATTGATTCGTGGAGTGGTCATTGTCCAACGATTGTACAGGAAGTTACGTCACATGATAAAACACTACATCTCAAAATGATACCTACAGGAACGACTGGAAACATACAGCCGTTAGATGTATATGGATTCCGTACATGGAAGAACTATGTTAAACATTTTTCAGACCAAGTTTTGCTCATAGACGACGACTTAAATTTACATTTGAGAAATAATATAACTAAATTACAGTCCTTGGTTCATAACCAATTTTCATCTACACGATATGAAAATCTATTTAAATATTCGTGGTATAAAAGTGGATATCTTGTGACTCGACCAGGAGATTTCGATGACCCCGTAAGTTTCAGTTTCGGAGATTCCTGTGCAACGCATTGTGAGATCAATGGTTGTAATAATGTTGCAATTGTTAGATGTTCGTGGTGTAAAAAATCTTTATGCTTAAAACACTTTTTTGAAGAATATCATTATTGTACAACCTACAATCCATAATGCCTCGAGCTATTCGACAAACAATTACTTTTTTGAAAATACTTTAAATTTTTTGTAGTAATAATAATAATAAAACTTGTGTTGTTAAAACAAAAACCATATTTACGTTAGTCATCATTTCATTTTGTATTTTTCTGCAATACGTAACTTTAATTTTTATTATTTTTTTGAAAAAAAATTAATCTCACTAAATTTTGATTATTTACGCAATTTTTTCAGAAAAAAATAATAAACACATTTACCCTCCCTGCTAGAAAAAGTTAGTAGAAGTCGATACAAATCGATAAGTTTCACCATTGAAGTCAATAAAGTCTCTTAATTTCCCTAAAAAGAGGAAAATAGGGGATCCTACCCTTAAAATTGAAAAAGAGGAAAATAGGGGATCCTACCCTTAAAATTGAAAGTGATAAAGATTTGTGGCCTTTTTAATTTTAAGATTTTTAGCGTTAGTTTTATTAAGGTAATTACCCCCTAAAAAATAATTTTGGCCAAAACGACGAGACAGGTCAACTTTATTTTTTAATTTTCTTTTAAATGGAATCAGTTTTGAGGCGATATATAATTTATTGTAATTTTTATAGCTGAAAATTAATGAAAAAAGCTTAGTTTTTTTGAAAACAAAATAGGGGTTGCTACCCTTGAAATTGAAAGTAATGCTATTTTGAAGGCTTTTTTATTCTACAACTTTTGGCGTCGGTTTCATTAAGCTAGCTTTATTCGTTTTTGAAATATTTGAAAAAAACTGTTTTTGAGGGTGAACTTTAGGGGTAGATTTCACCCCATTGAAGTGTCTATCAGCGCGTAAAAAAAAAATACGTGTCTCTTATTTTTTAATGTACTACAACATATTGCAATATTGTCCAAATCGGCGACTTACACTTGGGGTACCTTCCTTGTCAGTAATTTTTGCTCTTAATGAGCTGGAAATTTCGATTTGTTTCGTTGTTTTTCTCAAACTAATGTAGGTTTATGCTAGATGTGCTTGTTTTTACTAACATTTTCCTAATATATAGTGCTTGAAATGCTTGTTTTTACCAATATTTTCCAAGTATATGGGGAAAAGTGCATGGAATCCTGCAAGAAACAGCGAAAAACCATGATTCTCTTTACTTTTTGCCCTTTATGAGCCCGAAAAAGATTTGCATCATTGTTTTCCTTAAAATAACGAAGTTTTATACTAAATATGCCTCATTTTACCAATATTTTCCTAGTAAATAGAGAAAAGAGCGTGGAATCATGCGAAAAACAGCGAAAAACCATGATTTTCAGACCTGTTTGCTCGTTAAACACAAGAAATATGCATTTGGATCATTGTTTTACGCAAAATAAGGTATTTTTATGCTTGAAATGCCGGATTTTTCCAATATTATCCTAATATATGGTGAAAATTGCCTGTTTTTACTAATATTTTCCTAGTATATGATGAAAAGTGCGTGGAATCCTGCAAAAAAGAGGGAAAACCATTATTTAAAGTACTTTTGCCTCTTAATGACCGGGAAAAAGAGATTTCAATCATTGTTTTCCTCAAAATAACGTAGTTTTATACTAAATATGCCTGTTTTTACCTATATTTTCCTAGTATATGATGTAAAGTGCGTGGAATCCTGCAAAAAACGGGGAAAACCATTTTTTAAAGTACTTTTGGCTCTTAATGAGCGGGAAAAATAAATGTGCATCATTGTTTTCCTCAAAATAACGTAGTTTTATACTAAATATGCATGTTTTTACGATTATTTTCCTAATATATGGTGAAAAATGCTTGTTTTTACCAATATTATCCTAAAATATGGTGAAAATTGCGTGGGATACTGAAAAAAACGGAAATCCCTAATTTTTAGTAATTTTTGCTCTTAATGAGCTGGAAGTTTCGATTTGGTTCGTTGTTTTTATCAAAATAATGTAGGGTATGCTAGAAATGATTGCTTTTACCAATATTTTCTTAATATAAGGTGTAAAATGCCTCTTTTTACCAATATTTTCCTAGTATATGATGAAAAGTGCGTGGAATCCTGCAAAAAAGAGGGAAAACCATTATTTAAAGTACTTTTGGCTCTTAATGAGCGGGAAAAAGAGATTTGAATCATTGTTTTCCTCAAAATAACGTAGTTTTGTACTAAATATGCCTGGTTTTACCAATATTTACCTAGTATATGTTGATAAGAGCATGAAATCATGCGAAAAACGGCGAAAAACCATGATTTTCAGTCTTGTTTTCTTTTTAAGCAGAGGAAATATGGATTTGGATCATTGTTTTCCGCAAAAGAAGGTAGTTTTATGGTAGAAATGACAGTTTCTACCAATATTTTCCTAATATCTGGTGAAGAGTGCGTGTAATCAAAGAAAAAAGAGTAAAACCATGATTTTCAGTACTTTTTGGTATTCAAAAACGGGAAATGTGGATTTGGTTCGTTTGTCTCAAGATAATGTAGGCTTATGCTAGGAATGCCTGTTTTTACAAATATATTTCTAATATTTTGTGAAAAATGCACGTTGCTACCAATATTTTCCTAATATATTGCGGAAATTGCGTGGAATCCTGCAAAAAATAGCGAAGAACAATGATTTTCGGTACCTTCTGCTCTTGTTCGGGATTGTATAGTACCGCAAGTGTCCGCTAGATGGCAAGCGCCAAATCGCTACCCGCAATGAAGAACATCACCCTGAGTGTATAAGTATAGGCACGCGACTTGCACTCGGGGGAGACATTAAAACATACAGTCTGCTCTACTTACTACTTTTACTTGCTTTACTTACTTTGCTAATAATACGAGAAGCTCTCGTATTATTTGCCGTTACCCCTTGCCTACTTGCTCGAACGCATTGCGTTCATCTTCTACCTACAGTTCAATTTCGCCTTTCGAGGAGAGTTGATGCAAAGACTCTTGGAATCTTAATTCCAAGTGTCTATCTTTTGTACCGAACTTATTCTTTGCGAGAAAAGTTGGATACATTGACTCTAGGAGTCAACCGTCCCATTATCACATACAGCTTTTGCCTTACATACTTTACTGCTTTACTTATAATACGAGAAGCTCTCGTATTAGTTACTGTTTCCATTCGCTTACTTTACGCGAACATACATTATCACACGTTAGCCTGCATTAAATGCATACACTTTATGTTTCCACTATATTTGCTTGCCTATAACTACTTCGTCTTAATTGCGAATAATACGAATTCTTACTTTTTCTGCTTTCAACTTATTCTTTGCGAGAAAAGTTGGAAGCATAGATTCTTGGAGTCTTAATTGCTATTTTAAGCTTAGCTGATAATACGTGGGCTCTCGCATTATTAGTTTGCCTATTGCATATACCTTGCGTATTGCTTTCCTCTTTTACTCGAACGCGCGTAGCGTTCAAATCCTTTTTGCTTCAATTTTACTTTCTAGTGGGTTGGAGCAAAGACTTTCAGAGTCAATACAATTTATTATTTTCTCTCGGCGATAAACCCTAACAATATAAAATCCGTATACGTTCGGTCGTATACAGCTCTTAATGAGCTGGAAAAATGGATTTGCTCCATTGTTTTCCTCAAAATATCCTAGATTCAAGATAAAATGTCTGTTTTTACCAATATTTTCCTAGTAAATAAAGAAAAGATCGTGGAATCATGCGAAAAACAGCGAGAAACCATGATTTTCAGACCTGTTTCATTGTTAAACGCAGGAAATATGGATTTCGATCTTTGTTTTACGAATAATAAGGTAGATTTGTGCTAGGAATGCCAGATTTGACCAATGTTTTCCTATTCTATTGTGAAAAATGCGTGGCATGCTGCAAAAAACAGCGAAAAACCATGATTTTCAGTACGTTTTGCTCTTAATGAACTGGAAAAATAGATTTGCATCGTTGTTGTCCTCAAAATAATGCAGTTTTATACCAAATTTGCCAGTTTTTACCAATATTTGGCTCATATATGGTGAAAAGTGCGTGGGATCGTGCAAATCTCAGGGAAATCCATGATTTTCAGTAATTTTTGCTCTTAATGAGCTGGAGATTTCGATTTGGTTTGTTGTTTTACTCAAAATAAGGTAGGTTTATATTAGAAATGCTTGTTTTTACCATTATTTCCTAGTATATGGTGAAAAGTGCGTGGAATCCTGCAAAAAACAGGGAAAACCATGATTTAAATTACTTTTGTACTTAATCAGGTGGAAATATTGATTTTTATCTTTGTTTTCCTAAAAATATCGTAGGTTCACGATAAAATGCCCGTTATTACCAATACTTTCTTAGTAAAAAGAGAAAAGACCGTGGTATCATGCGAAAAACAGGGATAATCATGATCGGGTTATTGGGTCATGATTTAAAGTACTTTTTTATATTGAAATTTGCATTTGGTTCGTTGTTTATCTCAAAATAACGTAGGTTTATGCTAGAAATGCCGGATTTTACTACTATTTTCCTATTATAATCAGAAAAATGTCTGTTTTTACCAATACTTTCCTAGTATATGATGAAAAGTGAGTGGCATCCTGAAAAAACAGCGAAACAACATGATTTTCAGTACCTTTTGCTCTTAATGAGCTGGAAAAATAGATTTGCATCATTGCTTTCCTCAAAATAACGTAGTTTTATACTAAATATGACAGTTTTTACCAATATTTACCTACTATATGGTGAAAAGTGCGTGGAAGCCTGCAGAAAACAGGGACGAAAATGATTTTCAGTACTTTTGGGTAATCAAACGCAGGAAATTTCGATTTGGTTCGTTGTTTTTCTCAAAATAACGTAGGTTTATGCTAAAAATGATTGTTTTTACCAATATTTTTATAGTATATGGTGAAAAGAGCGTGTAATCATGCGACAAACTTCGAAAAACCATGATATTCAGTCCTGTTTGTTCATAAAACGCAGGAAATATTGATTTATATCATTGTTTCCCGCAAAATAAGGTAGTTTTGGATACAAATGACTGGCTTTGGATTTGGATCGTTGTTTTTCAGAAAATAACGTAGGATTATGATAGAAATTCCTGTTTTAACCATTATTTTCCTAGTATACGGTGAAAAGTTCGGGGAATCCTTCAAAAAACAGCGAGAAACAATGATTTTCAGTCCTTTTTGCTCTTAATGAGCTGGAAAAATGGAATTGCATCATTGTTTTACTCAAAATAACGTAGGATTACGTTAAAATGCCTGTTTTTATCCATATTTACCTAGTATATGGTGATAAGAGGATGGAATCATGCGAAAAACGGCGAAAAACCATGAGTTTCAGTCCTGTTTTCTTTTTAAGCACAGGAAATATGGATTTGGATCATTGTTTTCCGCAAAAGAAGGTAGTTTTATGGTAGAAATGACAGTTTTTACCAATATTTTCCTAATATCTGGTGAGGAGTACGTGTAATCAAAGAAAAAACCGCTGCCAATTCCACGTAGCTTCCTCAAAATAATTTATCAATTCCTTTTTTTATACTTTATAAAATAAATTTTCGCAAAAACAAATGAAGAAAATGTATTGAAATTTTAACTAAATATAGTTTTTAATAAGTGTAATAAGTGGTTAAAATTTTGAGTCGATTTATGAAGTATTCTTTGTAAAACAAGTATTCGAAAATATTTCAAAATAATTAGTTCTTTAAGAAATAACAAACATCTGTATTATTTTAATAAATTGTTATTTTCATAATCTTATCTGCTTTCATAATGATTGAAAACTCGCTGTAGGGGTATATTTTTAATTTTATTTATATAATACGGTCTTTAGTTATTCATAAAAAAATACATGTTTTTTGAGTGATCGACAATTTCATTAACCTACCTTCATTATGCCTCGTTGCAATATTTTTAAATAACGAACCTAATAGCTTATTAAATTAGAAAAAGCAAGAAAACAACACGCGTGCGTATCGCGTGTCGTTTCCACTGGAATAAACCATATATTTGTGGAATAAACAATATATTTGTGAAATTTCATTACGAAATATTATCTATTAATTATACAAAATATCACAGTAAAATAATTTGGGGGTAATATTAACTATGAAAAGGGTTTTTATATATTGTGAATTGAATGTTATGACGGAAAATTATTCTCCGTCATTTTTCTCTCTCCCTAGATACTCATTGTACTAATCCTTCTTAGATCTTACAGGTGCAGACGCCGCGGAAGAACGCTCGGCTGAGGGAGAGACAGAGAGAGAGTGAGAGAGAGAGCGCGAGAAGCGCGCGCGAACCGTTTAGTCCCGTGAGAGTGTCAATTAGTCTCGTTTGGGATAGCGCGCGCGCTCCTTGCCCTTAAGAACCAAAGATTCCGACGTGCGTTCCCGTGAGTGTGAGAGTGTGTGTGAGTGAGTGCGCATCCGACCACGACTGTGTGGCCTGTTCCAGCCTCCGAGAGGCGACAACCTACGAGCGGCGCACCAGGAGCTGGTGCAAACGAGAGGCCGGCGACAGCGAACACGCCACGTGTGTTAGTGCCGGCTCAACTTCTCTCTCTCTCTTGAACTCTCGGCGACTCGGGCCTCCTCCTCGCCCCTGCTGACCGCGAATCGCACATTGTGCGCTGCGTCCTTTTTTCCCCTCTTTGACTCGTTCAATAAACCTTGTTATTTGCTATTTAACTCTCGCGAGTGATCATTCATTTACTACCCCGTTCTCTCTTCCTTTTCATTCAACATTCGCATGCGGCGTGCATTGCACGAGGTGTGCTAGCCTTGCCGCCGCATGCAGTATTTGTAACCGGATAATTCCGAGCAGCCGGAGAAACCCACATTTTCGAGAACGTGGGTACTTAGGAAAATTTAAATTCGCATCCGGAGTGTGGAAAATTGCAGCGCGCAGTGATATTAGTTTACGCAGCGCATCTGTGTATTGAACACTAGCAATTAAACACCGGTGGGGTGGATGCATTAAGCATCACCGCACTCCGGAAAAGTCAGCGAACGCTCATTTTTACGCCAAGGTTATTGTCGGAGAGTATATTCGACAGCCGTCGCGCATACGCGCAGCGACAGCAACCGCGGACAGTGTTTACGTTGCGCGCAGATACAGGACTCGGGTCGCGCAGAACGTAAACAAAGCCTTTCCAGCACACAAGTTTTCGTACTGTGTGTTGGAGAGTGACAGACTACTCCGAATATTATATTTGGAGCAAGAATTATTTCGTGCGCGGCTGAATATTATTTCAGCTTAGGCGCTATTCGAGCCAGACTCAATACGCGACGCACATATGACAACAATGCGCCTTATGTACACCTGCACTTTTATTGTTTGATCACGAGTTTGAAAGCGACCTCGCATTAATAAGCGTTGATGAATTGCATAAACTTGAACACGCGTTATCGCAAAAGTAATAAAAATAATTGAAATCTGTTTAAACAAGTTAACTTTTATTATACTTTAAAATTAATAAGAAATTGTTTTTTGTCTTCTCTCTCGGTAATTACGCACCGGCATCGATTTAAAATTGCAAGTAAATTAAATTTTGTAATTACTCTCAAAAGTACTAAATTTAATA
Source organism: Torymus aiolomorphi (assembly GCA_036365515.1). Taxonomy (NCBI): domain Eukaryota; kingdom Metazoa; phylum Arthropoda; class Insecta; order Hymenoptera; family Torymidae; genus Torymus; species Torymus aiolomorphi. The sequence goes on from JAXKQO010000006.1 coordinate 107,363, forward strand.
TTCAAGTTAAATAAAAATTTGAACGATTATTGAAAAAATAAAATTTGCTAACGCGAAATAACGCATGTGCGAACTCGCTGTTCAAAACTCAATATCTAGGCACACGCAACGTAGCTTGCGAATCGCGATACACAGCAGCGTGGAAGCAGCAACAGCTGATCGCTCGGTAACTATCGTACCCCGACGGCGAATGACGCGAGGGCCATATAGTTACCTAGTAGACACCTAGCGTAGACTATAGAATTCGAAGGCGAACTTTCGCAACGCCCTGCATTTAAGTCAGGTTGAAAAATTAGATACATTTACCTTATTATCGATTAACGAATAAAATATAAAATCATACTATATTGAAATAGATACGAAATCAGAACATTAGACTTACAGAAAACGAAATAATTTAGAACTAATAGCGAGAACGCATATACGTTCTAAACTATTTCAGAGAAATTCGGGTCACAAAATTATTTGAATAAAACAGAATTTTTTTGTTCTCTTCTCTATTATACTGAAGTATTAAGCCTTCAAGAATTCTTAGTAAAATAACCTCTGGAATTTTAAGTTAGACCAAATACTCTTCCAGTTAAAATCAAAAGCCCAACAAATTACGCAATCCAATAATTTATTTCATATTTACTTTTTAAAAATTATTAGTATCCTATCTAATTTAGGAAAAAAAAAATTTTTTTTTATAATAAAAAGAGAAAATAACTTAAATGAGATGATTAATAAAATATTCTCGGAATTTACTTACCGCGATTCACGCGAAATAAATTCACAGAATTTAACGAACGTAATTTACCTATTGCAATGAATTATTGAATGCGTATGTTCAAGTGCAAAGCTGAATGCGACACATCTAGACAAAGCGCAAACGACCCCACAAACAGTATAAATTATTATAAATTAGTATAAATTATTATAAATTAGTATAAATTATTATAAATTATTTGAATTTATCCATTCTTGGTTTTACAAAAAATTGCCCTTTGTGAATTCAAATTTTCTTGTGGTTAAATTGATACACAAGAAAACAAATAAAACTGGAAGAGGCAAAATTTTTCTTTCTTTTGCTTTATTAAATTTTCTTTTACCGCATTCCGATTTAAATAAGGAAATATTAAAAACTCCATCCTCATTAAATACAAAAGAAAATTGACCAGCGATTAGCGCAAATTAAACTTGAAAACACCAAGGCGTAATAATTAAAAATTAAAACTTTAAAACCCGAATTCCTCAGCGAAGCGCATTAGGGATTTTTAGGTCAACAACATGCCACTCCTAGACGACGATACATTCGAAGACATCATGGAGGTGGAAATCCAAGGCTGGATAATGAACCTGGCAGGCGAGCCGCTCGACGATGCGCTCGAAAAATTAGATCTTTTAAAAAGCGGCACACAGTTTGCAAAAGCGGATAGGTTATATAGGCGATTGCGAGGTGACTATACAGCGAACGATTTCATGCGAATGGAAGAAACAAAAGACGAAGCAGAAGCATTCCATAGAAGAAACAAGAAATTGGAAAATCTTATACAAACTCTGACGTTCGACGCACGACCACTCGACGAGCTGGCAGAGGCGAAATAAGGCGTGCAGCTACGAGATGCACACACAACACGCAAAGACGTCAAACGTCAACGCCACTAGACCAAACCCATACACTACTGGACCAATTGGACATGGCAATCACTGAAGTACAAGAAGAAAATGCCTGCGCGACAACACTATCACCAACCGCAGAGCAAATATGGCCCGCGACAACGCAAAATCAACCAGGACCAATGCGAACGGCGCAGCAAGATATCCGTGATGCGATAACCCTGGGAAAAGCGATAGCCGAAGGAAGATTTCCATCGCCTATCACAACACAGTCAACGGGGGTAAACACGCTAACAACCACGACGACAACAGCGAGTACGGCTGTAGCCAGCACCGCGGGCACGTACACAATACACTCGGCCCCGCAATCGGTCTTTACGATACGAACAGCACCTACAGCCGACGACCATGTACAATGCACGCTCACAAACGGCAGAACATACACAATGACAAGAGCATGCGAAATGATGAGAATACAGGGAATCGCAAAAGACTATGACAAGGAAATAAAGCAGCTGCAGGAGCAGATGTCAGATCTGATAGCGAGTACACGCCTGCACGTAATGTCAAATAAAACGACAAGCAATGAAGCGAGCTCGCAAAAACATAAAACAGTGAACTTCCAAGACAGGTACAGATTAGTGTACCTTGACGAAGGAAGTACACAAGCGGTCTCGCGCAACACAGCGACGAGCGCAAACGCGCGACAACCACCAGCGCTAAACCCAGCAGCGTAAAGCTTCACACCGCAAAGGTATTATGCGGACGAGCGTGGCCCACAATAACATCCTCAGCCTCATGCCCGCGACCGGCAAGAGTCTTGGGGGAGGGGGAGCCTCCCGAGTAAGTCGCAAAGTAGATCCCCGGGCGAAGGTACCACGCTCCATCAATCCATAAACGTGGACGTTGACAGAACGGTGCGGCAGTGGAAACTGCAATTCACCGGCGAGAAAGGCAGCAGTATCGAGGAATTCCTCGAGCGAGTTAACGAATGCCGCTCGCTGGCGCGAATAACTGACGAGGACCTGCTGAATGCTATGTCCGAGCTGACGTCTGGCGTGGCAAGGCATTGGTGTCGCCAAGCTCGCAAAAACTGGAGAACTTGGGAAGACTTCTGCGCCGCCGCCCGCCGCTGCTACGGGGTCGACAAGCGATTCCAGCAACGACTCGTCGGCGAAGCGCAAGCCCGCACCCAAGGCAGAGACGAGCCTGCAAGGGATTATATTGTATGCCTCCTTACGATTTTAAGTAAGTTTGAGGAGCCTTGGGAGGACGAAAGACAACTCGAGCATATATATAGAAATATGCTGCCCAGTATCAAACGCTTAGTGCCGTGGGAGAAAGTTACAGACATAGACAAGCTCATAGAGCTTGCATGAGAAGCGGAAGCGCTAAGGGAGGCGGAGAGGAGTTACAAACCTCCCCCGAACCCGGACGATAGTCTGTTACCAGACGTAGCCTACAAGGGGCCAAAGTCCGCGAAAACGCAACCGCAGCGCAGCAAAAGTAGCCTGGCGGCTATGGCGAGTGGCGCGCCTCCACAAGACACACGCGGACAACCCGTGACGAGCGATGGCGAGCCAAGCCTAGCCGCGATGGCACAGCAGTCGGCCCAGAGGCTCGATCAGCTGATTAGCCGGCTACTAGACGAAAAACTTTCCAAACTTAACTTGAGCAGGAAGCGACCCCTGGATCCGCCGCCGGTGAGCAACGGCCCTCCCAAGAGGACAGGAGCGTACCGCAAGAATGGTCGCAGTTCTCCTAACAAGCCTAGGAAAAACGCCCCGGCAAGAACCGGCGAGAAGAATTACGCGCCACCCACTCCAACCAGCGACAAGAACGCCAACAGCCAGCCCGGGCCAAAAGAGCACGTACGGTGTTGGGGTTGTAGCTGGCCTGGCTACATTAAGCCACACTGCCCGGAGTGCTCGGGAAAAGGCAGAGGGGGCGCGTAGATGAGGTCCCTCTCCCACCCCCCCAAACCTGACGTGACCTCAACGGCGCCTCGGCCAGGCGCCTCGGCTACGTCCGTCGCTGCAAGCTCTACCAACTTGGAGGTAAATTTGAGTACCCCGAGTCAACCAGAATACTCACGATGGCATCTACCAGTGGGTCTCGGCGGATTTCGCATACGCGCGTTACACGATTCAGGCACATCTCGCACCGCAGTAGGCCCGATTGGCTTGCAGATTGCGACCGCGTGTGGCAAGCAGATTACGCCGCACCGCGGAAGTGGCGCACGCCTCGCCAACGGCAAAACCGCGGCGCTGCTGGGCCACGTAGATCTGCCATTTGACGTGGCAGGTGTGCGACATAACCTCGACGTGGTGATTCTCGAGGAATTGGACGCAGACTGTCTGCTCGGCGCCGACTTCATGCGCAAATTTAACGCCGTGCTGTGGCCGCGCGAATCGACGCTTAGCATCGAAGGAGTTAAAGAGCGAATTCCGCTAGAACTAGCTTCACTAGCTCACGATGAAGCAAGCGCTGTCCACCTCGCTTCGATCCGTCTCGCCGATGTTGATGAGGCCCAGCGGCGACAGTTGCAAGAGTTGCTCGATTAACTGCTGTCCGCGAGCAACGCGCCATTAGGATGCACCAGCTGGACCGAACACAACATCGAAGTCTCGAGCTCTAGGCCCATTAAGCAAAAATATTACCCCGTCTCGAAAAAGATCGAGGAGGAAATGCACAAGCAAGTGCGAGAGATGCTCGAGGCGGGCATTATTATCCAATCGACCAGCGAATGGTCGAGCCCTGTTGTGATGCAACGGAAAGCGAATCGCACGTACCGATTCTGCATCGATTATCACAAGTTGAACGCGGTAACAAAGGCGAACGCGTACCCGCTCCCTCACATGGATGCAATTTTACGCAAGCTCCAAAACGCTATATATCGACGATACATATCGACTATCGATCTGAGCAGCGCCTACCACCAAATTCCGTTGCGGAAGGAGGCGCAGGCGCTAACCGCGTTTACTATCACTGGAATGGGCCTCTTCGAATTTATTCGAGTGCCTTATGGGGTAGTGGGCGGACCAGCAACCTTCCAGGAGCTTTCGGACTGCGTTATAGGTCCAGAAATGGAACCTCATGCGTTCTCCTACTTGGACTATACTATTATCGTCACTGAGATGTTTGAGGAACACCTCAAGTGGCTCAGCCACGTTTTCCGGCGTATTAAAGACGCAGGTCTCACGATTAACCGTGAGAAAAGCGAGTTCTGTCGCAGCGAGGTCAAGTTTCTTGGGGTCTTAGTTAACCGAGACGGCGTTAAGCCTGACCCGGACAAGATAGCTCCAATTTTGGAATATCCGGCGCCGAAGAACCTCAAACAGCTGCGAAGGTTCCTTGGCATGGCCTCGTGGTATCGCAAGTTCTTGCCCGACTTTGTGACGACCGAAGGGCCGCTCACGCAGTTAACCAAGCACAACGTTGCATATGTGTGGAGTGACGCGGAGCAATCCGCATTTGAGCAAATTAAAGCTCTCATTGCGTCTGCCCCGGTATTACACCGTCCGTCGTTTGAACACCAGTTCGTGATTCAAACGGACGCGAGTGATACTGGCCTTGGAGCGGTACTCACGTAACGCGAATGCCTCGCAGTTTTGTGGGCGATACGCAAGTTTCGTGCTTACGTCGAAGGCTATCATTTTAAAGTGATAACCAACCATAGTAGTCTGAAATGGTTATGCAATTTGCATAATCCCACCGGACGCTTAGCGCGGTTGGGGCTTGAAATGCAAGCGTATGACTACGACGTCGAGCATCACAAGGGCTCACTGAATCACGTGCCTGATGCGCTCTCTCGCATGTTTGAGGACGAGGAAGCGCCAGACCTCGCGGCAGTAGATATCTCCGAAGAGACAGATGATGCCTGGTACAAGCGCATGGTCGCCGCCGTCGAACAAAATCCCAGAGATTACCCGTGGTGGAAGTTATTTCACGGGCGCCTCTGCATTTGCCGTCCGAACCCTGCGGTCGAAGATTTACTCGAGGACGAGGACGCTTGGAAATTAGTCTTGACAGTAGAGAAGCGCGAGAAAGCGATGCAAGAGAGCCACGCAGAACCTACTGCGGGCCACTTAGGCCGAGCGAAAACGCATGCGCGTGTCACGCTCTATTATTACTGGCCTTCGCTGCGTAAAGATGCTGCTGACTTTGTGCGAAACTGTTTGATTTGCCAGCAGTGCAAGGTGCAGCAGACAGCGCCGGCAGGCCTCATGAGCAGCCATCGCGTATTACGCCCGTGGCAAATTGTCGCAGGGGACATTATTGGGCTTTTCCCCAGGTTCGCTCGAGGTTTCGAGTACCATCTAATCTTCCTGGACTTATTTACTAAGTGGATCGAATGCGTACCGCTTCGCAAGGCGAACTCACATACCATCGAAAAGGAACTAGAACAGCGAATCTTCCTACGCTTCGGTGTATCCGAAGCTTTTCACTCCGACAATGGAACGGAGTTCAAGAACAAGGCTCTTGACTCCTTCCTGAATAAGTGCGGAGTTACGCATACGACGATTCCACCGTATCACGCGCAGGCGAATCCTGTGGAGCGAGTCAATCGCACGGTGAAAACCATGATCACCGCGTTCCTCGAAGAAAACCACAAGGATTGGGATTTGCACATCCCCGAACTGATGATCGCGTATAACACTGCGACGCAAGAGTCGACGGGGTCGAGCCCAGCATTTCTGAACATGGGCCGGCAACCGACTCCGCCCGTTTTCTTGAAGCGCCGCGAGAAGCGCGCAGCAGAAGAGCTCGCAGAAGCGGCCGAGCTCGAGCGTTGGCACGCGCGGCTGTAGAAGTTGCGAGACGTGCAACAATCCGCCGCGAAGAACGCTTCAGCAGCGCAACAGCGACAGTCGCATTATTATAATGCGTCTCGCCGCGATGTTCGCTTCGAACTGGAAGACAAAGTTTGGAAGCGCAATCGCATTCTCTCCTCGGCATCCCAAGGCGTAGCAGCGAAGCTAGCGCCGAAATACGCCGGTCCGTACGTAATTTCCGCCAAACTAGGCTCGAATATGTATGAGCTGCAAGACCTTGATGGAAAAGACTGCCGCAAGGTCCACGTAGAAGACCTTAAATTCTATCATGAAAAGGTTGATCTTACCGCTGAGGCAGGGAGCTCAACTGACGTTAACTCGGCACGCGATGACCTGGCTGGGGAAGATCCCGATAACGACGGATCTCCCAATGACCTGGCGAGCGAGCAGCAGCCCGCACCCCGCAAGAGCGGAAGACGACGCAAAGCACGGTTGGTGATAACGCGAACCACACGTGTCATAGGGGCCCAGGTGAGGAAGCGCTCGCGAGTAACGGCAGACGCTGACGAGCGAAAGGCGCTACCACTCGCGGCAAACGCAAGCGCAACGCTACCCCGAAGCCGCGGACGACTGAAAGGCAGCCCCAACGAAACGCGTCACGACACCTTCCCCCCGGCACGCGCGCCGCAACGCGCCGAGCAGGTCACTAACCCCGTAACCTCACGCCTCACCATTGAACATAGTAACCATCTCTTTTCCCGCTAGGGCGAATCATCCACGGATGAGCCGATAAGCGCCCGCGCAACGCGCGAAGGAGCGCGACTCCGCAAGACCACGGGCTTGCGAGCCACCAAAAGAAAAAAAATGTAAAAGGGAACCCGAGTTGCTCATTTTTCCCCTTTACACCCCCGAAGCCTATTGCGTGGCTTGCCGAGTCACCAGCCTTACTGCATATTGCATGACGGAGAGAGAGATTACCTCGAGCTGGTACGTCGCCCGTAACCAGCGTCTGGGGGAGGGGCATATGACGGAAAATTATTCTCCGTCATTTTCCTCTCTCCCTAGATACTCATTGTACTAATCCCTCTTAGATGTTACAGGTGCAGACGACGCGGCAGGACGCTCGGCCGAGAGAGAGACAGAGAGAGAGAGCGCGAGGAGCGCGCGCGAACTGTTTAGACTCGTGAGAGAGTCAATTAGTCTCGTTTCGGATAGCGCCCGCGCTCCTTGCCCTTAAGAGCCAAAGATTCCGACGTGCGTTCCCGTGAGTGTGAGAGTGTGTGTGAGTGAGTGCTCACCCGGCCACGACTGTGTGGCCTGTTCCAGCCTCCGAGAGGCGGCAACCTGCGAGCGGCGCACCAGGAGCTGGTGCAACCGAGAGGCCGGCGACAGCGAACACGCCACGCGTGTAAGTGCCGGCTCAACTTCTCTCTGTCTGTCTTGTACTCGCGGCGACTCGGGCCTTCTCCTCGCGCCTGCTGACCGCGAATCGCACATTGTGCGCTGCGTCCTCTTTTCCCCTCTTTGACTCGTTCAATAAGCCTTGTTATTTGTTATTGAACTCTCGCGAGTGATCATTCATTTACTACCCCGTTCTCCCTTCCTTTTCATTCAACATTCGCATGCGGCGTGCATTGCACGAGATGTGCTAGCCTCGCCGCCATATGCAGTATTTGTAACCGGATAATTCCAAGCAGCCGGAGAATTAATTATCCGTTACAATGTGTATTAGTTGCGTTCCAAGTCGGTAGGATATATTGTATTATTTATATCTTAATATAAATACTTTTGTGTTGACACATTATTAATTGCATCTAATAAATGATTTAAAGAAGCGATTAAGTCAATTTTACTTCCAAAATCGCTACACATACAAAGCTCAATTTTTTTCATTTATTAATTTTACTAAAAATATTTTAACCTCAAATATCTGAAATTTATGGACCAATCATTTTGTCCCAAGAAATTGACATAAAAATCTAGAAAATACAACTCTACAAGAAATTTTGAAGCGAATAAGTCAATTTTATTCCAGTAATCGTTGCACATACAAAACTCATTTTTTTTATTTTTTCATTTTTCAATGCTTACGTTTTTTTTTTTTATAATAACAGAATACCCTATAAAAGAAAATTTTTTTTTTAGGAAATATAACTATTTTAATTATATTTCGAATGCTACCCATTCCTTTCGAATACATAGAGCTATTCTCAAGAAATTACGATTTGAAAAAACGTTAAAAATATTTTAACCTCAAATATCTCTTAAATCTATGGACCAATCATTTTGCCCAAATAACTCGACCGATAACTATACAAAATCCACCTCTACGAAGAATTTTGAAGCGATTAAGTCAATTTTTACTCCCGCAATGGTGAGTCATACCAAACTCATTTTTTTTCATTTTTCTATGTTTACGTTTTTATTAATAACAAAAGAACCGTGATAGCTAGAAAAATAATTTTTTTTAGAAAATATAGGTATTCAAATTTGCTTTCGAATGCCACCCATCCAATTCAGATACATAGAGCCGTTTTCGAGAAATTTCCATTTGAAAAAGGGTTAAAAAAATTTGACCTCAAATATCTCAGAAATTTATGGACCGATCATGTAGCCCAAAGACCTTAGCCGAGATCTATCCAAAATCTACCTCTATAAGAAATTACAATGCGATTAATCCAGGTTTACTCCATAAAACGTGTGACATAGAGAACACATTTTTTCCATTTTTTAATTTTTTTCTCAAAAACCAACCAACAGAATGGATTAAAATTTTCACAGATTATAGCAATTTATATTCTGCATTATCGTGAATTTTCTCCAAAAAATTGACCGTTTAGTTTAGGAGTTATTAGCTTTTAAAAAAAAAAACACGTTTTTATAAATAACAAGAGAACCGTGATAGCTAGATAATTTTTTTTTAATTATAGGTTTTTCTATGCTCTTTCGAATGTGACCCATCCGATTCAAAAATTTAAATCCGATCATTAAAAAAAATCAAAAATAAATTTTTCGAAAATCAAAAATTTGAAATAAAACAAAAACGAATCAGTAAATCATCAAAAATTATTTTCTTCCCGAATTCGGAATAAAAAAACAAAAAAAATGAGAACCTGACGGTTAAAATCGACCGCGTAGATCCGGAGAAAGAGCTGTATACATACATACACACACACACACACACACACACACACACACATACATCCATACAGACATTTTCTAAAATCATATGAAACAAGCGCCTAACACCTCTAATGATGTTTATAGAGAGTTTTAACGAAGTTGAAAATTTTACTATTACAAAGCTTCTTCTAGGAGGAAGCAAAAGGGTAAAACCATGATTCTCAGTACTTTTTGGTATCCAAAAACGGGAAATGTGGATTTGGTTCGTTTTTCTCACGACGTAGGCTTATGCTAGGAAAGCCTGTTTTTACCAATATATTTCTAATATTTGGTGAAAAATTCATGTTGCTACCAATATCTTCCTAATATATTTTGAAAATTGCGTGGAATCCTGCAAAAAACAACGATAAACCATGATTTTAAGTACTTTTTTACTTGATCAGCTGGAAATAATGATTTTTAGCATTGTTTTCCTCGAAATATCATAAGTTTACGTTAAAATGGCTGTTTTTACCAAGATTTTCCTAGTTTATGGAGAAATGATAATGGAATCATGGGAAAACAGCGAAATACCATGATTTTCAGTCTTGTTTGCACTTTACACGCAGGAAATATGGATTTGGATCATTGTATTGCTCAAAACGACGTAGGTTTATTCCAGAAATGCCTGTTTTTACCAATATTATCCTAATATATGGTGAAAAGTGCGTGGAATTCTGCAAAAAACAGGGGAAACCATAATTTAAAGTACTTTTTGGTATTAAGACGCAAGAAATTTGGATTTGGTTCATTGTTTTTCTCAAAAAAATGTAGGTTTATGCTGGTAATGCCTGTTTTTACGAATATTTTCCTAGTATATAGTGAAAAGTGTGTGGAATCCTGCAAAAAACAGGGACCATGATTTAAAGTAATTTTTGGTACTCAAACGCAGGAAATTTGGTTTTGGTTCTTTGTTCTTCTCAATATAACGTAGGTTTATGCTAGAAATGCCTGTTTTTACCAATATTTTCCTAATACATGGTGAAAAATGCACGTTTCTATCAATATTTTCCTAATATATTGCGAAAATTGCGTGGAATCCTGCAAAAAATAGCGAAAAACAATGATTTTCAGTACGTTTTGCTCTTGTTCGGGATTGTACAGTGCCGCAAGTGTCCGCTAGATGGCAAGCGCCAAATCGCTACTCGCAATGAAAAACATCACCCCGCGTGTATAAGTATAGGCACGCGACTTGCACTCGGGGAAGAAATTAAAACATACAGTATCCTCTACTTAATACTTTTACTTGCTTTGATTACTTTGCTAATAATACGAGAAGCTCTCGTATTATTTGCCGTTACCCATTGCCTACTTGCTCGCACGTATTGCGTTCATCTTCTGCCGACAGTTCAACTTCGCCTTTCGAGGAGAGTTGACTACAGACTTTTGGAATCTTAATTCCAAGTGTCTATCTTTTGTACCGAACTTATTCTTTGCGAGAAAAGTTGGATATATTGACTCTAGGAGTCAACCGACCCATTATTACATACAGCTTTTGCCTTACATACTTTACTGCTTTACTTATAATACGAGAAGCTATCGTATTAGTTACTGTTTCCATTCGCTTACTTTCCGCGAACATCCATTATTACACGTTAGCCTGCATTAAATGCCTACACTTTATGTTTCCACTATATTTGCTTGCCGATAACTACTTCGTCTTATTTGCGAATAACTTTTTCTGCTTTCAACTTATTCTTTGCGAGAAAAGTTGGAAGCACAGATTCTTGGAGTCTAAATTGCTATTTTAAGCTTAGCTGATAATACGTGAGGCTCTCGTATTGTTAGTTTGCCTATTCCATAAACCTTGCATTTTGCGTGCCTATTTTACTCAACGCGCATAGCGTTCAAATCCTTTTTGTTTCAATTTTACTTTCGAGTGGGTTGGAGCAAAGACTTTCAGAGTCAATACAATTTTATATTTTCTCTCGGCTATAAACCCTAACTATATAAACACCGTATACGTTCGGTCGTATACAGCTCTTAATGAGCTGGAAAAATGGACTTACTTCATTGTTTTCCTCAAAATATCCTAGGTTCAAGATAAAATGTCTGTTTTTACCAATATTTTCCTAGTAAATAGAGAAAAGATAGCGGAATCATGCGAAAAACAGCGAAAACCATGATTTTCAGACCTGTTTGATCATTAAACGCAGGAAATGTGGATTTCTATCTTTGTTTTACGCAAAATAAGGTAGTTTTGTGCTAGAGATGCCGGATTTTACCAATATTTTCCTATTATATTGTGAAAAATGCGTGGCATCCTGCAAAAAACAACGAAAAACCATGATTTTCAATCCTTTTTGCTCTTAATGAGCTGGAAAAATAGTTTTGCATCACTGTTGTCCTCAAAATAATGTAGTTTAATACCAAATTTGCCAGTTTTTATCAATATTTGCCTCATATATGGTGAAAAGTGCGTGGAATCCTGCAAAAAACCGGGAAAAACATGATTTAAAGTATTTTTTCCTATTAACGTGCTGCAAAATAAGTTTCATACTAAATATGCCTGTTTATACCACTATTTACCTATTATATAGTGGAAAGTGCGTCGAATCCTACAAAAAACAGGGAAAACCATGATTTAAAGTACTTTTTGCTCTTCACGAGCTGGAAAATAAGTTTCATATAAAATATGCCTGTTTATACCAATATTTACCTAGTATATGGTGAAAGGTGCGTGGAGCCCTGTAAAAACAGGGAAAACCATGAGTTAAAGTTCTCTTTGCTCCTACCGAGCTGGAAAATAAGTTTCATACTAAATATGTCTATTTATACCAATATTTACCTAGTATATGGTGAAAACTGCGTGGAATCCTGCAAAAAACAGGGAAAACCATGATTTAAAGTACTTTTAGGTATTCAAAAACAGGATATTTCGATTTGCTTTGTTGTTTTTCTCAAAATATCGTAGGTTTATACTAAATATGTCTGTTTTTACCGATATTTTCCGTAAATATGGTGAAAAGTGCGTGGAATCCTGCAAAAAACAGGGAAAAAAATGATTTTCAGTCCTTTTGTATTCAAACGCAGGAAATTTCTATTTGGTTCGTTGTTTTTGTCAAAATAACGTAGTTTTCTACTAGAAATTCTTGTTTTTACCAATCTTTTCCAAATATATGGTGAAAAATGCCTGTTTTTACTAATGTTTTCCTAACATATGGTGAAAAGTGCGTGGAATCCTGCAAAAAAAAAGAGAAACCATGATTTTCAGTACTTTTTGTACGTAATCAGGGAAAATCATGATTTAAGGCCATGTGAGAACGAAAAATCTAGTAATAAGTCTCACATGGTAAAGGCAGATATTGGCAAGTTATGTATAATCCCCGATAGATGGCGAGAGTACTCTCTACCGTATGCATATTTAAGTGCGGAAATTGCTCACAGATGGCGCCGCATATAGTTTTTAAGTTAGATTTTTAAGTCCTCGCTTCGCTCGTGCGAAAAACGTCTTTTGCGGTAAATAATCACTTTTCACACCTGTGTCATAATATACTGTGAGCTTTACTTCAATTTTATGTACACAATAAATTAAGGCAGTGCTCATGATAATGCACTAGTAAAAATGTTTTCACTGTATTCTAGTTTTCATTTCTTATTCGTTAATGAATTAAAGATTATTTAAAGTATTACGTAAATAAACTAATACTCAATAAGAATAATACATTGAAATAAAACTCGCGTATCATAGCTTAATTAGTTTGTTGCCGGCTTCTTTTTGTAATATTACCTTTTTATGTATAAATGATGTATTTTATTATTATATATTATATATTTTTTATTATTATATATTATATATACTTTATTATTATCTAATATTTTTGGGATTTTTTCTTTTCGAGAAAACCATTGGCTAATAACCAGAAAAAATGAAACCGTTACAGTCCATCCATAACATTCTGCAAATTAATTTTGAATCCCTTTTTAAAAAAGTGATGAGCGGCCATGTTAAAGCACCTAAAGGCTTCATTTTGATTGGTCTATATAGAATAGGCGCCAAGATTTGCTTTATAAATTGCTTGAGATTAAGAGGTTTGAATTTTTAAAAATGAAATTGATTTTTCCCTTCTTAAAAAAGTGATGAGCGGCCATGTGCTTCAACATACCTAAAGGCTTGATTTTGATTGGTCTATATAGAATTAGCGCCAAGATTTGCTTCATAAATTGTTTGAATTTGAGAGGTTTGAATTTTTAAAAATGAAATTGATATTTATATTTTTTAAAATATAACTAAATCAAAATAGCATCTAAATATTTATTTTAAAATAAGAAAAACGAGCTGATTGGTCCAAATAAAACCAATAAAAAGTTTGGAATTATGAAATATTTAAACTAAAAATATAAGTCATAAATATTATTAATGACTTAAAATTTGGTTTTGTATAAGAAAGAAGTATTCAAATTTTATCTGTAGTTAGCAATGAAGGATTATGAATACTGTTTTGATAACAGTTAAAGTTCTAACCTTCAAATTTTTGTATTGTAGAAATTCCTCCTATATTAAAAAGGGAGATGGATTTGAGGAGGCAGCCATATTGCTTTTAGAGGGCTGCCATATTGCTGATCAAAAAATATGATTGGTCGACCCAAATTAGGGCCTCTGCGCGCATAGTGCGCTAAAATTCCTAGGAAACTAAAATAAATATAATCCAAGTTTCAATAAAAAATATTGGATAAATTTGCGCGTGATGTAAAAAAGTCAAATAAATTTTAAATTCATAATATTCCAATATTAATTGTGTAGGTATAATGAAGGTAAAGGAGAGCGTGCGCAGCACGCCTGAACTTGCTAGTTCAAATCAAATTACAATTATATTGATCACATTGTAATTTAGAATAATAAATGATCTATTTTAAACGCTTAAGCGTATTATATATATATATAATAAATCAAGATTTGTAAATTATATATCATATAAAATAATGATTTGTAAATTATGATGTGAAATCATCATGGTATGAGAATATAACATGCTGAGCTATAAAGCTTTTAGATGACACTTTTAGATATCAAGCATATACTATTTTTTTTATAATTTGTAGGGTGACTGCACCAGTGAAGGAACGAATAAGGAACACTAATAAAGGAACACGCAATCTTAGTATCTAAATAAGTGTCACCAGTGAAGAATACAGCGCCAGTGAAGGAATACTTAATAGCGGCGATTTTATGATTTTATTCTTAACAAGATAATTTCTTTTGTGCAGAATCTTTATATACAATGAAATAAAAATTTTCAAGGATTCGAAAATTATCGTCATGTTAGATAAACAATACTTAGAAAGCTTGATATTTTCATATATATAAAGAAAATGTTCATTCACCGGTGATTGTTCCAATACTGCTATAGTCTCCCTATCATATTTATTATACTAAAAATATTTTGTTTTTAGTATAATAAATTATTTACGTATTACAAAAGTGTAACTCTGAAAAATATTGTCATTTTTGTATATAAATACTACATTAAATCAACTACAATGCATGCACTAACTACATAATTACACACTACTTTTATACTACTCATACTCGTTCATCATATATTATGACATTGTAGTATCTAAAGTATCAATTTTAGATACCGGTCATATGCTAGCTATTCATTTTAGCATTTAGATTATGTTCATTTTAAATATTCATTGTTATTTATATTATATTCATTTTAGATATTGTTATTGTCGCAAACAATTTTCTTTTTCTTTTATAGTGTATTCTTCCATTTGCAATATAATCACATTATGCATTATAAAATTATAAGCATTATTTTAATACATTTTGAACATTATCAATTTTTGCTAGTCCACAAATGTACTGAGTTAAATAAACAATGCATGCACTAACTACATAATTATACACATGCAACTACTCATTCGTCATGTTTTATGAGAATGTAATATGTTAATATTAGTAATACCTATATTAATTTTCGTTTTCTTTTTCGTATTCTTTTTCTTTTCTATTCTGTTTTTTTTTTTCGTATTCTTTTTCTTAGTAATACCTACATTACTTTTCGTTTTCTTTTTCGTTTTCGTATTCTTTTTTCTTTTCCATTCTGTTTTTTTTCGTATTCCTTTTTCTTTTCTATTCTGTTTTTTTTTTCGTATTCTTTTTCTTTTCTATTCTGTTTTGATTTTGAGATTAGAGTGGTATAAAAACTATTACGCCAGTCAAATACTTTTCTTCATCCTACTTGTATGTCCATCGACAGTCATTCGACATTATTTACAGTGTAATAATAACTACTAAAAATAGTTTTACTATTCAAAAGTAATAAATATGTTTAAAATTCAATATTCTAATATTGTATTTATCAAGAGCGGATCTTCTATATTCCAGTTTCTGTTCGAAAAATCGAAAAATTCTTTATTACAAGAGTCCATTTAACATGGTAAATGAATAAACAGACAAAAAATAATGGTTTCCTTACCCAATTCACGTATCTCGAAAACTTCATCGTTCATAGCGATAAAAAGGCACGTCAGACTCTCCGGCTGGGTGAGATGTATATCGAAAGGTTCATCGAGCGAGGCCAGCACCCAGTATCGCACGTCTGGATCGGTATCTGTAATACCGACGACGAGAAGCTTGCCTAGCACACTAGACATTGTGCTGGTAACAGTGGGTCCAGGCTGGCCGAGAGCAAGTCGCAGCAACCGCAAACAGATCTTGACAGCCTCGAGCCGTACTTCTGGCTCTTCCCAGGTAAGGAACTAATCAGCGCAGCGTCGTACAAACTGGAGCAGAGAATTGCCGTTGAAATTGAAGGTGCCGTGGGTCCGCAGACTCAGGACTGTTGAGGCAACGTCGATTTCCGTCGGCGGAGTAGAGACTGGACTGGCAGCTGTCCACGGAGCGCCTGGGTGACGTAAAGGTTTGTACATCAGCACCTGTGAGAGCATGCGTAGGAGACCCTGCGATATGTCCGGCTTCAGAGACGGTACGCTGTGGGCCAGCTCTCGTAGGGACGTCGTTAGTATGGGCGAGAGTCCGGTTGCCAGCATGGGTTCTAGTAGGTCGCGGGTCGGCTGTTATTGTTTGCTTTACCGCATGGCCGAGCAGAGTGATGCAGACAAAGACGGCGGGCTCGAGTGTCCAGCTCCTCTTCTTGTTCGGGGTTTCTTTGGACGGCAGCGAACTTTTTATCACCTCCATGATCTTTGGCAGATAGGGTTTGATTGCTTCGTCTACGGCAACGGCGATCAATCCGATAGTTGTGAATGCCGCCTCTCTGTCCTTTTCTCTGCCCCGCAAGCTCAACAGCAGGTCATTTAGAACCTCGCGTAGATTGTCGGCAACAAACTTTTCTTTGTTGAAGGCGCCAAGTCGGGGCAGTAACGTCATGAAGGCATTCTGGATGTGCCCATTGCGACTGTGTCGCTGGTTGATCACGTCGCTGTTGATGTCGTCGAGCTTCTCTAGCATGAGACTGCGACAGACGGCTGCCTCATGAATCGGATAGAGGCTATGCTGGACACTCGATGCGTTCTGTGATGCGACCATTTCGATACGAGGCTCGTCCTCAATCTGGGCATCAACGATAGAATATCGTTTTCGATCGTTTGCGAGAGCATTTAGTCGATCCATTAGATCCTCGTAAAGTCGTTCCCATTGGAGATTACTGCAACGTAGCAGCTCATTCAGAGACTAGAAGCGATACGTGAATACGTTTGTCTCGGTTAAAATCCTTCTCACGACTAAGCCAGCCACTATCTCGTCCTAGCATTGTTTGTACCACTGGGATTTGTGCATATGCTTGGCAGTCTCGCCCTGGGCCGTCACCACTAGAGCTGCCCTGACAGCCTCGACTGCTCCTTCTCTAATCACGGGCTTAGAATCTCGTACAGCATTGAATATGAGCTCGAAGAACTGTGTCACCTGTTGGAAGAAGTATGTAGGCATGGAAACTGCAAGTTCCTTGAGAACAAGGACAGATGCGTGTCGTGTGTTTTCATGTCTGTCACCGCTGAGCCACTCAAAAGCTCTCTTGACTTCAAATTCCACATATTCTGCAGTAAAGGTAGCAGATACCAGAGCTAACTTCCCAACTGTCTTGGCAGCTATTTCCATAACTCCAACATCATCGGAGGTAATTGGCAAATCTTATAGTGCGAGTATTGATGTTTCCTACGTCTGCTCCAAAAAGGCAGACAATTGCCAGTATTCCTCCCTTCTTCTCATTTATATCTGAGCCGGATACCATTTCAAATATGTGGTGATTGAATTCATCCATGAAGGCTGTGATTTCTTCTTGCGTGACTTCGCGTAACTCTGTCTTGACATAAAGACAGAGCTCGCGAGCTGCCTTATTCCTGACATCTTCATGTTTTGATTTAAGCCGCTGTACAAACTGTATAACCAGCGAACTTGTCATCTTTATGATGACAATCTAGTAACTCACCGCCTAGAATTAAAAAATATACTAATGTAAAGACATTTCTAAAAAGAATAAGACAATAATTAGTACATCTTAAATTACTTATTAATGAATATAGCATATTTGCTATATTTTTAGCTTAAAGACAAATCCAAATTCTGCGCCTAGAAATACGTAGAAGAACGTTTGATTACCGAGGAAATTCCAGATGCTTAGGCAGAGCTCCCTCAGCACTGAAACTAATTGCCTACTAATGTGAGAAGCCGAGCTGAGAATTAATTCCTGTTATTCTTGAAATTTTTTTTACATGATCTACTATATTCTCTTGACTAAAATAATCCTCTTGGTTTATATACTTGTCTTAATTAAAAAATTATGAAAAAATCCTCTTGATTAATAAAATCCTCTTGATTGAAAATGTTTTCTTGATTAAAAAATTCTTTTGATTAAAAATATCCTCTTGATCGAAACAATCCTTTTGATTGATAAAATCCTCTTAAACGAAAAAATCCTCTTGGTTGTCAAAGTCCTCTTGATTTACAATCCTTTTGATTGATAAAATCGTCTTGATTGGCAAAGTCCTTTTGATTTACAATCCTCTTGATTGGTAAAATCCTGTTGATTGGCAAAATCCTCTTGATTTACAATCCTCTTGATTGGCTTACAGTCCTCTTGATTGCTTACACGCAATCCTCTTGCTTACAGTCCTCTTGATTGACAGTCCTCTTGCTTACAGTCCTCTTGATTGACAGTCCTCTTGATAACACTAAGTACACTTGAATATGCAAGCAAAGTAGTCTCATCTTTTGTGTACAGTTTTCGCGTTACCAAAGTCCTCGAGCACAGGTTCGGCGCTGAGAATCGTTGCTTGACCTCGCAAGCGGGCGAGCCCTTCTGGCTCAGGGTGGAGCGATGATGGAGCAGAAAATTCGTTGACTCGGTCTTACCGGAACCGCTCTCGCCACTTATCACAATGCACTGATTCTTCTTCTTCTTGAGCACGCAGTGATATCTTTCAAGCCTTTGATTCTGATAAGATTCATATGCTTCGGATTATAAATCGAATAGAATTTGAAGGAGTTCCGGGCGAGCAGTATGCTGCCAACGTAGGTATAAATATTGCCGGTGATAAATCGGCAGCTGGCAATATCCGGATACTCCTTATCATGCGGTTGATGCATAAAGCGATTGAAGTAGATTAAGGAACTGCGGATCCATGGGAAATCTGCTGTCTGACCACAGGTAGCCAGACGTAAAACCTGAAAGTTATGCATTTTATTAGTTATGAATTTACTCATACAATTATTTGCACAAAAATTTTTAATTTGTTTTGCTTATTCTTTAAATTAACTGGGCCACAAAAAAATTATTTTTTTTTTATTAAGGTGGTTGTCCTCGGACTCTCTAGTCAAAGCAGTGCTAAATATAGAAGTTAGCTAAAGTTAAAAAAAAAATTGTAATGTGATTTATTTAATTCAAATGATAGAGATAGTCAATGTATTATAAATAAAGTGTATTTAACATGACTAAAGTAACGTTTTATAAAATAGCGATATTTTGGAAACTAGATATCGTCACTACAAACATTTTTTATTATTTTTGGAGTAATGAATAGAGACTCATGAAGGGTTTCCATCCTAAATCTAAAATTAGCATAGAAACAAAAAAAATTCCGGTTATTTATCAATAGTTGTTTGTAGTGATAACATCTAATTTCTACAATATCGACATTTTGTGAAAAAAGTTATCTTAGTCATGTTAAATACACTTTATAATAAATAAATCACATTACAACTATGGTTTTTTTTTATTTTAGGTAACTTCATCATTTAGCACTTATTTTGACTAGGGAGTCGAGCAGAACCACCTTAAGGGGTAACGCCACTCTAGAAGTCGAAAAAAACGCGATTTTCGGAAATTTAAAAAAGATTAACTTGCAAACTATTATCGCAGCATTCATTATGTCAGTTGGAAACTGTGCGTAGGTATTCTATTGTGTTGGCAGGCAGTAACTTGTTTTGCTCACTGGAAACAAAAATCTATAATTTCCTATGTGTGTTTAGTCTTTTCAAATCTCTTGAGTATTTTGACATGTTTATTGCAGAAGTTTACTGATGTTGTTAGACAATATTCTAGATTTTAACTGAAAAAGAAGAAATTATTTGTTATTACAAATTAAAAACTGATAACATTTAATTAAATATAACACCTTTGTTCAAATTCACAAATTAATAAAAACAGAATCTTACAATCGTTATAAAAGTATTAAAACGGTATTTCAAAAATAAAATTGCTTGTTACAAATATGTGGATAAAAATTAAGAATTTAAATCTAAAATTTGAGCATGGCACCCCCTTAAAAGACAATCAATCAAACTGACTTTTACAGATTAATATAAATTTTTCATAATTTTTACATGCTCTCAAATTTATGGCTCAACCATGTCCCCTTAAATTAAATATTCTATGCCTTGCATCTTGTCAACACAGCTGTTACAGCAGACCTATAGAGCTTACGGACAGACTCACACTACACTACATGAAAAGGGTCAAAATTCAAAACTTGACAAGAAAATTCAGCGAGCTCCTACAATATAAAAGCCACCTGTCAGATTTAGCAGTTAGATTGGCCATTCAATGTTATCAATATTAACTTTCAGGTGATGTGTCCGTACTTAATCCAAAGAATAGAAGAATGATAGATATCCGCTTCAGTAATGCATCTCAGATATCTCATGTACTTTGGAGTTGACTTTATCTTTCTGAAAGTACATGTAATTTAATAAAAAAATGAAAATATCGAATTTTTCATTTTTGACAGTTCTAAAAAATACACAAGCAGTGTCTTAGCTAAATCTAGAAAATTGCATAATTTCATTTTTTTATTAAATTATACCTACTTACAGAAAGATAAAATCAGCTAAGAAATACATGCGATGCCTGAAATATATTTTAGTAGCAAATTTCTATCATTCTTATATTCTTTTGGATTAAGTACTAAAACAGATCGCCTCAAAGTAAACATCGACAACACTTAATGATGAGTACATCAGCTACATCTGACAGGTGACTTTTATATTAATTAATCGTCTTCTCAAGTTGTAAATTTCAGTCTATTTATTTAAATATATTTTCTCTTCTGAAATCTGAGATTCCGTGTGGTGTCAATTTGTCCGAAAGATCTATAGATTTATAGACCTGCTTGTAATATGATAATTAATTTTTTCTTTAAGAGAGTATGATTGAATAATAGATCTAGGTACCTGTCAGAATTATGAAAAGTTGATTATAACTTGTAAAAGTCAATTAACGCTCATTAATTATTCATTAACTACTACAATTAAACTGAATTTTAAAGGTTAACATAGCTTTTTCACAATCTTTACATGCACTGATGCCTAGCATTTTGTAAACATAGCTGTTACAGCAGGCCTTGTAACGGGATGGCTTCTGGGGTAAAATCCCAAAAAGCCACAGGCCAGCGATGCCTTAGAACACGGTGCCGCGGGTGTCAGACTAAAATGGCTTGCCCGGGGATCTGCTCCTGGAATTCCGAAAACAACGCGAAGATCGCACGCGAACTGCGCTTTCCAACTAATTGGATCGCTGAGTTAAAAGCGCGCGCTCAACGAGTAAAGCGCACGGCCGCTACGCTCAGATATGAAAACGACCAGCGGAGTCGTTTTCCCGCGGAAACGGCGGTATCCGGGAGAAGGTTAGTTTAAGGTCGATAAATGAAGAATAGCCTCAATTTTTTCATCGCTCAATAACAAGGTCTATTCTAATTGATGCTTTACATCAAAAACGGGTCGCGTTCCGCGCCGACAAGAAGACGGGATCCACCGCTCGGCGGGGGCGGATCAAGGTATCTATTTTCACTGGGCTGGTGAACGCACCACCGGCCACTCGCCGCTGCGAGTCGAAAATACACAAATAAATCGCTGCGCGGGAAGTACAAAGAGGCTTACCGGGAGAGGGTGCACTCCTCTCGTCGCTCGCTCACGAATCCGCTCCTGCGTCAGGCCTTATCCTACGGTCGACTCGAAGTGTTCAGGCCGAGTCCTAACATCCAGCCTTCACCTACCGATGCTTCGGATCCCAGGAGTGGCTCGGATTGTTCACGTGCGCTGGTCTCCGTGGACGGTACGTGGACGGGCGCTGCTCTGCACCAGTAAGGACGCACGATACCGTTTTCTTCGCGGACGATCAAATTAACTCGCGTACGCGCGGTTTGACAGCCCGAGAGAATCTGATTCAAAAATGAATCGAGCGCGACTTTGCATGCGCCGAAGTCGCGCAGCCCCCCGCGCAGATCGCGAATACATCGTTCGAGCGATGTCAACAAATGCTCGAGATGCGTGAATTCGCAGGAACGAGAGTCAAACGAGTTCGATAGAATACGGAGAACCGAGATTCTTATTTTCTCCGTATTTTATCCTGGAACTCCGTTATACCCCTCTCCCAGACGTTGCGTAGCGGGAGGAAAGCCACTCGATACCGAGGCTCTCGTTCAACGCGACTTTACGTCAACGGCGGCGTTGACGAGCTGAGCGACAGGCCCGGATACGCGCTGGTTACCGCTTGCATCAAAGCGGCAACCGCTGATCCACGTCGAGGATCGTACGCATGCGCACGGTAGGTCGCTCTTCACCGTGAGACCGCTGAACTCCAACGGTGGTCGGGACTCGCCATATGACGCTTGACGGACCGGAGGCTGTCGGCTCTCATGGCGCTGAGGCTCCGGTCGACGACCGCCTTCGCTCCTCTTCGGAAGGGCGTTTTGGAGGTCGTCTCGTCTTCTTGTCCTCTTCGGTCGCTGTTGCCACTGCGGACAGGCCCAGTGAAGATGCGTCGATGACTGGCACGTCCAACACAATTTTTTGGTTGGACTCGGTGGTGAGGAGTTATATGATCCGAGCATGTTCCTCGACCTTGATGAGCGGTATTCTCGAGTGGCCAAGTTTGGCTTAGTTGACCGCCGTTTGCGGCGTCGAGAAAATACCGTCGTCCACGGATTCGAACCCACCTCTTGGTTCGAACCGGGTCCGCTCGAGGATTTCTTGTGTTGGTCTCCTTTGGGTGACCTTGGAGGTCGTTGCGTGGCCGATGCATACGCCTCCTTTTTCCTGTTGATCTGGACTTTTGCGGGCTTTGGAACGACTTGAGGTTGTCTCTAGTCCCTTGGCCCGATCGAGGTCGTGACTTGGCAGAGCGCTTGGTTGCGCCTGCAACTCGAATCTTGTTAGACGTAGCTGAATCGTGAAGCGACGACATTTGCATTCGTAACTGGTGCAGTTCGTCGTGCAGCCGTCTTACTTCTTCGCTTAAGCGTCTAAATTTCTCCTCCTCAAATTTGCGCGTCCGATTACACTTACACTCGCAACGATGCTCAATTTCTGTTTGCGTTGATGCGTCAAAGAGTTGCGAGATAATCGGCGTGCTGTCCACCAGTTGTGCCGTCACCAGATTGTCAATCTTTCCCTCGCTGTTCCTTGGAAGGCTTGGCTGTTCTTCGTCTTCAGGAGTCTGAGAGACGGTAATACATCCGTCCGCTTCCGATATATTCTCCAAGCGGCTTATATCGGACGTTCCGGACAGGGGGGGCTTGGAGGATCTTCCCTCCCCCAGGCTGTATTTGCTCTGTCGTCGTGAGCTTGTGAGTATTCAGCACAACCGTTCGGTGCCCTCAGGCAGTCTGTATACGCCAAGCGACGGGGAGTATCAGATTTCACGAACAGGGGGAAGCTTGGAGGACCTCCCCTTCTCCAGGCTGTGCTTACTCCGACGTCGATTTCGTGGATGGACGCTGAAATTGCTGGCGATGGTAAAGTTGCCGCACGGCTGTCCGAAATCCATGAGCGGTCTGCATTTCCGAGCAACTCGCGTTCTCGGATCCTTCGCACTGGGAGGAGATCGGGGAATCTCCCCTCCCCAGGCTGTGCTGCACTTTAGTTGCATCTGGACCTCACCCGGTCCTCTCGCTGGAGTTAAAGGGCTCCATAGTAACGTAAGAGCCTCGTTTCTTACGTCGGGAGGACTGCCTGCTCTTTGATCCATGATCTGCAATACATGTGTCTTCATGGATCTCAGCAAGTTGTTGTCGACTGCTTTGTTCGACGTCAATTGCTGAAACAGGCTGTGGGCCGAGGGATCTTCGTTGTAGTTCGCTTCTGGAGCTCTGCTTGGGTTGAGGATCGTTCCGTTGATGTACTTATTCCTCAATTCGAGTCTCCTTGTGAACTGCTCAATTGCACTTCCACTTATTTCCTGTGTGAAGTGGGCAGGGTTGTAATTTCCCATTAGCCATTGAGTGACTCGCGTAGAATCCCCTCGATATATCCAGTGCTTCTTAAATCTAGAGCTATATTTGCTTCTATTACAGCTTGGAAGCTCAACTCTAGATTTTTGCGCCACTGCTCCATCGATTCGGCTAGTTCTTCTGAGGTCGATGATTCCATCTTCTGAAGCTAGACCGATTATACAAAAATTTGGCGACGAATTGTGTATGTGCGCAACTAACTGCTGAGATTCTCTCTCGAATTGGCCGTCTATTACGCAAATTACAATGTTAGAATCCTAACTACCATACACAATTGTCCCAAGCCGCTCGAGAACGACGTATCTCGATGCAGCTAGCTAGGGAGAGAGCGTGGCAATTCCAAAAAAAAAAATTTTTAGCGAAGATACCGATTTGACTAAAACCCGCAATAAAAAAAAAAGGAATGAAAGTGTTCTCACTTTCGACCGGCTGCACGCACAGGCACGGTCACTCTATTCCAAAAAAAATCGCGTGAAAATCGCTTAAAATCTCGCTTCAAAAAAAAAGGAATTTAATTTCGCCACATATGACGACGAAAACACATACAATCGTCGTTTAAATGCTCTCGCCCTGGCTTTACAGCAGTTTAAAAGGCTCGGGACGAGTATACACAATACTGCCCGAGCATAAACATAAACACCTACAAAAACAAGCAATCTGCAGTTTTATGTTTATGTTTCTATGCGCGCCGCGAGTCTTCTTGTCTGTTTGCTTACGCCCGGCACCTCGACTTGGCGAGTTTAAATCACTGCGCCTATCAGCTATAACGGCTTATGCCCACTGGCCGTCTGCTGATTAGTCCGGTGCAGTGATCCGCGCGCGGGCGAATTTAAAAGAAACGCGATTTGAATAGGCCGGTGTCGAATGTACCGGCCGCTAACCTTCTCCATAAACCCAACACGTTGGGCGCCATTGTAACGGGATGGCTTCTGGGGTAAAATCCCAAAAAGCGACAGGCCAGCGATGCCCTAGAACACGGTGCCGCGGGTGTCAGACTAAAATGACTTGCCCGGGGATCTGCTCCTGGAATCCCGAAAACAACGCGAAGATCGCACGCGAACTTCGCTTTCCAACTAATTGGATCGCTGAGTTAAAAGCGCGCGCTCAAAGAGTAAAGCGCACGGCTGCTACGTTCAGATATGAAAACTACCAGCGGAGTCGTTTTCCCGCGGAGGCGGCGGTATCCGGGAGAAGGATAGTTTAAGGTCGATAAATGAAGAATAGCCTCAATTATTTCACAGCACAATAACAAGGTCTATTCTAATTAACCATTTACATCAAAAACGCGTTGCGTTGCGCGCCTACAAGAAGACGGGATCCACCGCTCGGCGCTGGCGGATCAAGGTATCTATTTTCACTGGGCCGGTGAACGCACCACCGGCCACTCGCCGCTGCGAGTCGAAAATACACAAATAAATCGCTGCGCGGGAAGTATAAAAGGCTTACCGGGAGAGGGTGCACTCCTCTCGTCGCTCGCTCACGAATCCGCTCCTACGTCAGGCCTTATCCTTCGGCCGACTTCGGAGTGTTCAGGCCGAGTCTAACATCTAGCCTTCACCTACAGATGCTTCGGACCCCAGGAGTGGCTCGGATTGTTCTCGTGCGCTGCTCTCCGTGGACGGTACGTGGACGGGCGCTGCTCTGCACCGGTAGGGACGCACGATACCGTTTTCTTCGCGGACGATCAAATTAACTCGCGTACGCGGACAGCCCGAGAGAATCTGATTCAAAAATGAATCGAGCGCGACTTTGCATCCGCCAAAGTCGCGCAGCCCCCGCGCAGATCGCGAATACATCGTTCGAGCGATCTCAACAAACGCTCGAGAAGCGTGAATCCGCGGGAACGAGACTCAAACGAGTTCGATAGAATACGGAGAACCGAGATTCTTATTTTCTCCAGATTTTATGCTGCAACTCCGCTATAGCCTATAGATCTATAGATCTTATGGACGAACTCACAGTACACTACATGAAAAGAGCCAAAATTCCAAACTTGACAAGAGAATTCATCCGGCTCCTACAATATGAAAGCCACCTGTCAGATTTAGTAGTTGGATTGGCCATTCAATGTTATCAATATTAACTTTCAGGTGATGTGTCCGTACTTAATCCAAAGAATATAAGAATGATAGATATCCGCTTCAGTAATGCATCTCAGACATCTCATGTACTTTGGAGTTGACTTTATCTTTCTGAAAGTACATGTAATTTAATTAAAAAAAATGAAAATATCTAATATTTCATTTTTAACAGTTCTAAAAAATACACAAGCAGTGTCTTAGCTAAATCTGGAAAATTGCATAATTTCATTTTTTTTTATTATATTATACCTACTTACAGAATGATAAAATCAGCTAAGAAATACAAGCGATAACTGAAATACATTATAGAAGCAGATTTCTATCATTCTTATATTCTTTTGGATTAAGTACTAAAACACGTCACCTCAAAATAAACATCGACAACACTTAATGATGAGTACACCTGCAACATCTGACAGATGGCTTTTATATTACAGGAGCGGAATTGATTCGTCTTTTCAAGATGTAAATTTCAGCCTATTTAATTAAATATGTTTTCTCTTCTGAAATCTGAGGTTCCGTATAGTGTGAATCTGTCCGAAAGTTCTATAGATTTATAGGCCTGCTTGTAATATGATAATTAATTTTTTCTTTAAGAGAGTATGATTGAATACAAATCTAGGTACCTGTCAGAATTATGAAAAGTTGACGATAACCTGTAAAAATCAATTAATATTCATTAATTATTCATTAATTACTACAATGAAACTGAATTTTAGAGATTAAAATAACTTTTTCACAATCTTTACATGCACTCAGATTTATTGCTCAACCATGCAATCTTAAATTGAATATTGGATTCCTTCCATTTTGTGAACATAGCTGTTACAGCAGGGCAAACTATAGATGTACAGAACTTTCAGATACACTCACACTCACACTACACTACACTAAATGGGCCAAAATTCAAAACTTGACAAGAAAATTCATCCGGCTCCTACAATAGGAAAGCTACCTGCCAGATTTAGTAGTTGGATTGGTCATTCAATGTTATCAATATTAACTTTCAGGTGATGTGTCCGTACTTAATCCAAAGAATATAAGAATGATAGATATCCGCTTCAGTAATGCATCTCAGATATCTCATGTACTTTGGAGTTGACTTTATCTTTCTGAAAGTACATGTAATTTAATAAAAAAATGAAAATATCGAATTTTTCATTTTTGACAGTTCTAAAAAATACACAAGCAGTGTCTTAGCTAAATCTAGAAAATTGCATAATTTCATTTTTTTTATTAAATTATACCTACTTACAGAAAGATAAAATCAGCTAAGAAATACATGCGATGCCTGAAATATATTTTAGAAGCAAATTTCTATCATTCTTATATTCTTTTGGATTAAGTACTAGAACAGATCACCTCAAAGTAAACATCGACAACACTTAATGATGAGTACATCAGCTACATCTGACAGGTGACTTTTATATTAAAGGAGCGGGATTAATTCGTCTTCTCAAGTTGTAAATTTCAGTCTATTTATTTAAATATATTTTCTCTTCTGAAATCTGAGATTCCGTGTGGTGTCAATTTGTCCGAAAGATCTATAGATTTATAGACCTGCTTGTAATATGATAATTAATTGTTTCTTTAAGAGAGTATGATTGAATAATAGATCTAGGTACCTGTCAGAATTATGAAAAGTTGATTATAACTTGTAAAAGTCAATTAACGCTCATTAATTATTCATTAACTACTACAATTAAACTGAATTTTAAAGGTTAACATAGCTTTTTCACAATCTTTACATGCACTGATGCCTAGCATTTTGTAAACATAGCTGTTACAGCAGGCCTTGTAACGGGATGGCTTCTGGGGTAAAATCCCAAAAAGCCACAGGCCAGCGATGCCTTAGAACACGGTGCCGCGGGTGTCAGACTAAAATGACTTGCCCGGGGATCTGCTCCTGGAATTCCGAAAACAACGCGAAGATCGCACGCGAACTGCGCTTTCCAACTAATTGGATCGCTGAGTTAAAAGCGCGCGCTCAAAGAGTAAAGCGCACGGCCGCTACGCTCAGATATGAAAACGACCAGCGGAGTCGTTTTCCCGCGGAGGCGGCGGTATCCGGGAGAAGGTTAGTTTAAGGTCGATAAATGAAGAATAGCCTCAATTATTTCATAGCACAATAACAAGGTCTATTCTAATTAATCATTTACATCAAAAACGCGTCGCGTTGCGCGCCGACAAGAAGACGGGATCCACCGCTCGGCGCGGGCGGATCAAGGTATCTATTTTCGCTGGGCCGGTGAACGCACCACCGGCCACTCGCCGCTGCGAGTCGAAAATACACAAATAAATCGCTGCGCGGGAAGTACAAAGAGGCTTACCGGGAGAGGAGTGCACTCCTCTCGTCGCTCGCTCACGAATCCGCTCCTGCGTCAGGCCTTATCCTACGGTCGACTCGAAGTGTTCAGGCCGAGTCCTAACATCCAGCCTTCACCTACCGATGCTTCGGACCCCAGGAGTGGCTCGGATTGTTCACGTGCGCTGGTCTCCGTGGACGGTACGTGGACGGGCGATGCTCTGCACCGGTAAGGACGCACGATACCGTTTTCTTCGCGGACGATCAAATTAACTCGCGTACGCGCGGTTTAACAGCCCGAGAGAATCTGATTCAAAAATGAATCGAGCGCGACTTTGCATCCGCCAAAGTCGCGCAGCCCCCGCGCAGATCGCGAATACATCGTTCGAGCGATGTCAACAAACGCTCGAGATGCGTGAATTCGCGGGAACGAGACTCAAACGAGTTCGATAGAATACGGAGAACCGAGATTCTTATTTTCTCCGTATTTTATCCTGGAACTCCGTTATAGCCTATAGATCTATAGATCTTATGGACAGACTCACAGTACACTACACGAAAAGAGCCAAAATTCCAAACTTGACAAGAGAATTCATCCGGCTCCTACAATATGAAAGCCACCTGTCAGATTTAGTAGTTGGATTGGCCATTCAATGTTATCAATATTAACTTTCAGGTGATGTGTCCGTACTTAATCCAAAGAATATAAGAATGATAGATATCCGCTTCAGTAATGCATCTCAGACATCTCATGTACTTTGGAGTTGACTTTATCTTTCTGAAAGTACATGTAATTTAATTAAAAAAATGAAAATATCTAATATTTCATTTTTAACAGTTCTAAAAAATACACAAGCAGTGTCTTAGCTAAATCTGGAAAATTGCATAATTTCATTTTTTTTTTATTATATTATACCTACTTACAGAATGATAAAATCAGCTAAGAAATACAAGCGATAACTGAAATACATTATAGAAGCAGATTTCTATCATTCTTATATTCTTTTGGATTAAGTACTAAAACACGTCACCTCAAAATAAACATCGACAACACTTAATGATGAGTACACCTGCAACATCTGACAGATGGCTTTTATATTACAGGAGCAGGATTGATTCGTCTTTTCAAGATGTAAATTTCAGCCTATTTAATTAAATATGTTTTCTCTTCTGAAATCTGAGGTTCCGTATAGTGTGAATCTGTCCGAAAGTTCTATAGATTTATAGGCCTGCTTGTAATATGATAATTAATTTTTTCTTTAAGAGAGTATGATTGAATACAAATCTAGGTACCTGTCAGAATTATGAAAAGTTGACTATAACCTGTAAAAATCAATTAATATTCATTAATTATTCATTAATTACTACAATGAAACTGAATTTTAGAGATTAAAATAACTTTTTCACAATCTTTACATGCACTCAGATTTATTGCTCAACCATGCAATCTTAAATTGAATATTGGATTCCTTCCATTTTGTGAACATAGCTGTTACAGCAGGGCAAACTATAGATGTACAGAACTTTCAGATACACTCACACTCACACTACACTACACTAAATGGGCCAAAATTCAAAACTTGACAAGAAAATTCATCCGGCTCCTACAATAGGAAAGCCACCTGCCAGATTTAGTAGTTGGATTGGCCATTCAATGTTATCGATATTTACTTTCAGGTGATCTGTCCGTACTTATATCCAAAGAATATAAGAATGATTGATATCCGCTTCAATAATGCATCTTAGACATGTCATGTATGTTTGAGTTGACTTTATCTTTCTGTAAGTAGATATAATTTAATAAAAAAATGAAAATATATATTTTTTCATTTTGACAGTTCTATAAAAAATACACAAGCAGTGTCTTAGCTAAATCTGGAAAATTACATGATTTCATTTTTTTTTTTTTTTATTAAATTATACCTACATACAAAAAGATATTTGCTTAAAAATATATCGGCTTAAAAATATTCATAATCAGCTTAAAAATACATGAAATGCATGAAATGCATTATATACCTATCAACAACACTTAATCATCATTAAGATTATGTACACCTGTTAAATCTGACAGGTGGCCTCTTATAGTTGCTGCTTTTCCTGGAAGCAAAATAAAAACCCTGAAACAAAAAAATGAAGCTATAGCAATGGTCGAAAGCAGTAAATTACTGAAATAATAACTATATAATAAATAATAACAAAGAAAAGACCACAAAGTGGTCATAGTGTAAAAAAAGAAATACAGACTAGATCAGGTTCCATGGACAATCTGGAAGAAGATGAAGCTGCCAAAACGTGCATATCAGGAAGCCCTTCACTCAAGGTTACCCATGGCCGTTGTTGAGTTTGTCAAAATTGCAGTTCCCAATTTGGTGCTATTTTATCATAAGTCTCCTGCCTTATGATGGTGATGTTAATGCTCATATTGATAGTCTCACAACTTCCAATCGATACTGAAGAACCGTATTGGGAAAAAAAAAATTTGGTTTAGTAAATAATGTTTGTTATTTTAGATTTGAATTCCCTGACTCGTGTAGAAAAGAAAAAGGAAAATCAAAAATTTTCTATGAGCACAGTCTCTTTGGCCGGCAAAGGAAAACAATAATAGAAATTTTTTAGATTCAATATGAAAAGTAATTATATTAAATAAGAAATAACTAAAAATTAGATTAATAATAATATGTTTTAAAACATTCTGCTTAGAATAAATTATTACATGGTACCATAACCATAAACTATAATACCTCTACACATATAACTAACTGCTAGCATCAATGGAAACACAGCTGTCATCACAATAGTAAATACTAAGATTTCTAATTTCTTTATACGGCGTTTCTCAATTGCTTTTTTACTTTTTGCACTCTAAAGTAGATTTAAAAGTAAAGATTTAGTATATCATATTTGATAAAGTTCATTCATTTAATAAGTTTGTGAAAGTGTTTAATACAAGTAGTGTACAATGAGTGTTTTGTTGAAGTTTCAAATTAGTTTGACAATGAGACAGTATTGTCAAGCACACTCTCTATGAATAGAAATATATTTATTTCAAGATTCAGTTTAATTTATAATCATCAAATCTACAGTTACATCTACCTTTATATGGTATAAGTTGGTTCAGACATATGAGGTACGTCTTGAACTTAACTATGTACTGTACATTGGTTGAAATACATAATTTAATTAATTTTTGAATGACTTACTTTTCTGTTAATCTCCTCAAAGGTCTTCTTTATAGTAATATAATTCATCATCAAGATCCTTTGTCATTTTTACTTCTGTAGTCCAATTACCAATGCGATCATGTCCTTCTTGTTTTGTAATTTTTAAAAATCCCAACCAAGGGGCAAATTCTTAAGATTACAGGGCATCTCATTGTAATCATTTTCCTTAGATTCACTTGCACTTGCCGCAGAATTAGAATCTCCACGTTCGCCTTCAGTTCTAGCTTGCTTCCTCTGTACATTTTCTTTTGTGGCTACTCTCTGATTAGATACTATTTGAGCAATCTTGCTTCTTCCTTTTGCTGTTCTACATTCTTACCCCTGCCTGGTTTCCTTTTATTCTTCTTTGCCAATAAAATAAGACCAAGTGCCTCTGCCTTTGTGCTTAATAATCTTTGATCTTTTTCTTCCAAAGTATCACCGTATTTCAAACCAAGAGCCATGAAAGCAGACTCAATCTATCCTAAAATGAGAAAGCACAAAAATCTAAGTGAGCTCCAACATTGATTAAAGCACGCCTGTTTCCAACAGGGAAAGGTCCTGGTTTCTAGACTACTGCTATCCATAAACTGATTAAGCAGCATTTTCAGCCGATGCTCCGAGTTTATGGTTTCCCAATGGCTCGGTTTTTTGTGCAACTTCTCCTTGACCATCGCGTCGGTGAGACGTTCGCGCTCCTCGTGCAGCCGGCGCTGCTGTTCCAGGAGGGTCTTTATCGTGAACGATCGTCGGCAGGACAACCGGGTGTTGACGCACTCGGTTATTTACGTTTGGGGTTAGGATATACGTCAGTCCACGACGCGATGTACGTGACTCGACGACGCGCGCGCAGCTGTGCTGCAGCCTGCAGCGCATGCGCTTGGGCGTACACGCACACGGACAAGGCCAACAGTGTCACCGCCATTGCCATCGCTCTGAGGCGATGTTACACATTACCCATATGATAATAGGTAATAATCTATTTTTTTTTGCAAATTATGTAAAATCAAGAGAACATTCCTCTAAGTTTCATAATATTATACCCTTCTGAAAAGTTTCAAGTCAAAATATTAATTCGTTTTTGCGCAAACTTTGAACAAAATTTTGACATCACGCTTCGTCTACCTCGAAATTTTGTTCAAAGTTTATGCAAAAACGAATTGATATTTTGACTTGAAATTTGGCAGGAAGGTAGAATATTGTGAAATTTAGAGCAATGTTCTCTTGATTTTGCATAATTCGGTGTATTTTCTTTTTTATTAGCGTCAAACCGTTGAATCGACTCGGTCGGTAAAAATTGAGTAAAGCTTTTAATACGTTTTTTTTAATTATTATTAGAATTATTATTTATTAAGTAATAAAGTAATTTAGAATTTTTTAAGAAAAGTCAAAAACTAGTTTTAAAAAAATCTGCGCATCTTAAATTGCGTAGTTTAAAGGGTTCATTAAAAGTCAAAAGAACTGCGAGTTACTTACGAACTAATTACCAAGCAATTACATTTTCTGTAATGTGACATTAGAGTTTTTTTTAATTAACTCCCTGTCAACTCTTGACAATAAAAAAGTGAAATTAAATTTGTCTCTGGTTTTTGATGATTATTAAGAATTTACAGGTAATTTCAAACCACAATAAGAAATTTCAAAGCTTTACCTTCCTGAATTTAGGAGAAAAAGGCGAAAACATTTAGTGCAATCTCATATTTCATCCAACGGGTTGTCCAAAATATGAAAATGCAAAACTGTTTTAGCCTTTTTCTCCTAAATTAGCAAAGGTAATGCTTTCAAATTTTGTGTAATGACTTGAAATGATCTACAAATTAATAATAATCATGCAAAAAATCAGAGGCAAATTTAATTTACATTTTGAATTTGAAGAAAATGATTAAAAAATAAATCTAACGAGTATTTGGTGAAGATTATCCATGCCAATAATTCTTCAAATTACCATTTGTATTTTCTGGCCGATGCAGCCAGATGAAGCTTTCGAGCAGTGCGAATCAGGAAGCCTTTCAGTCAAGGTTACCTTTTGATGCCCTTGTAGACTTTGTAAAAGTTGCACTGTGCAATGACAGCAGTGAAGACCAGCAGCAGTACCATAACAGCTTTTGAAACAATACCTTTTCCTGGAGAAATCACAAGGGTCATCGTCACAGCCTTGAAGCCATGCTTGTCCTTCATCAGCTATCTTGTACGCAGCTGCCATTGAAGATTAGATGGAAACATTGTTTGCAAGTTCCTTTGAACTCTTAAAGCATTTGGAAAACACCTGAAATATAAATTTATGTACCATCTAGACGTATGAAGAAAATGATTGGAAGCCGACTCACCTAGTTTCAGCTTGTAGATGATTTACCGTGCACAAGTATTCCTATTAGAGAGTGGGTCAACTAAAGAAAACAGCATATACATATTCTAAATCTCGCTGTCACCTTCACAGTTAACTGACCAATTCACACAGTCTGGAAGCCATCCTCATACACTTGTGATGTGCAAGAAAACAAGTAATGTGATTAATTGCTTAGTAAAAGAAATGCTAATAATCACTGATCTCACCTAGAGGCTGAAATACTGGAGATATCAACATAACCTCTTCTTGTTCCCATCAGTAGTCGACCTTTGCAACCTCTTTCTTCGTTATCACTGGCAAATAATATGTATGAGCTGTTCCTCAGCGGGAAGTCTTTTTTTTGTCATCACCGGGGACATCACCAAAATATAGATACATATGTGTACCCATACATGCACTAAAGCATGACTAAAACTCTCTTGAGGCTTGTATGGCACCAGCAGACTCCAGGACATGCGTATTCTTCATAGACACCAGGGGAGGTGATAGCACTTCTGGATTGGCTTTGTGAGGAACTTTTGGTACTATTTTCTTGAAAGCCTCCTGGCTGCGATATTAATGGTCTTGTCTCTTCTGTCAGAAAAGAAGACAGAAATAGAAATTTTTCATCACATAGTTCGTCTTATATGTTATTAATATAAAATATATTATTTTTCACATTAAATATGAAAAAGATTCATTTTTAAATGACTTACTTTTCTGACATCTCCCCAAAGGTCTTCTTCATAGTAAGTAGTATGATCCATCATTAATAGCTTACACAAGATCTTGTGTCATTTTTACTCGTGTAGTCCAATCACCAGTATGATCATGTCCTTCATATTTCAGAATTCTCGAAGAAGCAGGCTGTGTAACGCTGAGCAATTTATTGATATCACTGTCAGATATTTCATAATCATGATCATCTTCAGACCATTCTCAGTTATGTCTAAACCGGGTTCAGTTTTGAACTCAATGCCGAACACAGATTCTGTTTTGATTTTTGTTTTTAAATATTTTCCTTTTGATTCACTTCTAGCTGTACCGGGCGTTTTTGAATTTTCAGAAGCTATTAACTTAATATTTTTGCCACCTGTTGATACAACAAATGGCTGGTCTGTATCATTGAATACATGTGGATCTGCACCTTTTTGCGTGTCTGTATTCACTAAAACTTTAAAGTGATCAGAAAATTTGAATTTCTTTTCCATGCTTGGCTGCTTTGAAGTAAGGATCTTCATTGATAATGGTTTTTGTTACTCGACGGAAAAGCTGCATATTCAAATTCATCAAACTTCTTCTCTACTAGGTCAGACTTATTGGAAGGCAGTTATAAAGATTCGTTATCTTCATAATGCACTATAAGCGTATCAGTATCGGGTCACTTCAGGATCGCTTAAGGAGTAAAAATAGACTCCACCTTCTTATACCCTTCTATTGTTATGATGTTCCTTGCAATACAAAATATAAACAATATGATTTCTTCAAAAATTTCTTACACTAAGAATTTCATTGAATCTGTATATCTAAGTGTTTACTTGGTAAAATGCTTACATGCGCACTACTATAAGCACTTTGGAGAGAGTTTTTCATAGTTACACACTTGTCGTTTTGTCCACTGCTGGTATGCACCAACACACTCAATTAGGTACCTGCCAGA